>JANHMN010000013.1:57062231-57085881 GCA_030674055.1 Rhabdomys pumilio | reverse complement strand
AGAGAGAGAGAGAGAGAGAGAGAGAGAGAGAGAGAGAGAGAGAGAGAACACATTATATAGCCAAGGCTCTCTGTCTCTTGACCATTGATTTTCTTACCAAATTAGTGGACAGGGAGGAGATTTCCATTAACTTAGACTCATCTAATTATCAAAACATGAAAGCCTTCCTATTCCAAAGCTTTTCAAAAGTGCGAGGGATGAACTAACAGAGTAGAAAATGGTCTGACCTGAAATTAGACCAACTTTAATTCGGCTCTTTTACTGGTCCTTGGCTTTTGTCTTAGAAAGAATTGGTTCACTACTTTATGCTCTTGTTATCCTCATTTGTAAGATCAAAGTTGCATCCTCTGAGTGCTTTAAATTGAAGTAAAATTTTTTGAAATATACATAGTAATTTAAAATTATCTTCCAAGGTGTTGTGCCAGTACATATTCTCAACACTAACATGCCCAAGACCAACAGGTGTTTTAACACTTAGTTTCAGGGATTAACTATTTCACCAACAAAATTGTACTATGACCTCTGGGGGTGGCTATATTCACAGCATTCTGAGAACTAAATACATTGAGCAAATCTTTATGTATGCAATGGTTAAAGATGACATGCTTATTGGTATATACTTTATGATTCTTTTTGAACTTCATAAGCTTTACTCTAAGATACTAGTAAAATTTCAGAATGTCTACTCTAAATTTACAGACGTTTATTGAAATATATAAAGCTTGAGTTTAGCTGAATTCATTATCTGAGTTTTAATATATATGGCAGATTGATTTTAGGTCTAATTTTCTGGGCTTAAGCTGGAAAATGTTTATTAATATTTTATTTATTTTTTTATTCATCCTTCTAAGGAGTTTCTATAAAATACATAGAAACATTTAAACATATTGTTTAAATACAATTGCTTTGTCCTAAGTATGATGGTCCCTTTTGTTTTCTACATCTATTGAGTCAGAAATATATATGGAGGTTTAAAGTTTACATACTCCTTTCTTGATAGAAGACAAAGATAAGCATACATTATTTGATCCCTCCTTGTCAGATTTCAAAATGATGAAGAGATCATTAAATTGAAATATCCTACTCTTTTTTCTGATCATTTAATTTTTTAATTCCAATTTTTATTCTATTCTGATGTCAAGGTGTGCCTTTGTTTTCATTTATAAATCTTAATTTTAATCTAATACTTAATAAAAATGTTGTTCTTTAATTTTAATCTGACACTTAATAAAAAATATTGTTCTTTGATATTTTCAATAATAAAAATGTGGAAACAATGGGTTTGCCTGCTGACTTTCTCATCTCAAACAGCAAAGGTCAGTTTCCCCTTTGACTTGCTGTTTCAGAGGCAGCCTCTCTCTCTTAAACACTGTCTTCTAACAGCTCCTGGGGACATGTAGCAATTCCCAGGATTCCTGAATTATACTTCAATTAGAGACTTTACAGAATCTAACATCAAAGCTGTTCAGAAGATATTTGTGGGTTACCAGACATCAAAGTGTACTTGAGATTATTTGACATCATTAAACAGAGCAATCTAAGAGACAAAGATGCTGCCTATATCAGAAATTCTGAAGCACACTGCATTGCACCCCTTCCTAATCCATACCATCTTATTTTAGTTAAAGCAGTCATTTTTATCCATTCAAATGCATGTCCAAGGACTATGCTGTAAGAAGCACTATGTGTATGTGTGTGTCTATATGTGAGTGCATGTGTGTGCATGTACATGTACTCAAGAAAGAGAATTGTGGACTCACAAATTGGCTTAATACGTTTCTTCTGCCTTAGAATGTTTATTGACACATGTGCCTTAGGTATGAAGATGAAGTATACGAATTCTTCCTTACACAAATGCAACAGCATATTTGAAAAGTTATAATATGAGACACAACTGTCACAACATCTGACAAATTTTCATAGCCAAGGATATGACCCAGCAAATCAGAATGCAGTCTCTCACTTTTCTCATATTGCAACATTTATCTCTCCTTCATTCTGTGGCATTTGTCAACCTGCCTCTGTCCATGGCAGCTCTTCTTATTTTAATGCTCTTACTCTTATCCACAAACTGAATTTACATTTTTTGCTGTTATAAATTTCAAATTCTGCTGAGAGACATTGCTTCAAGAAGAGTGGAGACCTGTGAACTTCTGCAGACAAGTCTTTGAGGAGAAAACACAAGATTTTCCTCTATAGACTAGCAAAGAGGAAGGTACACAAAAACAGTAACACTTAAGGGCTTACATCAGACAGTGAAGTTGTGCTGTCTCTCCTCATCTGTCAGAGAACACAGGTGGAGAATTGTGGAAGGTATTGAAGTTTCTAAGTTCATGCTCACTCTGTAGTATATATATATATATATATATATATATATATATATATATATATAATGTGTGTGTGTGTGTGTGTGTGTGTGTGACAGAATAAGACACAGTTAAGAACTATAAATTGTGTATATATATATATATATATATATATATATATGCCTTGTTATATGTACTTCCCCTAATTAGTTAACATTCTGTAACTATCTAATGTCACAGGATCTACAGATTAGCATATATACTATTTTCCATACATCATACATAGATTCTTTTTAAGAACAAGGTTTGTGGTTAATTAAGAAGTGACAAGCATAAGACATAAATAAGCTCTATGTGATATTCCAAGAGATAGTGTCCACTATAGGCGCAGAGACTATGGGAAAGTGACTTGGTCAAATTCTTAAGTGTCCCTTTTAATGAAAATAGATAGCTGTCACCTCAGATAAAGCAAGATGCACTTTATTCGTTGGCTATATTTCAAATTGTTACAAGTTTCATAAATATTGTATACTGACAGAAAAATAAAAACCATAAAGCAAAGTCAATGTACTTAAAACACAGAGAGAGAGAGAGAGAGAAAACTCTCTCTCTCTCTCTCTCTCTCTCTCTCTCTCTCTCTCTCTCTCTCTCTCTCTCTTTCTCTCCTTCTCTTTTATGCACACATATGTGGGACAGTATATCATGAAACAATAGCATGGTTTCTGGTTGAGCACTAGCTAGAGATAGCTGGTCACCCAACAGGTATCCCTGCAAGGGATGGCATGCATTTGACTATGCTCCAAGACTCCAGACACCAGACACAAGGCCAAGGACATCCTATGATCCACACCTTTCAGGCACATAGGACAATGCCTTTACAGCCTCTCCCATGAGAGGTTTGTGTCACATAGCACAGGTAGAGGGCATGAATACAGGCTGCAGAGCCTCAAGACATCTTCATATTAATGAGATACCTAAAGGACAAAGGGTGTCATCAATTAAGCATTTCTTCCAAGAACCTCCTCCCTGCAAAAGGTATTTAATTTCAGGCCCACCCCTGAGGACACAGGGTACAGCTTCATCTATTTTCCGCCATGAAAATAAACCTTTTAAAACCACGGACTTCCTCTTGTCTTTGAGGTCTGTCATGGGGGCCACCAACCAATGAGCTGCTGCCTAATCTTCCACCAGAGAACTTCTCTACATTCCACAGACACTGAGTCCTGTCAACTCAAGAAAGCTAGCTGAGCCATCCACGTCCCAGCCAAGCAAGTCGCCTAAACCAAGAGTCTCACCTACCCAACGGGGTGCCGCCAGAGCTTTTTCCCCAGGCCCCTTTCATCTGCCGGCCAGTCCAGCCCATATGCCACTCCTGTCTCAGACCTTCTGCGGTCCCCAGCAGCGCCTGGGTGCCCAACGGCTGAGACCAGTCGGTCTTTGGCCAGCCACCTTGACCTGGAGACCCCCAATACCTCAGACTGCTATCTCCCCACACCCAGAGTGGAACTCAGTTGCTTCCCCTAGCCTATTTGTCTGTCTGGCACCATGTGAAGTGAACTCAGTCAAATTACTACGCTTCTGTTCCCCTGAGCTGCCTGGGGCAGCAGACACACCTGACCACAACTCAGTCCAATAGGACCCACGCCCACGTGCAAGCTACAGCCCCCCCCCACACACACACACATACACAGAAACACACACACACACAGAAGCAGTATAACAATCCAGTAGTCATTTTAGAAGTTGGCTTTTTGAGCCATAGGTCTCAGATTATTTCTGATGACATCTGTAGTCTTTCGGTTGGTGGAAGCTATAAATCCATTTATATCTTCAAAAAAATTACCCGATTGCTATAAAAATGTTTGCAGACTGGAAAATAAATTGCTATTAAGAGAACTAAGAAAAAATGCAAAAAAAAATTTGACTCCTATCCTAACATTTTAGCTCTTCTCTGTCACGGAATTGCTAATCCAGCAATTAGTTTTGTAGAGTATCAAGCACAGGTATGTGTCTGTGTGTTTGAGTGCACATGTACACATGTGTGTATGCGTGTCTGTCAGTTTCTGGTAATGTCAGTTAACACCCACATTACCCAAAACTAGTCTCTTATTAAAAGTGGACTGTAACAGATGTGTTAGCAGATGAAGGACTTGTCCCATGAAAAGGCACCAAGGTACCATGCTTTCACACATCGCTCTCCAGAGATTCTTCAGCCCAAGAAATTTCTTGATAACCTACCCAGTCCAGGTTATCTTGTTATTACTACAAAATGATAAAGATAAAAAATGCCACCGGATTATTAGAATGTTCACTTCTAAAAAGAAATAAACACCGAAACCTCTGCTACACTGCAGTAATCCTCTCTTAGAGCAGAAAAGACACACTCTGATAGACTCAGATATATTTTCTCAAGGAAAATTTGTAGAGAAAGGATTCAGAGTGGGTATTTGGTTTATATTGACAAATATCTGTGGAAGAGTTGTATGGGTGGAGCCTTTCCCGTGCCCCAATAGATCTGCTCACCAAAAAGAAGATTAAAATCTGTGGGAAGGAATAACTCAAAGGCATAAAGGACTGTGCTGTAAAGATGAGTCAGGTTGTCGCATAATAAAATTCAAAGATTGCATTTCTAAAGCTTAAAGTAGCAGGAAGGCAGCAGAGATTTTTCACAGGAAAAAAAAATGAGACTTATGGTGGGATTTGAAGAGATGGATAAAGTTCTAACTCACAAAAGTAAAAGACCAAAAATTTTCTGGCAGGAAAAATTAAAATAAAACCTGTGTTACAGCATGAGAAAGAAAAATAGATGACGAATCATGGGGAACCTGCCACAAAGTGTGCCTTAGCTGGTATTGATACGTGAGGAGCTTCAGGTCAGAGAAGTCTCCTTTTCCTCGGACCAAATCAAAAGGTATATTTCAGGTAATTTTTTAAAAATGGTAATTTAAATTAGAAAGCAACTAAGAAATAAGCCTTTTTGAAAACTCTGTTGCACAATTAGCTCCTTTAATTTTTAATAACATGTGTATTTTAATAAACTGTGTGTTTAACATTGCTAACCTAGTGGCCAGTGT
Source organism: Rhabdomys pumilio (assembly GCA_030674055.1). NCBI lineage: Eukaryota > Metazoa > Chordata > Mammalia > Rodentia > Muridae > Rhabdomys > Rhabdomys pumilio. The sequence continues at coordinate 57,080,501 of JANHMN010000013.1, read as the reverse complement.
AGGGCAATCTTGTCCTCTTCCTGGTATTGGAAGCCAAGTACTTGGTTAAAGTGCCAGGGAGGAGTTTTATTTCCTATTGAAGCCTCCTGTGACTTCTGAAAGTGGGACAGAGTTTTTGTCAGGAAACCTCAGCAGATGAAGCCACTCTTTCAACCCTGCTAATGAGACCGCAACTCTCAAACTGTGAACACATCCTGGCCAACTCCAGACTGCAGCTTCGCAACCATCTCTTCTGTCCTCCTGCTGTGTAGCCAGGTCAACCAGCTTCTTGGCTTCAGGCCTTGGCCTCCTAAAACCCTACACCACTGCCCAGTGTCCTCTCTACCATCTCAGGCTCTGCTTCCAGAACCCCAGAGCCACAGACCAGTTTCTAGGCTGGCAAGGACCATGTGCAGATGGGGTCAGCAAGAAATCAAAGTGAATGCAGATGGGAACACAAGATGGAGCCCAGAAGCCTGATCCAAAAGGGCTTCAAAGAGATTAAACCTGTGTCACAGTGGCCTTGGAAGAATCTTCCTGGACTAAGTAATAAATAAAAATTATCTGAGTTGGTTTTTACAAGGAAATCCAATTCAGAGATATGTGGAATTGCAAGGAATTTTGTCTAAGTTTCTAAAGCGTATTTTAAATTGAAATTTTAATTAATATAATGATATCATTTTCATACCTCTTTCCCTACAACCTCTTCTGTTTTCTGTATCTTTGCTTTTGCTCAAATACATGATCTCCTTTCCTTTAAGTGCTGTTGCCTATTCATAAATTATATATACACCCCATTCGGTTTATATAATATTGCTAGTATTATGGTTCCAACTCTGCAAAATGGCAACAAATTAATATGAAGGGATAAATAGACTTCTCCAGGGACAATCACCTGCCCAGTTGTTTTTGCAATACTAGGTAGTCAGCCCTGAATTCGTCTGTACAAGTAGCATTATATAGACTTGCACTCATCTTAAGGGTTGAAATCAGGGAGAGCATGGATGCTTGAGTACTCAGATTCGACATCATCCATAAAACTACATACGTTGACTGCAGAGCAGGACTCACTCAGTTTGCTAAATGTTGGCTTAGCTTTCAGCTCCAGTACATGCTTTAGGCAAATTAATGTGTATTTCTGAGCTGTATCTACTCATGTTTATGAAATAAGGGAACATTACCAACTTGTAGTCTATACCTAATGACTCCTGGATTTGAATGAGAGTGAAAGTGGAAATGCCCTTGATGTCTTCTGAGGCTGTCTTTAATTTTTGACATTTTAGTACAATATTTTACAACTAGAAATATTGTTTTAAATATTTGTCTTAGCTGCTCAGGTTTTCCCATCTCTCCCCTTTGTGTCTGTATCCAACGTTTGGCTACTTTCTGGGTTCTTCTTTCTTCTACCCTTCTCTACACATTTCCCACCCTCTCAACCCCCTAACACTATATAAGAGAAAGAATGATAGAGGGTAAATGGGACAATGCTACTATTAGCCTACTTCCTGCTGATTAAGAAAGTCAAGTCCTTGGGTCAAGTTTCATCTTTGCCTTATATTGAATTTTTTTCTTCTTTCTGTGTTGCGAACAACTACTTAGCAAATAGGGACTAACAGAAATGAATAGCCACCAACTAATAACTAACAACCCTGCCTCTTAGGGCCAGAGCATTTATACACCCTATGAAAAGTCCTCAGATTCAAAATGTCACACAATTGCAGTAACTATCTGTAGCTAGCAAATTCATGTTCTTCCTAGAGCATGAGGCAAATCATAGTCAGCTGCTGTGGATAGTCTGAAGCAGCCCCATATCACCTACCTGAGATTACAGTGATAACCTATTACCATAATATTTATTTGTTTTTCAAAGACACCAGAATTCTCACTATATGTCTGTAGTTAATCTCTCTGGTATTACTTAACATTGTCAGTCTGATGGGAAGTACATAGTGCGAGAGGAGGAAAATACAATTCGCTACTTAATTAATTAATATTTAAATTTTAAAGAACCTTATCAGGTATTACAGAAGAGATACAACAACATCCATGGATTACACTGTGTCTGTTGACTTGCTAAGTGGGAGTCAGAACTGTACACATATTTAGAAAGAGTCACTCAAATATTATTGATGCTATCTTATCATCTACTGTTCACTCTCGCTCATAATAAACCTGAAATGTCCCATCTGAACTCTTGGTCATCTTCCAGAACTCTGAACTACTTTATGCCTGCTTAGTATTAAAACCTAATCCTCATTTTCCACTCCTTCTCTCTTCCGTCTCCCTTCTCAACCACTCAGACATCCCATTCACACTTCAAATTTGAAATCCTCATTACTATTCTTTCTCTTTCTCTGCCTTACTCTTCTCTTTTCCTTGAACTTATTTTTTCTACTGAGCAGAGTAACATGAACTGGCCGGACAACTTTAATGGAGTCCTTACTGCTGGGCTCTATCTCCCAGGAGGTTCCCAGGTAAAGAATGGGACTGTTCTTCAAAGCAATATAAGCATGGATCAATCATAGCTGTGCATATTAACTTAACTATTCAATGAACTTAATTTCTTCATTTTCTATGAGTTTTGAGAGAAGTATGATATGCTTAAAAACATAGATTTTATAACATCTAATTTCTTCCTTTTGAGTATTTATTTTAGGGTGTGGTTGCATCTTTTCCTAAAATAGTGCCAGAAGTTTCTTGTGAAGTACTGGAATTATTAACTAAATTGTTACCTCTTAATTGACCGGAAAGAAGTAGCATTTATAACAATTTGTATCTCCAGGTAATGATTTACCAGTAACTACACAGGTCTAGCTGGCACAGAACACAAAAGCAAACACAGCTGCTGTTATATTTTCAAAGGTAACACAGCCAGAACTGTTTCCAATTTGATGACTCCTATCCTAGTTAAATGTGTTGTCATTAGATTCATTCAAAATTATTCATAACTTTCCCTGAAAAAGGTAGGTAGCATTAAAATCAATATCACATGTTGATAAGATTTTCTGACACAGAACCAACACATTGATGCTAAATGTTTAAAATGTTTTTTTTTTACATTCTGTTTGTAAAGTATTTTAATAGACTATAAAATCATAAGAATTATTTTTATATTATTTCTATAGAACTCATAACCCAAGTTAGCTCATTGGCTGAGTCCATTTTTACAAAGTCTCACAGAAATAAAAAAGCAAAAGAATGTCATTAGTTGTGGGCAAAGTTCATCTGTAATTAAACCTTATACAATATGTCACATTTAAGCTGACAACACATATCAAAAGAAGATAAGTATGGGAGATGGTAATGAGATCTACTTACTAAGGCAGTCATTTCAGATAGTACTTATTTGAATCTTGTTTATCTCTGAGTTACTTACAAATAATCTTTTTATGGCTTCATGGAGGGTGGCAAAATCATCCCTCCAGAATGAAAATGTGACTTTTTAAAGTTAATTGGTGACTACAGTGTAATATCTAAAAAAAAAAAAAAAAAAAGACAAGAACTTAGAAAGAAGCTCTTATGGGAATCTGTTACTCTTAAGGTACTGTTCAGCTTCTGATGTATCCATGTGGTTACTGAGGCAGCGCCTTTTTCCAGAGGAGGTCACCTTTCCTAAAAATACTCTCTTCTTTCTCAGTATTTTTGCCCAAAATCATAACTTTGTCTGTGCCAAGTGGAGTTTACTGTCCCTTGAATAACAATTTGTAAATTATAAAGTATGCTAAATACAGATACTTGCAAAATTGTGGGAAAAAACAAATATTAAAACTGAAAATCTTTTAAAATTCTTATATTAGATATGTCACATTATAAACAAGGAAATGAAAGCTTCTCTGAGCAGCTTGAAATCCCAGGGGCACCTCCACTTATCCACCCCACCCCCACCACTTCTCCAACTTTAATCAGACCTGTAGATCCTGAACCATACATGAAAGTTTCCCTTCCACCAATCTTCCCAGCTTGCTGAGTTCTCTGGAGCAAGCAGAGCTTCCCTGAGCAGCCAGGGAACTTGCTATCCCAGGGGGACTTCCATTCTTCATCCACCCTCTGGCCAACTTAATCAGAACTCCATGAATCATAGACTAATAAAAACAATCAGTTCTAGGCATAAGAAACCTTATTTATAATGCTTAGACATGGTAATACAAACTCCCCAGGAAAATAGACTCTAGCGATCACATTTTGTTGCCTATCAGAGGCTGAATGTAATCCCTTCTTGCTGAAGACTTCACATACTTAGGACACTGGACTTAGGTTGTTTGAGCTGAATCTGACCTAAAACATTTCTTCTTACAAGGCCATTTCCAGTGCCTCTTCAAACCTTGATTCCATGGTAACAGAAAACACTATGTAAACTGCCAAGGATGTGAAATGATTAATAGTCCTACCCAGCTGCTATATCAATGCACCACAACAAAATATCTGTAGAAGTGCTAGAAGTGAGGCTTACAATTTAGTGTCAATCAACAGCTGTTTAATTAGAGTTAATAACTACTAAACAGGAGGGAAATTATCCTTGGTACTAAAATTTAGTCAACTTCCTGTGACTAGTATAGTCATGGTTCTTAGAAGAAAAATCTACTACCAGAATTTTTCTAGACCAATATAGTTCCTTACTACATTCTAAGTCATATCATTATACACACAGATAAGGGTAGCTCCCACTGCAAATCAAAGTAATATCTCTTAAAACAGATGGAGATCATCACAGAAAAACACAATGTAGGCACAGTGGATTATGGGAAGTCCAGCCACAACTAATATATCTATATCACAGCTCATACATCTTTGGCTTAGAGAACATCACTGAATACAGGGTAAGAAGATTGTTATTGCCAGAATTAGGTGTCAGGAAGTCGGTTATAAAATAGTCTCAAGTGTAAATTTCTGATTTCTGTGGAGACTCAGTTTTGTTATGTTAAAATTTTCTGGAAATTGTCTTAAGAGAGAATGTTGTGCTGAAGCAGACACGTGTGAGTATGTGTTACTGAGAACAGACACATGATGTTTTTGTGGAAGCTGACTGGGAAAAGGGCATGTGATAACTTGCTGGAGTGAACACTTGAGAGGATACATGGTGTTTGGAATGTTTATAAGTATACCACAAAAAACAAGCAACTACACTCTGACATTGGTTCATCTTGCTTCTCTCTGCTGGTCTTCCTTGAGCTTTGCTGATGCTTGTGTTCACTGACAATGCTGCTCTGGAATTAGTTTACCTTGCTTTCTTCTCATGACTTCATGATGAGAAAGGCACCAAAGAATTTCTTGTGATATTCCTGTGGCTTCTCGGTTCAGATTGATTAGTAGAGACTTTCAGTTTCTTCTGGATCAAATTGTTGTTGCTGATTCATGAATGGTGTTTGCAAGTGGATCGAGCTATCACTGTTAATTCTTGTGAACTGAACTGATAATATCCTGAATTCAAAGGTTGAAAATGCCCCAAAGAACTACATCTAAATAGGTCCAAATTCCTGTTTGCCCTATTAGCCCTTTCCAATGCCTCTGGAGCACAGTGCACTAAAAGGGAAGGTAAAGTATTTAAGAACTCTTATTAAAGTAGATTTTAAAAAAAATAATAATGTAAGCTTAATGTCAGTCTCTCTTAGAAATGGCTGAATAAACAATATCAAGTTAATGTACATATCATTGATATGTCAACATCATGGGAGGAAAACTTCATGGGTCCCTCAGACAAGGAACTACAAACGACTAATGACTACTGAGAAATGGAAAATTCAGGTCTCCTAGGGAAGAACCTCACTATTGATTGCCTAAGGCAGAATGCTCAAATTAACTCTTTAACTGTATACACAAAAACAGCGAAAATAGGCTCAATAGATTGTAAAATTTATATACTTATACATACATATATGCAAGTAACATTCCCAATCAAAGTAAAAGTGGACATGCATTTGAATGGGGGCCATGGAAAGAGTTAGATTATGACAATTTGTCTGAAGCTAAAGTGGTAAATACAAGGGGAAAACTAATATATTTATTTAAATTAAGTGTGTAAAACTAAATGAATGAATGGTTTTATCATCTAGAGCTAGAGCTTATCATATTACTCATGTGTCTTCCTTGAAATTTCTCTTTAGAAACTGAATCCTGAAGTTTATATAGTTTATCTTTCCTTTGATTTTCATAAACTGGGAGATAGACTCAGTATAAATGGGCACAAAAATTACTATTGCATGATATAACTTTATGCTTTCAAAGCCAGACAACAAATAACTTAGGGCAAGGTACAAAATTGTATTTTTCTTATGTGTTTTATCACAAAATAAAGTGTCCTTTTTATAGATAATAAGCCTTAAAATCTTAATAGTTGAATAAAATCATCAGAAAAAAATTGTGATTATCCCATTAATTTTTCTGTGTAGAAACAGCAAATAAACTTTTATTGATTTTGGCTAAATGCACAATGCACTTTCCATATCTCAATTATAAGCTAATTATAAGCTAAACCCCCATCTGTAATAACCACAGTCCTCTACCCTACAATGTAACAATGCAAATTCTCAAATCACAGTGCCATAAAATAGCACAGGCCTATTTCATACTTACTACGCACCCTCCTTGTATAGGGCTAAGTAGATCCATTGGAAGTTTATTCCCCACATGGAGTAGCAGCTCATGGAGAAGAAACTTTGAAACATTTCCTATACCTACTGTAAAATATATGAATGAATGGTTTGGGAAAGATCTAATGTATCATTAAGTGATCAGGCCACCCCAACTGTGATAAATTCATCTCCTCCCTAAATAATAAAGACAGAGTTTAAACCAACTATGTGTCCAGGTAGGAGAAGTATAAACAATTGGAACATATCTTAATGATTACGAAAACATCTGCTACTATAAAGCAGAGATGATATATAATTGCTTAAATTCGAAATGCAGATGAAAAAATTATGTCCACAAATATTCTAATAATAGGAGGCAAAATTTTTAAGCATCTCACGAGACTAAATACATATATATTCTGTCTATTCAATTAAAAAAGACAATTTACATAAATAGGGAATGTGCCAAATATGAATTGCTTTTCTTCCATTTTGGTGGAAGAATAATACAGAAAGACAGCAGTGAAAAAAGTTAGGTTCACTCAGTCATGTGCAATTCCATATTTGGTTCTGGAAACAGAAAAGAAGGTAAAAATTTATCTATGAATAAAATTTGAGAGTAAAGTTTTTAATAGTTAAAATTGTACAGTATATATTTGCTCAGAAATTCAGAGTATTCTCAATGTCTGTAGTGAGTAGACATTTAAACACTTAATGAAAAATAATCATTATACGCTATAATCAGGCTTCTACATATGTTAAGAGTTAGGGTCAACCTTATTTTCTATCATCATTCTAATCAGCATTATCATAACTGAATAAGAGGGATGTCTATAGCTATGTAAATAAGGAGCACAATCTATTTCAGTTCTTTGTGGCTTGATATCCAAGAAGAAAAAATGACTGGAAGATATTCCCATGGCCTTTTATCAGCAAATAGCTCTTTACTAAGTCATTTCTTCTCCGTCCTCACAATACTTTCCTTCAGACCTAACCAGCTTGACACCTGTCTTCTGCAGAAGAACAAGAAAGAGTGACAATTCTGGACAGCATGAGAGTGCCATCTTTTTGTACTTTATTGCTTTGCTATTTGACATATTGAGGAAGTCCAGTGCTCAATAAAAACATTGTAACACTGAAGTTAAAGTAATAGTTGTCTTTAGATAAAATATCTATGCACATGTGTGTTTGAAAATGTTTACAGAGTCTAATCATTAAATCAAGAGATTGAGGTGAAATTATACTTAGAAGAAGTCACAGTCAGGAAATTGCTTGTTCTTTAAGCATAAGGTCCTAGATGTAAGCTACATAATGCATATAAAAACTATTTGGTATATAGTGGCATGTACTTTTAACTCTTTCATGGGAATGAGGAATCGAGTAATGTGTGATCAATGGTCTTTGATAACCAGCTATCCTAAAGGAATCTGTGAGCTCCAGGTTGAGTGAGAGACCCTGCCTTGAAAAAATAAGGTAAAGAGTGATTAGGAGAACTACTCAAAGATGATTTTTTGGCCTCCACAAACACATTCTCACAGGCTCATGTACATGTACAAACACACAGGAAAGAAAAAATAAGAAAAGATAGAAAGATTGTCTTCCTCTGATTTTGGGCACTCTTTAGTTAAACATTTTAGTAGCGATAATAGCAGATGAAAATCTATGGATTTACTAATATTTAGATGTTATAATCTGTTATCAAATGACACTGATAGATAATAAATATTACGTAAAGAAAAGGTTAGGGATAAATCTATATTTTAGATAGATAGCTGATAACCTACTATTACCCAAAATAACTAATGACCTCCTACAATTCAAAACTTGAGATGCATCTTTTGTCAAATAAATTACTGGGTGCAAATTTTCACCTTATAGTAGATGTAAATTGCTGATATTCTTGTGAATTTTGTGATCACTACAATCTATCATTAGAAAACATTAAAAGAAAAACCAATATAGCAATGCCCATGCTCCAATACTAAAGAGAGTGTTATTAATTCTGACTTAGGTAGGGTATCCTGAATGGTTAGTGGCAAAGGTGGTAGTGAGGACTGAAGAAGACCTAGACTGAGTGTGGATATATGGGAACTTCCTGAACTGAACATCATATTTCATATTGGGTTAGAAGTTTGTATTGTGAATATTTATGCATGAATCAAAATCAAGTTGATGTACACTTATGAGTACTTCATGATGGAAATTTCAAATAAAAAAAAACCAGTCCATATGTATCTAAAATGAAAATTAAACATTGTATGCTGAGGTATTTAGAAGTGGAGAATAATGTCTTCAGCATTGTAGCAGGAGACTTAAGATGGGTATATATTCAACAATGGACATTAAGAACATGGAAATACAAAGAGCAAAACATGTGTACATCAACAATGCTTTTACTATTTAATTTTGAGAATTTAATAATCAAATACTATGGTTATTATACACACATATAAGTATGTAGATATGTATGTATATAAACATATTGTAATATATATATATATATATATATATATATATATGGCTGATTCTCCCTCTTTCATCAGTCATAATTTTCTGTACCTCTTCATCTGTGGGTGGGGTCTTACAAAATGTTCCCTAACAGCTTTTGGATTTCAGTTTGTATTGTCATTATGTAGGTCTTGTTTAGCCAATTATAGTGTTATGATTTTATCAGTAAAGCATCTATGTCATATGTAGCAGATACTTAGAGGAAAAATCTTGCTCTTGTGCTTATTACATTTGTTCTGCCCCCTCTTCTGTGAAATTCCCTGAAAATTGGGTATTATAGCTACATTGTAGATCTACCAGTTAGAGTTCAGCACCCCACTCCATATCACAGTCTATTTCCTTCTTAATTTTCCATATATGTATATATTTTTTGAAAGTTTCTACAGTACTAGATTTCCATACTACACCAAAATCGTCTTTAATTTAGCTCTCTCAACCTTAATTTCCTGTTTCTCACTTCTCTCTTCCCTCCCCTTCTACATTTATCTTCCTATTACACATATAAAGACACAGACACACAGACCACATATATTCTTTCATCTATTTTTCAAACTATCTATTGATCCATCCATGCATCCATGCATCCATGCATCCATCCATCCATCCATCCATCCATCCATCCATCCATCTTTCCATCCTTCTATCCTTCCATCTAACCTTTCATCCATCAATCTATCTGTAACTATCTATTCTATTTCACATTCCCAGGGAAAATTATCTCTACCTGAGTCTCTTGATCTACACATAATCTCCGTAATTCTATAGATTGTAGTTTGGTTATCATTGATTTAACAGTTACTTTGCATATTTAAGTGACTAAAGATCATACTTGCCTTTCGTGGTCTGGGTTATCTCACTCAGTATGTTTTTTTCTTCTAGTTCAATTTATTTACCTATGATTTTCATGTTTCTATTTCTTTAAACATCTGAGTAATATTGTTATATAAATAAACTATGTTTTTATACACTCTTCTATTGGGGAACAGTTAGTTGGTTTCAAATTTCTGGATATTATGAGAAAGTAGTGGTGAACATAGTTGATCAAGTATGTTTGAGGTAAAATGAAGCATCCCTTGCACAATAAATATATGATTGGAGTTTGTGGTAAATTGGTTTACCTCTTCCTGAAGAACTACCATCTATTTTTATAGTGGATATGCACTTTGAACAGCGATGGAGTGTTTCCTTCTTGCTTCACATTCTCACCATCATACATTGCCATTCGTTTTATTGATCTTAGCCAGTCTGATGGGTGTAAAATGGAATTTAAATGTAGTTTTGATTGCGTTTTTCTTACAGATAAGAATGTTGATCCTTTCTTCTTTTCTTAGCAATGTTTTCCTTCTACTGAAAAATTTCTCTTTAGATCTATACCACATTTTTAATTGAGTTATGTTTTCTTCATACTTAATTTTCTGTATTTTGTATATATTTTACTATTAATTTAGATTCAGATAATTAAATGTATAGTTGGTAAAAATGTTTCCTTGGGGAGCTGATTTGTCTCAATGGTGGTATCTTTTGTTGTGCAGTAGCTTCTCAATTTCTTGAGTTCCCATTTATTAATTGTTGATGTCATTTCCTGCACTAATTCTATTCAGCAACTTGTCTCCTGACAAAAATTTTAAGGCTACTTCCCAGTTTCACTTCTGTCACATTCAGTGTATTTCTTTTATGTTGAGGATTTCTATCCATTATGATTAGTGCTTTGTGCTTGGTGATAAATATGTATCTATTGGATATTTTTACCAGGAGCCATGAACTTTGACCAGGAACATTTGTTGAAAATGCTGGCTTTGTTTTGTTTCTTTGGTTTTCCAGTTTGTATTTCTGGCTATTTTACAAACCAAGTGTCCACAGTTGTGTAGATTTCTGTCTGGTTTTCAGTTCAATACATTGATGAATGTATCAGGTTTTCATGTCAATACCATGGTGTTTTTACTAGTATATATCTGTAGTACAACTTGAAATTGGGGCAAACCCTACTTACACCAATTCTTGTATTCTTCAGGATTGTTTTAGCTATCCTGCATTTTCTGTGAGGGGAGGTGTACAAGAAGTTGAAAATTATTTTTCCAATCTCTGTAAATAATTATGTTGGTCATTTTATATGGATTACATTAAAACTGAAGATTGATTTTGGTAGGATTGCCATTTTTACTATGTTAATCTTACCAGTCCACAACTAAAAGATATCATTGCATCTTCTTATATCATTTTAATTATTTCTCTGATGAATTAAAGTTTTTATTGTACTATGTTTCACTTGTGTCATTAGAATTACTGCAATATAGTTTATATTGTTTGTGCTTACTGTAAAATATTTGGTTTCCCAGATTTCTTTCCCAGTTGATTTGTCATTTGTATACAGGAGTGCTACTAATTTGGGGGAGATAATTTTGTATCCAGCTACTTTCCCAAGAGTGGTTATCAGCTATATGAGTTTCCCAGTGGAAAAATGTGTGATACTTAAGTATCTTATCAAATCGACCACAAATAAAGATACTATGACATTTTCCTTTCATTTTGGCTTTTCAATAAGTACTAGCTTTACATGAGAATCCAGTTGAAGCCTCTGTACATTGTTTTATCTGTCATTTGGAGCGTGTTGAATGAGTTGTCCAGATCTGTAAGAAAGTAACTAAAGTCATTCAAGCCACAGAGCAGCTAAATCCTTATGGTCCCCTATTGCTTATTTCCTAATCTGTATCCATCTCAGAGTGTTAATATTGTCTTGTCATCAGATGTCAGTTTTACATTCAAGACAATAAGCACCATGGTAACAGGCCTAGAGCCCTAATCATTATTCAATCCTTCAAAGAACAACCTCATAACTGGGTCATTAATAACTATCTATTCATAAATGGTTGAATGATTTGAATCTTGAGTAAATGAGTCAACCTGCATGTGAGTGAAGAATCTTCTCTGAACTATTTTTCTTCTTGGGAAATATGACAAATCTCTCTTAGTGACAGAATCTGGTAGCCTATTGAAGGCAATCTTGGAACCTAGGTATGCTTTGACTGACTGGAAGAAACTATGTGCGAGTGTGTATGTTTCTATCTATCTATCTATCTATCTATCTATCTATCTATCTATCTATCTATCTATCTATGCCTGTGTGTTTGTGCATGTGTGTCGCTCCATACGCCTGTCTGTTTGTGTTCATATATTGGTGTGCATGGAACACAGACAATGTTCATGTTAATCCAGAAGCCAACTGAGGTGTTGCATCTTAGGAATTATCTATGTGGTATATTTAGGAAAGGATATCACATAAGTTGTGAGTTCAGCATTACATTAAGATAGTTAGCTAGGAGACATCAAAGATCCTTCTTTTTTACCTTCTTAGAAGTTGGAATAATAGTGTGCATTACTTTGTCCGGTTTTGTTATTTTATGTGGGTAAATGAGGATAAAACTAAGGTCTTTGTTGTAAGACAAACATTTTGCTAATTCCTTAAACTTCCTTTCCTTCTAATAGCTACTCTTATAATAAGAACAGCTAGTACCTACAGAAGATAAATCAGAAAGCATACTCATGTTCTCTGCCCCCTTCTTCTATCTCTAGACTGTATTGTTTGCTGAAAAAAAAATAAAGCGTGGCATAGGAACTCTCTGACATGGAAAAGGTTGCCAACATGGAGCTGTATTGGGAGAGAACTCTATTTGTCAAGAAAGAGGTTTTTGTATAACTTTATTTTAGCAATGAAAATTTAAATGCATTATATAATGTAACTTATTGTAGAGACAAAGATACATTTTAAGAATCTAATGGATACTTTCAATAAAACAATATCTGCTGGGATTTAAAAAGTAATATACTCATTTTTATTATAATACATTTTCTCTAAATGCAGGAGGAAAAGAAATATTTCTATGAAAAATTTTATTTCTTAACCATAGTATTATATTATTATCTCAATCTGACTATACATGGGGTTCTTTATTCACTATTAGGAGGAATTTAATTGACTTGTCAAGATGTTTAAGGATGGTGAAAAGAATCACCTTGTATTATCATTCAAAGCATAGTTGGCTTGTTCAACGAACACTGCTTTTTCTTTCTCATACACAAAAGGAAGTTGGTAAGGGAAGTAACCATATGACACACCTAATACCTAAATTATAACAATAAATGCTGTGTTTGCTTCTCCTTGGGTTTTTTTTTTTTTTTTTTTTTTTGCCATTGTTCTTTCAGGTGTGTTGATCCTGACATAGCTGACATAACCTTAAACTCAAAAGCAGTAGGAAAGAATATCACATTATCTTAAAAAGCCAAATGTAGTTACCATTTAGTTCAGTACACAGTGTCATTAACTTCATTTAAATTCAATTAAAATTTAATTGAATAATATTATTATCAAGAATATGCACTAGTATATTTTGACTGATAGCTATTAAAATTATGTCCTTATAGTTCTTACAAATTGTCAATTTTGAGTCAGCCTGAAAGGCATTCTGAAAGAGTTCTCTACCAAAATAATGAGGATATGCGTTTTTTCAAGCCTTTGTTTACATATCAACAATAAAGGTGCTCAACTCCAGCCAATAATGATATAACCAATGAATGATGGCATCTTCTGGTGAACAGTAAGCAGTTGACTGGCTAGAAAGTCTACAGTAATCCTCTGCTACTACTTCATAGTAAAGCACTCGGGACATGTTTCCTGGAGTGCCTGACTCCATGGCAAATATCCTACCAGAACAGTTCAAAGGATGTGATTTTTATTTTGGTTCATAGTTTCACAGATTTCAGATTGTTGCATGCTGCTTGCTTTATTCTGGGTTCATGACAACATAGAATTTTCAAACTTAAGTGTATGGTAGAGCAGAGGTCTGTATCTCCTAGTAATCAAGAGGCAGGGATAGAAAAGGAAGAGTTGAGGGAACACATACCATGTTGACTGATTTTTTCCATCTAGACAGCTGTTCCTACATTTAACCATGTTTCAGTACTATTGCCGTGCTTTGGCTCTGCCAAAGACTAATTCTTCATTCAAGTCAGAGCCCTCAGGAACTAATAACTTCCCCTAAGCTGCTAAGATGAACCAAAACCCATGGAAAATGGTGTAAAGGACATTTCACATTCAAAAAAAAAATAGCAAGAGTAGAATTTCTTCATACAATCTAACATAAATCAATTTTTCCCAAAGCTTCTCTCTAAGATTTTTACATGTCCTAATTCCAAAAAGTGCACATTCCTCTACTGTAGAGATAAAGGCTGGGGAAATAAACATTTGTCACTAAGATGGAATACTGACAAGAGCTGTTTTTAGAATAAGGAGTTCATTTTGTCTTGCAGTTCCAGACACATAGAGTACACCATGCCAGGGACTCATGTCAACAAAGGGCAGGCATGGCAGTAGGAGCATGAATCCAAATGATGACATCTTCAACCACAGACAGGAAGATAAAAGGAAATGGAGAGAGGACAACTCTATACTATCAAAGCCTGACCACAGCTCTGCACTTCCTTCTGCAATGTCACACCTTCTTATCCCCTCCAAGCAGCATGACTCAAATAGAGACAGGTATTTGAATGTCTAACAAAATGGGAAACAAGAATTTTTTCCAATAATTTATTCTTTTTTTATTCATTTTACATCTCAATCACACACATCCTTCTCCTCCTAGCCCCATTCTTACAAATTTCTTTCCCATGGCCTGCCCCCCTTTTCTCCTCAGAGAAGGGGAATAATACTCTCTTGGGTACCACCCACCTGGAGATATCTTGTCCCAGTAGAACTAGGCACATACTCTTTCACTGAGGCCCAACCATACAATCTATGTAGGGGGAAGGGGATCCAAAGGCAGGGAACAGAAACAGAGAGAGCCCCTGCCACACTGGTTAGGAGTCCCACATGAAGACCAAGCTGCACATTTGCTACAAATGTGTTGAGGTCCTAGTTCCAACCACTGCATGTTCTCTGATTGCTCTTCCAGTCCCTATGAGTCCCCATGGACCCAAGTCAGTCGATTCTGTAGGTCTTCTTCTGGTGTTCTTAACCCTGACTTGCTCACTTCTATCTCTCATTCTTCCACAAGACTTCCTGATCTTAGCCTAATGTTTGGCTGTGAATGTCTACATCTCCTTTTGCCTCCATCTGCTGCTGGGTGAAGCCTCATGGGAGACAATTATGCAAGGTTCCTGTTTCCAAGCCTAGTAGAGTGTCATTAATACTGTCAAGGGTCGGCTCTTTCACATGGATTGGGTCTCAAGTTGGGGCAGTCATTGGTTGGCTGTTTCCTCGGTCTATGCTCCATCTTTATTCCTTCACATCTTGAAGGCAAGATAATTTTTGGGTTGAGGCTTTTGTGAGTAGTTTGAGGGAACAATTCTTATGTTGATTTTCAAAGCAACATAAGAAACATCTGGTATTTTCATATCCTATCATGGAGAACAGACTTTGAGTACGATACAGAAAGGAGTGACATCTAAGACTGTGGCTCATGGTAGAAAGAGGTAATTGATAAAAAACAAAGATTAAATTAAAGTTCCACAACCTGCAAGACTTTTATTCGATAGAGAAGACTGCCTAGAAAGCATAATATTAGACATCATTTCAATTACTGATTTTTCCTAATGATTCCTAGGATTTTCCTTATCCCCTTTACAAATCTCAAGAGGAAGAAGATGCTATATGATTATCAAAATGTAGCAGAAAACTATAAGAAATACAGATTAAACAAGGGCAAGTGGTTATCTTTGTCTGAAATAGCAGTCTGTCCATTCTTTGATTGGAGATATAAGCCTCAACATTTGAAACTATTTAAGTATTCTGTTTTTCCTTTGAAAAATAAGAAAAATTTAGACTATATAAATACATTCACGCACACACACAAATACCCAGCAACGAAAACATAGACTTATACACTCACACATGAACACACACAAAAGAAGAAACACAACCGTGTGTACATATATCAACAAAACAAAACAAAAGAAAACAGCTAGAACAAAGAGTGTTACTCCCTTGATGGTTACCTTGGTGAATATTTCTTTCCTTTAGCAAAATTCTGGTGAACTGACATTTGAGGTTCATGCAAACAAATCCCCCAAAGAACAGATTTATTATTTGTATAGTTATTAATATTACTCCAGGCTCTGAGAAAGATGCCTTCAAAAGACTCCACTGCCCTTTGTTGTGTGCAACTGTGTGATTTTGATTAGCAAACCTGCACATCTCCTTTAAGTTTCCTTCTGAGCTTTTTTAGTTAAAATAATTATAATAAAATCTATTAACTGCTTGTAACTGCAGGCAGAAGGCACTGCATCCAAGCATCCATCTGCAGTCATTGATTCTGAAGTGATGGGCAGCAGCTCCCCACTGCCTAAGTAGGTTATAACAAGCTAGCTTCAGGCTGGAAGAGCCAGTAGAGTGCAAAGGAGAAAAGACTGCCCTCCAAACTTGTCTTAAACCTCAGGAAAGAAAGGGAGGGTGATTTCTGTTAGTAAGCATAGGGTCTGTTCTGCATTCAGCAGTGAAGCCTTTGTAATTCTCACTCATACCTTGAGGGGACAAGGCAAATAACTCTCTCTAACAGATAGTAATAAAACCATTATTCATCTAATCACTCACAAACACATGTAAACCAAAAGAATAAGTTGCTTTGCAGACAAAATGAAAAATGAATAAAAAATCCACCTCACATTCATCCCTTATGCGTACAATTGCAAAGAATTCCTATCAAGTCCACGCACAATGGTTAAAGCACTGCATGCCTTGATATGGAGAATCAAAACTATTGTTTATCTCTTTCGGGTGAAATCACTATTGTTGCCTCCATGATGGACCCAAATAAATCAGGTGAAATTCATTTCAGATTGGATTCTGGCTTCTCTTTACTCTTTGATTTTGTATATGACTACACATTGTATCTATCAACTACATATTACAACTAATCTTTTTTTTACATAGGTATGTTTCCCTGCTTAATGTGTGTGTGTGTGTGTGTGTGTGTGTGTGTGTGTGTGTGTGTGCATGAGTGGGAGAGAGACAGAGAAAGGCAGAAAGAGAGGAGAGAGGAAGGGGGCAGAGAGCCGAAGGCAGATGATTACATATCTACTTTTAATATATACATACTCACACACATGCACACATACTTTATTTTTCTGAGGTAATTAGCAAAGACAGTCATCTCTTAGCATGTGTTAATACATCAGCATTGTGTATCAAGTCATTGTGGCTCAGTACTCTTAAGTGTGAGTGACTGTTAAATGATAAGTTCATAATAAAAGAAATGAAAGCAAAGAAAGTTCCAAACATGTAAATGTGAATCTGTGTTACCATCTAGAAAATGACATAGAAAGGTCTGCACCTACAACAAGAAGCCAATTTGAAATGTATGTCTCTTTGTAAAGAAAGTCTTTGTTTAGATCACAGGTTCAAGAAAACTGACAGACTATATCACCAGTATAAATGGTAGTCTTTTTAACCTTAGGAAATGTACATTCAGCCTCCCAACACTTGGGAGGCAGAGGCAGGCAGATTTCTGAGTTCAAAGTCAGCCTGGTCTACAGAGTGAGTTCCAGGACAGCCAGGGCTACACAGAGAAACCCTGTCTTGAAAAAACAAAAGAAAACAAAACAAACAAACAAACAAAAAACCCAACCAAACAAACAAAAAAGGAACTGTACATTCTTTTTCACATCTGCATTCAAAATGTTTGTTTCAAAACAATGAGTTATCTCAGTAAAAATATCAGCTACTGATACAGACATCCACTAGTGTGGATTCTCATATTTCCTAAAACACATAGGCCCTAATATATTTTAAACCTGAACTTCAATACAAGAGGAACTATGAGAAATTTGAGCAATGATCAAGATTACTCAAGGAATCTACAACATTTACAACAGTTGAGGTATGGGTGTGTTTTTCCTTAGCATTTGAATGCTTATTTTTGCATATTTATTGTGTATTTTAACAGGTAAATGTACACTTATATATTTTTGGGTTATCTGTGGAGATTCCAAGTTTTAGGATTCCTCAACTGAATTAAATCCGTGGTGTACAAAGACTGGTGATTAAAACAACTTTGCCAGATGTGAGGCCAAAATTCTAGTTTCTTGATACCTAGGAAGCATAATCAATTTTAGTTTACTCCTACCTGGAAAGCTGTACTAGTGAGTCCCATGGACAAAAATCACAAATATTGTCATGGACACACACACACACACACACACACACACACACACACACACACACACA
>JANHMN010000013.1:57033634-57056177 GCA_030674055.1 Rhabdomys pumilio | reverse complement strand
GGAGGAGGAGGAGGAGGAGGAGGAGGAGGAAAAGCAGGAAGAGTAACAGTTCAAGCAGCAGCAACAACAAACGAGTGACAGGAAATTTCCCAATGAAAAGAGAAGATAGAGTAAGGCTGCCATTGTGCTGACTTAAAAGTTTATTTCTTATACAGATAATTTAGTGCTGTGAAGGGGCATGAACAATGGTCTATGAACAAAAATTAAAGAAAAGAACAAGACCAGAGGCAAGTTTGATGGTAAATACCCAGCCATGTTCTTGACCTGCTTTGCTCTGAAAGGAGGAACATCCAGAGTCAAGGCAAGTTCAGATTCTATAAAGAAACCTGGTCTCAGCTTGTTATAAAGAATGGCCTAGGAAAGACAAGAAGGGTTAAGAGAAGATAATGTGTGATGTTACTATAAAAATATACCATATGCAATGTGTGTGTGTGTGTGTGTGTGTGTGTGTGTGTGTGTATATATATATATATATATATATATATATATATATATATATATATGTAATGAAAGTTTGAAAGTATTTAAAAATCAGAGCAGAGAGAAGAAAAACAAAAAAATCAAAAAGTGAGATACAGTGTACATATATTCAGATTAGGCTTAAATGCTATGGCATACCAGAACTGTATGAGTCACTGGCCAAGGTGAACATCGAAGATTCTAAAACCTAAAAAGTTAGGAATATAGCTTTTCAGCATGGATTGCCCTTTAGTGTTGTAAAATTAAACTTGAGTGTTAGAGTTGCCTAATTTCATCTTTTCAAGAAAGATAGTATTTCTTGTTTTTAAGTAGTACATTCTTCAAGATAATGTATTGAGAATGGTGGATTTTCATTTCACTTAGTATCTAGTAACAAAGGAAAACATGATCTAGGTCCAACATGATAGAGAGGCTGAAGAACAGAACTGTTTGCAACCAGGAACTGTAAGACAAACTGGGCAGCAACAAAGGGTCCGAGCCACAGACAAATAAATAAATGAGTGAATAAATTAACAAACAAACAAACAAACCAGTAAACATAGGGATAAGGAGATGGCTTAGTAGGCAAAGTGCCTGCTCTACAAGCATGGAGACCAGAGTTGCATTTAAAGTACCCATGTAAAAGTCGGGCACAGACAGCAGGCATTAAGCCTGTAGGTAGAAATAGGAAGAACCCTTTGCTTTGCTGACCAGTGGGCATACCCAAATCAGGGATAATCAGGTTTAGTGATAAACCCTGTCTCGGACAATAAGGTAGAGAACAACGGAGAAGCCAGCTGAGGTAGACCTGATGTATGTGCATGTCTACAAACACACAAATAAGCAAGTAGATGTTAAATAGAAAATACCATTACTAGCTAAGCGGATAGTAGTAGTATTAAAATAAGTATGTTATCAAGGCCATTTGCAAACAAAAAGTCATAAAATATGTAAATGTACAAGTTCTTGCATGTTATAGTCATTTTTTTGCTAGCTGGATATTATCAGTTGGGAGCATTTAAAGTCTAAACCAAAATCAGCTCAGAAGGCTCAACAACCCTGGGCTCTTGTTAATTTTGTTTATTTACTTTCCATTTCTCGTCCTAAATTGTTTTGTTCTAACAGCATTAAAGAAATTGAAATGGTACGTTGTGATTGAAAACTAGCCGCCTGCCTTGAAAGTAAGTGAGGCTGCCTCGCCTTAAAGCTTATTTTTAATGACCCTGGGAGGTCATTATCTGGTTGAAGCACTCAGTTCTATGTAACCACAGCTATTTTGATCTTCAGGTTTAAGGGAAATTATTTATCAGAAAGTCAGTATTAACCAGCTCTCAGCAGACCACTGACAGAGGATCAAACACCAGTGTACTTTAGAATCAAGCATTAAGCTTTACACAAAGTCGACTTTATGGCTGCCTTCTAAATTCAGTTAAATAGAGACAATGAATATCTATGACCAGTTACAGACCCTGTCTCTTTGATGAAACTCGTTGACAGGATATATTGTATAACTCTATCCATTATCCACATTCTTCTAACTTTAATCTTTATTTCTACCTACCTGGTGTGGCCATTTTCCTACTCTGTTGGGAAATATGATTAAATATGTTGTCTTTTTTTTTTTTTTTTTGCTTTTCTATAGTTGGATTCATATATTTAACACTAAGGATGTTTGAGAAGCCACATGGCAACCTACTGTTCCATAAGGTATCAAATATACATATGCTTGACCTACATAGCAAGCTTCAGACACTATTCACTCTGTAGTTCACAGTGGCATATAATGACACCACTTATCATCAACATTCTATTTCCATGTGTGTCTATTTCTCTTCTTTTGGTTCTATTACTTTAGGTGTGTCTACTTGTCATTTCATTCATTTAACATAAGAAAGGGTCTGTAATCACTATGTCTTACTACAACTCTCCTGGGTAAATTACATACCTTTGTTTTTCCACGCATAGTCAGCAAACACATGAGAGAAACATCATGTTTTTCTATTCTATTGGACTTTTTAACCCAATTGGAGAGTTGAAATGTTTTTGATAATATACTTCTTAAGCCTATGATGTATTTCCTTATATTTTCTTTCATGAATTTACATCAAATCATACATTTCCATTACAAAGGCCATACATTTCTTGTAGTAATGTATTTCTCTATTTTCTCTATTTTAAATAATTCTTTTGCCAATGGCATTAATGTTTCAAATTGCATTATGACTGATATATTACATTGCAGATAAATCATGCAATTGATTACTTAACTAAGTATCATGTTACATTCTCTTACTAATGCTATTTCTCTTTACATATCATGTATAACAGTTATGTGGGAAATATTATTTTGATTTATAACATACATTTTCTCTTTTTTAATTCTTATATCTGATTATTTTATTTTTCTGTCCAGGAGTTGCAACCTTTTCACTTACTTGAATACAAATAATATTGTGAGAGTATTTTCATTTCATATGTAAGGAATTTACAGGTTTTTATAATAATCCCAATTGATGAAGCCATAAAGAGTGTTGGTTAATTCTTTCTAATTTATTGTCAGATTCAGTCTTGCTGTTGTTAATTTGCATCCTTATCTGCTTCAGAAACTGCTTTTGAAAAGGGTTGTTTTGTTTTGTTTTTCTGAAAAAGCAGGATCCAATCTGGCATAACCACTTGTATTTCACATCATTCTTCTTTATTTTAAGTTGCTCCTTATTTGTGCACATAGGAACATAGAAAGGTTAATTGCTTAAAGATTGCCTATGTAGAAATCAGCAGTGGCCAAACCTATCTGATTCTCTACCAAGGCAGAAGACTCAGGGATAAAAGGAAGCACGGCATTTTTCTATCTTCTTTGACAATGTATTGAGCCATACCATCTAAGCATCTTTGTTATTTTCCAAACCCAAAGTTACCTTGAAATCTAGGAGGAGAGGAATTTAATGAGCATCTCCATCTGATCAGCCCCAGGTGAGGATAGAGATGGATCATATTGGTTTGCCTCCATGAAGGAGAAATCATCTGACAAGCACCTTGTCTGCTCAAGCAATCAGGATGTCTTTGAATAATATTGTGGAGCCATCATTAAGACAGTGATCAGCTGGGCGGTGGTGGCGCACACCTTTAATCCCAGCACTTGGGAGGCAGAAGCAGGTGGATTTCTGAGTTCGAGGCCAGCCTGGTCTACCCGAGTGAGTGGGTTCCAGGACAGCCAGGACTACATAGAGAAAACCTGTCTCGAAAAACAAAAAAAAAAAAACAAAAACAAAAACAAACAAAAAAAAAAAAAACAAAAAAAGACAGTGATCAACCCCAACACATCTTGATAAAGACTCTTTGATTAAATATTCCTCCTGTCCATTACCCCAGCTCTTTCTTTATTTAAAAATATAGCACATGTCAGTAATTAGAAGATGATCATGAGTTACTGGACCCTTTATCTAGCTGTCCCATTTTTTGAATGCAGTACTTAAAACCTCACTTGCTGTCTTTAACCATTATTCTTTTAACTTGATGTGTACTTATGGACAAATATGGCTGCAAATGTCAGAATATTTGCCCTAAAACGTTTTTCAGTGTGATTGGAATGATATTTTATGGGAATTCTGCTGGACCCCTTAATCTAGAGTTGTCTTGTTCTTGATTCTGTTGATATCTAGGGTATAGCAATATTCTGACATTATTTTTATTATTTTGGTGTTTGTTGATTTGAATTGATTGATTGTAGTTCCGTACTTAACCTCATAGAAAGTGCAATTGTCCCTTTGGGTCCCAACATTGGCTACTATCTGCTTTGTCTACAATTTCTCCTTGTTTCACTCACTAGCATTGATTTAAACATTTTGGCTTTGAATTTATCTTTTTTCAGAGATTCATTTTGCTTTGTTGTGAGATTGGTAAAGGATTTAGAGCTATGCTTTCAGGGATTCTTTCACCAGCATATTCTTGCTAAGTTCTATCTCCTTCATATTCCCTCCATATATTACACAGGTCATCCTTCTTCCTAAAATATCCAAGCTTCCTAGACTATCTTTACTAAAATAATACTTGTAGTCATTTGGTTTTTGAAAGATATTATGCCCTTTTGTCTGGATGATTCCAGATGACACAGAAATATATTGTTTTGTAGGCTTCAAATTATATTCCATACAATAATGAGTCCTGTGGCTTGGGGAAAACCTTAAGCTTTTATTTGCATAAAAATAATGTGGAGTATATCTTAAAAGTTTTCATTTTAAGTGAAATACTAAGATTCAATAGGTTTAAGAATTACTGAACTACCCATAAATGTGTCTAATGGTCCTAGCTCGGGAATGATCACAGCACACACTTCTGACATCATTACAGCACTGACTTCTGAGCATAAGTGTATGATGACAGGATATACTGCTTTGACTCCTGGCCTTCTCTTGCTACCTCTGTGTTCTTAGTTTTCTTCCCTTTTTCCAGCATATTATGTTCAACTTATTAGAGTATTTATTATGTTTTTGAGACAGAGTTTTATAGTTTAGATCAACTTCAAACTCACTACGGACTCAAAGGTAATATTGACTGCTGATCCTTTTTTATTTGCCTACAGAATATCCTTCTTTTGTTGTTAAGTTTATTTTATATCCACGTATTCAAATGTGACCCCTCCTAGATCATTTTAATCTCATTTTAGAATACGCTGTGAAGGCTCATATCATCATATTGCTGTAATTGTGGTGTGTTTTGTTTATGTTCATTAATTCAGGTAATCACCAGAACAAGAATTAACAGGAATGGATTTCCTTGTATTTAATTTCTTTACCTATGTCTTAATATGTTAGGATATGTGATAGGGATCTAGTAAACACATTCTTGTTAGGGATAAGAAGCAATATTTGCTTAGGTAAGAGGTCAGAATCTGATGGTGATTAACTTGTTTAAAACTGTACTTATAAATGATCAAAGACATCAGACAGAGACTGTGAGGTGAAAGGAACCCATTCCTAATGAAGTAAATGTGAGTGACATTGATAGACAAGCAGCAGGTTTTGAAGAATAGAAGACAGAAGACCTCAGAGAGAAATAAAGCTAAGGCAGTTTCTGGAAACTAAATTACCTGGGATTATGCTAAAGGTCAGGTAAACAAATTGCAAGAATGGACAAGTTTTAGCTGAACTGAGTCAGATGATTCTGTTAATTCTTTATATTATAGTTAGTAGTCCCAACATGAGGCCCTAAAAGAAGCCTAATCAAAATGATCTTCAAATTAGCATCACTAAGGTTTGGTCAAAAACAAACTTGGCTATTTCTACTGATTATTTTTGTTTTGTTTTTATTGTTGCCTTTCCTACATTTAAAATAGTATGATGAGTTGTCATGACAATGTTTAGAGCTGAAACTTCCACATGGAATTAAAACAAAGCCAGCAAGTTGCACATAAATGTGCTTCAAAGACAGTTTGGAAGGATGACACTCAGAAGTTAATTTTCTGTCAAAGGTGAATGGTATCTTTTTAATTAAAAGACCGACAGTTATTCAGGTTGGGGGGGGATTACTTTCATCTCTTGCCTGGTGCAGCATGAAGCAGCCTCGTTTGTGTGGAATGATGACTGTGTCACTTCAAAGGATACGGATACCTAGGACTTCAAAGGTGGTATGGCAGATGGTGCATGAGGAAGTATGGCCCAGTGTTGATTCTCATGTTAAAAGGTGCTTTATTTTTATCATGAACTCTGTTGACATTTACACATGGTAATGAGCTCAGCTTTAATCTGCCTTGCTTTTCTGCTGTCATGCCACTCTCAGTAGCCATGGAACACCAGGAAAGCCTGAAAGCCATCTTGAATATATGGAAATACAGATGAAAGGGAATTCAGCAACATCTCACTCCTAAGAGGGTCTTGCAAATAAAACCTGCATTTCCAGAGAAATAAATACAATGCTACATGTTTTCTCTAAATGCTTCTAAAAAGCATAGCATTGAATAAACTACTTTAAAAAAATCGATCTCAGAGTTATTTCATAACTTTTGTCTAAGGGTACTCACATGAGGTTACAAACACACAGAAGCACTCAGAATAATGAACAAGGTGCCCAAAGTCATGGTGAACATTGAGATAAACTAAGGGAAAATACATGCAAAACATGTTTGTCAAAACTTGCTCAGGGGAGAGCCCTTTGCAAAACATCAGTAGCTGGAACCTGTTGAGTTACAGCTTGAGTCTATATAAGACCTATTCTATAACAACAATAACTGAGGAACAAGAGAGGGGAAAGCAGAGACAACCACTACATGGGCTGCCAGATGACTGCTTCTGCAAAGTACTTACCCTGAAAGTATTAGGAGAGTATAGAGGACTTGAGTTCCATTCCAGAACTTATGTGATAAAGACAGGCATGACTGGAAGATACACTAGTAAAATGGTGGAATAAAGCTTTTAGTACTAACTAACTAATAAGAAATTTGTTTTAAAGTCAACTTCTTGAGACAGAACTCTTGTTCCTAGTACTCCTCTGGTAACCAGGACCTGAGATTGACTAGTCCACAGACCTAGAAGACAGCCAAATACTACCTTTCTACAAAAGGAATGTAGCAATAAAATGATTCCCAAAGATTTTCTGTTATAGTCACAGACCAGTTTTTGCTGAGCTATCATCTGCAACAAATAGGAGTTTGCTTCTGCAACAAATGGGAACAAGTACAGAGATTAACAGTCAGAAAATAAGCAGAGAGTGAGAGACTTCAGAACACTCTATCCTAAATGGGATGCCTCCATAAAGAATCTCTTCTCTTATGTGTGGAGAACTTGAAAAAAAAAAAGGCAAAAAAACTGTTAAAGACAGAAGGTATAGAGGACATCAAGAAGAGTCCTTCTAAACCTAACAAGATCACAGAATTGGTGTGCATATGAACTCATAGGAGCAGTATGCACGGAGTGTGCAGGGGTCTTTTCCAGTTAGGAGCCTGAAGCTGAAAGCAGTGAACACGTGCCCTCGCCTTTAACTAAGAAGCTATTTCAATTACTGACCACTTACAAATAAAACATTAATTTCTATAAGGGAGTCTCACTGGGAAGACTAACTAATCTTTAGGGTAGATCATATGCTCTGCAATAGATGGTTATCAAAAACAAACTAAATGGCATCTTCTGGAAGAGACTCTGCTTATTGCATGATGCCAGGGCTATTTTTTTTGGGGGGGGTGGTTTTGTTTGTTTGTTTTGTTTTTTGTTGGTTTTATTTTGTTTATTTTGAGACAAGGTTACTCTAGCTTTGGATATTCTGCAATTTGCTCTGTAGATTAAACATAACATACCCATCAACAGTCCTAGATAAAACAGTGGCTGTGAGTTCCTGCATAATAGTGATTTCTCTTCCATTTCTTGCGTGCACAAAATCAGAGAACTAGTAACAAACAATTTTATCTAATTTTTAAGCATGAAATACAAAGATCACTCATGTCATAGAACAAATGCACATAGACTATTTAAATTGTTTTCTGTTGATATAAAATATCACTCTTAATTCATTTGGCATTTTGTTATTTTGATTCATCTAAATAAATTCTGAAAGGTTCCCATAGAAATGACTATCAAGCATCTTATGTAGTAATGAACAAAGGAAAAAAGATGGAGACTCTACATGGCACACTCTAATCTAAATGTGTCATTAGACTGAGAACAAGTTGTTAATGTCACACTTGAAGGTGACCTTGTCAGAAAGAATTGTAGACATTGCTGTGCAATCTCCAGTTGGACCTGTCTTCCTGAGCTCCCCATCATCCTTCTCCCAGTGCGAACATACATCACTGCTCTGAGATAGTGATGAGAGCATTCCAAGAGCACAGGAGTTTCCTTAGCAATCTAATCACACAAGGGGTGGAGGGGTGACATTAAGAGTGCTTTGTTAATATGTATGATAAACAAACGTCTTGCAGGTGTACAAAAATTATACACATGAGCTTCTCACTATATTCAAAGAACATATTCTGAGACCAATCAAAGATAACTGAAACCTCAAATAGCTTCAGTACAGTATAGCGTTCCTACATGTACTGGCCCATGACAAAATTTTACTTCTATGTATTAGAGACTAACAAGTAATTGGTAATCAAATGTGCTAATCATAACGCAGCACCACTAGTCCTGGAGGTGGACCTGAAACAACGATCAAGAGTCTGCATGGCCAGTCTCTCTCTCTCTCACTCTCTCTCTCTCTCTCACTCTCTCTCTCTCTCTCTCTCTCCCTCCCCGTCTTTGTTTCTCTGTGTGTCTCTGCCCCTCTCTGCCTTCTCTTTTCTTCTCCTTCCATTGTCTTGCTATACTTACTTTTCTTCCCATAGCAATACAAGAAGACACACTAGATACACAGTGAGCTGAATACCTAACTGACCGTCTCAGGTGTTGTTACACTGTCAGAACACCTTGTAAGGTCCCAAAACACAAACATGGCTGCAGTCTGTCTGACAACTGAAAGACTTAGGAGCATAGATAGCACTGACTCACTGAACAGTGGCAGACTTGTGTCCCACTTGGGATGGAAGAAAGGACGCAGGGTTGCAAGCATTACTCAGCACTGTTCATAGGTTACAACTTAGGAGTTGTTTATTTTTGGAATTTTTCCTTTAAAAAGCTTTGGCCTGTGAATTCATGCAGCACACAGAAAACTACATATTACAAGTGATTTTATGTTATAAGATGATGCAAGCAAATAACTCCCATTTAACACATAAAATTAACGTAGTATCAAAAGAAGTGTTTCCTACCACAACCACCCTGAAAATTTGAAAGGTAGTTTTCACTCCTAAACTGGGGTAGAAAAATGAGGGTGTTGTCACTTGTTATGACTAACCTCCAAGCATCTATGTAAGACACCATTATATGTACCAGAGGATATCTGATGCATCAACATCCCATACACACTGAACACAAAATATCTTTTAAATAGAGCTTGCGATTTTTTAAAAAACATACAAGCTTCATTTTAAGGCAAGAAACAAAACCCAGGACTTTGCACATATGAGAAGAATATTAATGCACCGAGCTACATTCTCAACCATCATGTTCCCGTATTCCAGAATTTTCATGAATATGGTTATATTTACTATTTTAGCCACTTGAACTTCTTAATCAATGTTGACATCCTTCTAAAAAACAAAGACCTTCTCTGTTCTTTATAATTAATAAAATGAGAAATTGAAAATACACTGTGGTCCTTTCCATTTCCCAAAACTATTGTGGTCATAATCAACTGCTATAATTATTTTACTTATTTCTAACGAACATCTTATTGGATACTAAGCACTGAGAACAATTACTAAACAGATATGCATAAAATTGCTCTTTATAGACCTTATTACCTAGTTATGAAAATATTTAAGAGCCATATCAGTACATGTTTAAGACTATGAGTGCTACAGCTGAGAACCTGGTTGCTCAGCAGTTTCTACTGTTCAACTAGAATAACCAATAGTTAGAATAATGCTGTTTTCCATATTCACTTAGAGTGGTTAGAAATTTACTGAGATGGCTAACATCATTGAGTATAATGTCTATGTCTAGCTAGAAAAAAATCCATCCCCTGCAGGTGTAAATGACTTATAGCCTTTGCAGTTTTCATTGAGATACATGGGCAAACATTTCTTCTCTATTCTTTTGTGTCTTGGGAGAATGACCAGGAAGTAGGAGGAATCTGGGTCTTCATCTAGGAACAGGGAATTCAGAGGAGAATGTCTACTCTGAGCTTGATGTCCATGAGATAATAAAATTGTAAATTTCTCCATTTGTTTGATATAGTAATCATTATTACCTAGGAAACTGGGAAACTTATAAATTCAGGTGAAGGACTACCGTAAAATTATATAGAGAGAATATATTATTAAACATGCACACACAAACTCACACACAGACACACACAGACACATACACAGACACACACACACACACACACACACACACACACACACACACACAAACACACACACGTTCATCTCACTTCCAGATTGTGCTCCCAAAATACAGGGGAACCAAAACTGAATGCTTGCAGATGTATCTGAATGACAACTGAATGAATCAGAGACTATAAGTGATTTACACCTCTGTTTGGGATGGGCTTTTTCTAGCCAGACATGAAGGTTATACTTAATGTGTGTGTATATATGTATATGTATGTGTATGTGTATGTGTCTGTGCTTATGTCAATGTGTCTGAGTGTCTTTGTTTGTACGTGTGTGTGTGTGTGTGTGTGTGTGTATTGACATGGGCTTAGCTGTTTAGCCATTGAATAGTAAATAGAAAATATGTATAACAATACTTAAAAACAAAGACTTTAATTTGTACAGTTGAATAATATTCTGTGGACTTGTCTTCACAAAATTAGTGAGGACACAGTGTGTATTGTAAACTCTGACTCTGGGGCAAGTGGTCAAACTGGGGCAAGTGGTCAAATAAAGCTGGAGAGCCATGAGGACACTTTCTTTTCTTTTTTTCTTTCTTTTTTTTTTTCTTTTTTTTTTTTTTTTTGCTGTCACTGTATAGATTTTCTAAACATGAAGAGTACAAGAAAAACCTTAAGATTTTCAGATAGATGTAAGTGTGGAAAAGTGACTAGGAACTTCAAATGTAGAAAAAGACCTTATTTCTACACTCAGGGAAGGAAATAAAAAAAGGACTAAAAAAGTCAACCTTCTAAATATTTTCAATTTTAGTCAATGAATCAGTTGACCTCTAACACAAAATCTTGATCGTATTTTCATCACTTTAGGTGATCACTATTGAATTGAGAGAGAGAGAAAGAGAGAAAGAGAGAGAGGGGCAGACAAAGAATCTGAGGAGAATGAATGGGGAAAATAGATGGAGAGGGAACAAAAATATAAAAAAATATAGAGGTAGACTCTGTGGAAAGTCAGAATAATCAGAATTTTCCACAAAAAAACAAAAACCTATAGTGTTGGCCTGCTAGCTCTATGTATGATAGCCAATCATCAAGGATAAGTTTGGAGACATTTTTACTCATAGTACTCAGAAGTAACTTCAAGTGAAACATTGGCAGTATGAATGTTGTCTGTATGTGTGTGTATGTAAGACAGTATATCAGCAGTAACATGTATGTAAGTGTGTCTTTGCCAGTGTGTGTAAGATAGTATATGAGTGATAGTGTGTATGTATGTGTGTGTGATTGTATATGTGTGTATATATACTTGTTCATAGTTTCCTCATTTTCACAAGACAATGTAAAGAAACTTCCACATTAGTATTTTATATACAAGAGAACACCTAAACTTTAAGAGTCATTGTATATATCAGGGAAAGTATGTGCCATGCTGCTGCTTGGGAAGAGATCTTATTTCTCTTGTAGGCAAAAAAGCACTGTTCTTTCCTTCAAACAAACTAATTCTTAATTCCATATCATCTTTCTAAAGGCACATGTGGGAAAGACACTTGTTGAAAGCAGACACCTCATGCCTCTGGTTGTAAGATGCACAGATCTTCTGTCTTTTAAATTATAAGGAAGTACACAAGCAACTCTCAGAAACAAATAGGCTAGAAGAAAACCAACTTTTTAGGGGGCTAGAATTATTGAAAAATGCCAGAGTCTGGTCTAAATTTTGTTTTGAGGCTTTGAATTATTAGTGAAAATCAACCAAAAGAAGCAAGTAACAAACGATGAAACCATCTTATGCCATTACATTTATGAAGTTGGAACCTCTGCATTGTCAGGGAGGAGAGCTTTCACTGTTTCCCCATGTGCCTATGGAAGATAGTGAACAAATCCTTTGTCTCCCTGAGCAGAAAACTGAAAAAGACTGGAAAAATTATTTCCAGACAAAAAAAGCCAGTTTAATCAGTTTGCCATCTTCCTTCAAACCTATGACAGGTGGATATCTATGTGCATTCATTTATAGATATTAATCACAATGGCAATAGAAGTTAATGAATTGGTGAGGTAGAATTATTTTCTATCTTTGACATGTCTTCAATTTCTGATAGGGTTAATCCGCCAGAAGGTAATAAAATGCATTTAAAGTAAAAAAAATATGATGTTCATTGCTTTCTCAGATAATTTTATTATTTATTTTTTAATGAAACTAGGACTGTAAGTTATAATTATTAGACAAAAGAATAACTTCTGACAATTCTGGGATGGGAAACGTTTAACTAATTTAGCAGATGATGCAAGTTTAATTCCAAACTTGTACAGTAAAAAAGATACAAGAAAAAGAGATGTATTTTAAAAATTAATCCATAAATATCAGGGTAAAAAAGTCAAAATAATTCCCTATTTTTGTAGGACAGAGAAGGAAGAGGGTGAAGAGTGTCACAGCTCAATATGCTGTGTTTCATGGCCTAGAAAACTTCAATTGTGCTGTTTATTAGTTTACACTGTGGTGGTTCTGCCCCCATTTAAAAGGACATAGAACTCATTGTGTAGGACCCCAGAAACATGAGAACACCAGAAGGAAGGCAGCCATCATCAAGAAAATACACAGTGAGATGAAATGTTGGTCACCTCTCTCGCTGTTCTGTTGACCCGTCATCCCAATCTTCTCTGAATGGTTTCCTGTACAATTCTTAATAGGCTACAAAAAGGAGGAAAAAGAAGCAATGCCTGCGATTTTACTTTATTTTATATTTTTTTAGAGTATGAAAGTCATTCTCCAAAAGCCACCCGTTAAATGTAAAAAAAATTGGTAACTGTAATCTTTGCATTCAAATTCCTTTTCCTCTCAGATTCAAAAGAATATTCTTTTGACTATGATTTCTTTTCTTTCTCATCATTCATGAGAAAAGAATGACATTAATAAGTAGAATTAGAGACTTCTGACTATTTGTAAATCAAAAGCCTGAGGAGAAGACCAATTCTGACATCCATTTTCCCCCACAAAGACAGAGCATACAGGATTGCATGATTCTTAGTAAGCTCCCACCTCAGGGCTTTAGGACTAAGACTCACCAGCATCAGCATCACTATCAGCAGTGGAGAAGGGCACCAGCAGATTTCAGTACTCTTTCTTGCACACTAGCCAGATAGTGAAACAATTTCATTAAGAAACTAAGGAAAACGGGCACTTCTTTGTATTACACTTTCCCTCCAACGAACTATCACTTTAAGGCCTGTGTGATTCATCAGCCATTTTCAGATGCTATTTGATAGAATAGCAAGTCCCTGTAGGAAGCAAATGATGAATTTACAAATTGTGACACTTCTTTGTACTAGGCATGAAGCTATGCACAGCCTTTGAGATAAAAGCATTGTGAACTGACAGAGGGCAGGAATAGAAATCTTCCTGGCAACCCGCACATATTTTCCAGAGCACAGGACTGTAGTTAATTGTTCATCCGTTCTTTTTCCATTTGGTAGATATTAACTTTTTCTTTGCTTTTAATTAACTGTGGTATGATAAAACTTCCTTTTCTATTCTCATTGACTAAGCACATTGTCTGTGACGCTTCTCTCTTCATCAGAGGACAGTTTCATGAATTTTGTTTGTGTGTACACCTACAACAATGTACTGGCTTAAGCAAGAGAGTATAAAATTAACTCCTATAGGTGACACTGTTGTTAACTCTGAAAGTCATAGCTCACCCATATTACACCATGATCACTGCAGATTACCTATCACAGGAAGTCACAAGATGTCTTGCCAGCTGACCCCTGTTCACTTCCTAAGGCCAATTTTGGCTTTTTAAGTACATGACTTTTCCTTCCTTTCTAACACCTTTTCATATTGTCTCTTTGTTCCCCCCTTTTTTTCTTTACTTATTTGTTAACAACTTAATTACCAGATTGACTTTCGTAGACTTGTTTTTTCCTTTCTTTTCTGCTAGTAAATCATGCTTCAAGTTATGATGATTCTCTTTAATGAAACCTAATACCTAAATAGAGGTTTTTATTGTATTTGTTTGCTTGTTTATTTGTTTGTTTTTCTTTCCCTATATTTGGCCATGGAAGGTGTGGCATATGTTTTGAACTTTGAGAGTTCCATGAGAGGATTTTTTTTTTTTGCTGTAAGAAAAAAAAAACTACTACATAACTGTAATATTTTTCTTTGAAAGGGCCATTTTATTACATTTGAGGTAAGAGGACAAGTACAGGGAAGTCTATTCATGAAAAGATTATCTCTCTCTAGTCTAGGGAACATGTGTGATTTTACTCTAGTGTGGGGGGGGAAATGGAATAAATACAACCCTCCAGAATCCTGGCATTGAGAAACACAATAGAGAGCAGCAGATGAGACTGAAACAGGGAGAAAGAAAACATTTTCAGTAGCAACACTTAACCTTTTGTTTCTCGTGGAGTCATGTCAACAGAAAGTTTTAAAGAAGAAAGAATTCTGAATAAAAAAAAATTGAACAACGAATACTCTAGTAATTCCCAGAACATTTAACCAACAGACATGCTTAGCTTATTATTTTGTTTTTCCACTTCTGGGTTCAAACACAATTTGTGCCACTGAACTAAACCGTCAGACCCAACAATGTTTTAAATATGTTTTGTAATGGTTCCTCCTTCAGAACATTAGAACCAGAGACTCCTAATATGCTGTAAGATCTGCTGAATTGAGAGAACAAATTGCAAATAAGCATTTAAAGGAAAACTGTTACATCTGAGCAACCTTTACAGTGTCTGTGCATCCTTGTCTCGGGGGAAATATGAAAAAGCAGTTGAAAGCAGAAAGTATAGCACATAACATATAGACATATTTTGTTTTCTTCAAGTAAATGTAATATCACAGGAAACTGTTGAAATTCAAAATTATATTCAATACAAAGTTGTATGAGTTCAGGCTTATAAACATCTAAGTTGAAAGCAATTTTTACAGCCTCCCAGGTGTTTGCTTATCTATTACGTGTTTTCAATCCCTATTCTTTAAAATAAATGGTCCAAGGGGAAAAAAAATAGAACTCAGGGCATGTATTTTGAAAATAGCATTTTAATTAAATATAGTACAAACTCAGATAAGCACAGTCCAGGAATTCTCCTAAAATAATGATATTTCCAAAATCAAACTAGTACCGATTAATTATTGTCTCATAAGAATGAACTACTCTGAGCAGTTGCCCTAGCTGTAAGAATTTTGTTTAAGAAGAAAGAAAAGGAGATGTAACAATAAAAAAAAAAAAGACAGAAGGAAGGAAGGAAGGAAGGAAGGAAGGAAGGAAGGAAGGAAGGGAGGAAGGAAGGAAGGGAGGGAGAAAGAGAAAGAGAGAGAAAGGGAAAGAAAGAAAGAAAAAAGAAAGAAAGAAAGGAAGGAAGGAAGGAAGGAAGAAAGAAAAGAAAGAAAGAAAGAAAGAAAGAAAGAAAGAAAGAAAGAAACAAACAAACAAACAAAGAAAGGCAGATGAGAAAGAAAGACAGACAAGAAAGCAAGCAGGCTGGTACACCTTCTTAGGTGTCCTGTTCACAAGTTGGTTAAGTGTTGGTTCACAGACATTGTACTGGCCTAACAGAAATGAAGATACTCTAAACTTCCAACTGTCCTTAGAGTCTAAAGTGACACTAGTGTTTCTTAATCTGGCCATCAAGACTGTTATTGAAACTACAGTCTCCACAGAAATGGGATTCAATACAAAAATCATGCTCTGAGACAGAAAGGGTATCAGCCAGTGGGGAAATTTGTTTCCCTACAAAAGGTTTCTAGAGGTTAACAACTTGTCATACCACCTTATATCAGGAGCTAATGATGGTCAGGGATGGACAGTATCTTGACCAGGACTGCTTGGATGCATGCTTGTTTGGATCTCTGTTTAAATTTTTATTTCACTTCAGGACCTTGAACGTGAACTTAAGATGTTTTGAGTCTCTTTATACTTCTTACCATGTAGCACAATGAATAACAACCACCACTACGCGTGTAATTTTGGTTTGAGTTTGGGTTTTGTTTGTTTTTGTTGTTTCTTATTTTCCAATATGAATTTGGGCTTTTAATTACTATATTGAGAATAGGTAGCCCCCAGGCCTAACTTGATGTACAAGTTGTAATACTCCCCATCCTCAGCTCAAAAATATTTTCCTTTGTAAGTTTTACTTAGGAATAATTACTAAATTACATAGTTCAATTTCTATATTACAGTTACAAAAGATATGAAAATATATTACATGGTTACTTATATATTACTTAACATGAGAGGAAAATTTAGCATGATCCCTTCTTCTATTTTTCTTGTCTAAAGGCCTTGTTCTTATGACATTTGTTGTTGAGACAGATCTATAAGAATATTAAACTCGTTGCCATATTTTAAAGTGTCAAAAGGTGAAAATTAGACTCTTTCACTTTACTTGGACAAGTTGACAGGAATCGATCTACATCCTGGGAAGCATATATTTTAAAAGCACAAAAAGAAAAAAGAAATTATTAACTAGCTGGGCTGGGCCAAAAACACATGCTGGCAGAATATCAATTTAATTCAATAACTAGCCAGAAATCCAAGGTCAATAAAAAGAGATGCATTTGTGTTTTTATTTCCTGTTAAAATTTTGATTAGGCAATTTTCAAACATGCATTAGAAATAATAGGCTGCATTAATATGTCACTCTTCACTTACACAGTAAAGCAGTTAAGTGAGTTTATGACAACTATATTTTGTGACTCTATTTCAGATCAGTTTTAAACTTTGTTTTTTATTTTGCACAGTAACATAACAAGAATTGTCTGGGGCTGTAGGGATGGCTCAGAAGCTAAGACCACTGGGGTTCAACTCCCAGAAGCCACTTTGTTACCAATGACTCCAGCTACAATGCCGTCTTCAAATCTCAGTAGGAAACTACACACACGAATATATATATATATATACACACACACAAGCAATGCAACACGCACAATATAAAATAATAAAAATAAACTTTAGGAAAAAGAATTAAAAGATTGATCCTAAGTTAGATGCACACTTACATCCATGCTACATGCATGTTTACACAAATGACATTGTAGCACAGTCATAGGTACTGACATATGTCAGTCATCCAAACATTTCTAACTTGACGTGAAAAAAACCTGAGCCAAAGCTCTCTGAAATCAAATGTGAACTCATTTTGAAGCACCAGCAGTGTTTGAATTTTAAATTAACCTATTTACAATGAAACTCTGCTTCTGATTGCCGTCATCTTCAGGAAAATTAACAGTAATGATCATTGGTGTCATAATGCAATTTCCCCACAAAAATCATGCGGGCTTCATTACTGTTTACATAAATTGTCATAAATACCAATTATGGCTGAACATAGAACGTAATGCTTTTTTTTAAATCATAATCAGACGATTGTTCCTCTAATTCTTATGCTAGGGTGATGAGGTTTAGATGCAACCTTTGTTGTGCAGGAAGTGTTTTCTTGGTAGTTAGCTTTGCTCTGAGTACTTGTTGGCTTCTTGTCAAATTGCTCATTCTCCATTTGGTTCATGTAGTCCTTGTACCTTCTCAGAGTGTCCTCTAACACACAGGGAAGAACAGGGAGCCATGAAAATGGCAGATGAGGGAGATACAAGCTGGAAAGTGTCCTCCAGGCATCTGCTGAGAGATGGCTTCCAATGGGATTGATAACAACCTTTGGTGTAATTACAGCAATGGCCTCATAAAGGACTAACACAATTACAGGCCTGTTAGAAAAGGGTATTTGCTGTATCAATTCCAGCTTCCCCCACAGGTCAGTAGAATAAATAGCCAGTAAAGAGGATGCCCTGCTAAGTGGCTAGTTTTCAAAACAAAGAAGAGTTAAGGTGGCTGGCAGAGGAGGGGAAAGAAAGGTTAGAATACAAAGATCCAGCATCTGTATCATTTTGGGCTCTAAGAAGAAGATAAGTCAGCTGGAAAGGGTCATTCCCACAGAGAGCAAGGACAGCTCTCCCTGATCACTGAGGACAAAATACCTGGCTTTGCTTTCTGTACTATGAAAAACTAAAGCCAAGAGTCATCCCATTTCAATCTGCTTTATCGCAGCCTAGAATTCTTTGTATTAGTTCATTGGTCTCTCTCTTAGCTTTCTCTTAAAATTCAGCCATAGGGCTAGCATACGTTTTCCATCGTCTTCTGATTCAGAATTTTGAATTCCTTTAAAATGACAGTCTGAAGACAATCAGCCCATGATCCCTTGAAGGGCTCTATCCTTTTCTGCCTGGGACCTTGTATACTTATGCGGATCTAGGTGTGGTCTTAGGCCCTTTTCAGCTCTTCAGATTGAATGTACACTGACGCTGTAGCTTGCAGAAAACCTGTGATTCATCTTAGTTCTTCTCACTCTGTTCGAGGCTTCACTGACAGCTCCAGTGGACTTTAATGAAACAACTACAATGCTTCAGTTTAGGGAAATAATAAGTGAAACTGGAAAGAATTTCATCTGTGCAAACTATCACAATAAAGTGAAAAGATATCTCATAAAATCAACCATTGTTTAGATGTCCAAACCAGGCAATCACTCACAGATAACTGCAAAAACAAGGAAAAGAAATGGAATTTTTCATATCTTCATCTTTCATAATCTCATGCATTATCAATAACAGGGGAAGACTTTCGAATTAGTTGTGATTGTCATTAAAAACCAGACATTTATCTTATCACACAGCATTAGATTCCCAAAAGAAAGTAGAAAACAAGAGAGTGCATGAGAGACTCATGAGCTATGTAATGAAACAAGAAAAAAGCAATTTTTCCTGATTATCATAACCAAAAAATAATAGCTTAATATTGGACAAAAGTAGTCCCAAACACACCCAGCATGGACCCAGAGTCTTTATATGTTGAGAAATCTCTACTGCGTTCTGATTTTGTTTAATAAATTTCTAATTATGTTCTACAACAGAAAATTAAATATTTCTGTCTCCATTGTGTGTGCTTATTCATGAGCTGGGCATTAATCGTAAAACAATGTTTCTTGTTGTTTATTTATGCCAGATGTGAGTATTTATATTGCTAAGCTGAGTTCCCTGCTAGGTCTTTATTGGTATAGGAGCTGTCTATTTTTCCATGAAAATGGTTTTTGGGCTCTGGAGTTCATCTCTATCCTTGTGTTTAAAACAACAACTTTATTTTTTTTTCTAAGAGAAGAATTTATGAATAGCTAAGAGATTACTGCTGTGGCTTCCCTGTCTCTCACCAGCAGGGCATCCAGAATATGATTTTGGGGACCAAGAAAATTCAATTTGGGATTTGCTTCAGTTTACAATACTGGCTGCTTTCAAACAAAGGCAACAGATCCAGGGAGAGCCTGCTTCAGACACACATTTGCATAGTGCTAATGTTCTACTTATTCATTGATTTTTGAGAAACATAGAAACTTGGTCTGTGCAGGCGAGGTGATATCAGCTCACCCTCCAGGTTCTGTCTCCATGTTATGTCACTCAGATTCTGATCATAGTAGGTATATTTTTAAAAATAAGTATTCCTTTTTGCCACTTAATAAACATAATTAAAAATATAAGGGAAGGATTAAAATTTCTTTCTCCCATTCTGTTTCTTTGTAATTCCACTCAATAATTTTGGTGTCATTGTTGTCAGATATTTTTATGTGTATATTAAAAAATATTGGTGTGAAGAGATAGATGAAGTAATGACTGTGCTTCCAGAGAACGAGTTTTTGATTTCCAGAACACATATCATCGGCTTAAAATTATATGTAACTTTTGTTTCAGGGAATTGGATTATTTTATCTGACTCTCTCAAGTATGAGGCATGCAGGACAAGCCCACATACACATGATGAAAACAATGACAATGATGATGGTAAATTTCACTTTATTTTTACTTTCTGTATTTAGCTTTAATTTGCTTATAGATTTTCTTACATAAACATTTTCCTGTATTAGTTTTTGCAGTTACTAATTTATTATCTATACTACTTAGTAACCATTTATCATAAACTGGCTATACAAATCAGAGTTATCACTTCACACTATATTTTTGATAAATAATTGCTTATCTAAATAAAAAAAGAAAATAGTTCATTTAAGGATCTAAAAATAGGTTTTTCATCAATATGAGGTATAAAAAACCAACAAGCTTTCAGGCACTGTATTTAAGGTAAATGATGTATTAAAGTTAGTCTTAACTACCCTTAACATGTAAAGTATAGCAAACAAACCTGGCAACTGGCAAGAGCAACTGGTTGCTCTACCAAAGCACATATGTTTGATTCCCAGAACCTACATTAGTGGCTTACAACTATAATTTCTGTTCCACGGCATTGGATTCCCTCTTTTGTTCTCCTAGGGCACTTGGCACACACATGCTACACAGATATGCAATCAGGCAAACATAGATACACATAAAATTAATAATTATAATAATATTAATAATAATACATTTTAATAATTAAAAGAGGTTTATCTTCTTTGTTTAAGAATGTGGGTGCATGAAGGATCTTGCAATGTAATGTGGAATGTGTATGTTATTACCAGAGATAATCCACTATAGATCATTGGGAACTGCACAAAAATTTAAATATAAACACCTAAAATTCTTTTGAAGCCACTAAACTTATCAACTGACTTATAAATTTAACATTGAATGAATCGATGTGTGTAACTTTTGTATATATATAAAAAAAAAAATCTGACGACCTCAACAACAATCAGCTTTCCTTTCTCATTGGGGTAGGCAATGACCTAAGTAGCTTTGTGATATTTTCACAGTAACCTCTGTGATGGGATCTCCATCCAAGGTAGCATGTGGCAGTGCCCAAGCATTGAATTTTCACATATATAGGCAAGCTACAGTCAAAGATATTCATCTATAGCAAGTAAAAATACTGACTCAGCAAAGATGAAGCCTGAAATTAAGACAGAGCCCTAATATTGTACAAATATACTTGTTATCACCTTTCCTCCAATTCAGGCATTTGCAGTTCTGTTTTGCATGACTTGGAGGTAACTAACAGGTTATTGGGACTTGGTAAACATTTTTGCAGAGTGGGAAATTTAACTTAGTGCACAAAGCCCTTAGAATCGCTATGCAAATCATAAAATTAAACTAGCCTGAGAACTTGAGGAGACTTTTTATATTCAAGGAACTTAAAAAATTTTCAAAGCTGAACAACATAAACCAGAAAATGCTGCCACATCTTGGAGAGAATTGCTCTCTGGGGGGAAACTGAACGCACCA
Source organism: Rhabdomys pumilio (assembly GCA_030674055.1). Taxonomy (NCBI): domain Eukaryota; kingdom Metazoa; phylum Chordata; class Mammalia; order Rodentia; family Muridae; genus Rhabdomys; species Rhabdomys pumilio. The sequence continues at coordinate 57,034,660 of JANHMN010000013.1, read as the reverse complement.
CCTCGCCACAACACATACAGATATGGAATCATGATTCAGACACATAGACAACTTCACTGGAGCCAGAATTGGGAAAAGAAAACTTAAACCAATAGAAAAATCTGTGGACAATTCAGGAAGACAAATGAGACAGAAACTGCAGTGCGGGTGCCCAGAGTTGGTGGAAAGATCTATCAGTCAGTGACACTAGAAGGGGCTGCCACAACGCTAGCTGAGGAGGAGCAGTCTTTTCTTCTCTTTCCACAAGAAGGCAAAAGGTGTTGAAACATGAGCTAGACCACACTTCCCTTCTTAACAGGCATTTTCAAGTGAAATTCTTTCCAGAGTCAAAGAAATTAGGATTTTATCAGAAGTTAACTTACTGAGAAGAAAGGAAAGGTCCAACTCCAACCTACTTCAGACATCTGTGGCAGTTAACCTTAATTGTAAACCTGGCATAATATATGATAACTTGAAAAGACCCCCAGTGAAGGATTGTGAGCGTGACCCTGGGGATTTTCTTAATTAAATCAACTGATACTTGAAGACCTAGCCCACTCTAAGCAGCTCCGTTCTCTAGGCAGGTTGTCTTCAATTATTGTCTAGAGACATCGATCTGAGCACCAGCAAGCAAGTGAACATGTATGCATTCTTCACATTCTTTTCCCAGCTGTTGTAGGAGGTGACTAGCTGTCTGAACTTCCTGCCTTGACTTCCCAAAAATGATGGACTATAATTTGGAATCAATAAATGGGAATAAACTCCTTTTTTTCCCTAAGTTGTTTTTCATCATTTTGTTATTTTATCACAATAACAGGAATGAACCTAGAACTATCTCCCATCTCATCAAAGGACTTGAAGGACAACAAGATGCAGAAGAAGGAGGAGGAGGAGTATAAAAAGAAGAAGAAGAAGAAGAAGTAGGAGGAGGAGGAGGAGGAGAAGGAGGAGGAGAAGGAGGAAGAGAAGAAGAAGAAGAAGAAGAAGAAGAAGAAGAAGAAGGAGGAGGAGGAGGAGGAGGAGGAGGAGGAGGAGGAGGAGGAGGAG
>JANHMN010000013.1:56918828-57033534 GCA_030674055.1 Rhabdomys pumilio | reverse complement strand
AGGAGGAGGAGGAGGAGGAGGAGGAGGAGGAGGAGGAGGGGGAAGGGGAAGGGGAAGGGGAAGGGGAAGGGGAAGGGGAAGGGGAAGGGGAAGGGGAAGGGGAAGTGGAAGGGGAAGGGGAAGGGGAAGGGGAAGGAGAAGGAGAAGGAGAAGGAGAAGGAGAAGGAGAAGGAGAAGGAGAAGGAGAAGGAGAAGAAGACGATTAAGAAGAAGAAAGCAGAGTAGTTGAGGATTAAATCTTAGATACTGGAATGTGGAGTATTCTTTTGACCATTGCAACACCAAATATCCATTCCTCTCTCAGAGACTTTTTCCCATCCCACCCATTTCTTCTCACTTTGATGAAAAAATTATGGCGTTCTAATAAGCATCAAACATAGTTTCAAGGAAGAACATATATCACAAGCTGGCAGTTGCAACATAGATGTTTGCATGATCACATCACATATTAAAGTAACTATAATGAATATGCTAATGATCCTAATAAAGAGACTATTGCTTAAGAATTGGGAAATTTAATACAACAAGCAATTTGCATCCTATTGTCATATACACTGTGCATGTTTTGTTTGATTTTCTTTGATAAAACATCTCACTCATTAGGGAGCGAAATAAAGGTGTGAGAGAGATGATGATGTACCATTTAAGATTAAGTCCATGTCAGAATGTGAGGTGGGTCAGGGAGAACATGACTTCATCGAGCAGAAATGTACTGGCAAAGTCTCACTGTGGATACAGGATAAGTCTGGATGTGGTGACACATGACACCCAAGTGCTATGACAGGGAACGTGGGAGTATAGAGGTCCAGCTTGCAGCCATGAGAACTGTAAGACACACCTGTTTCCCTTGGCAGTTCACTAGCTTTGACTGGTCTTAGGCTTTTCTGATCTGTATAAGAACTTCCATGAAGAACACACATTATTTAACAGTCACAGAATATAGCTGTTCTCTGCTTAGCATCCTTTTGTCTAGGATTATAAATTAATTGTGTGATGAAAGGTGCACTCAGAGGAATGTGCACCTGAATTGTTGAGTTTTGATGTGTCCAAGCCAGTCATAAGCAGTGGCATCTCCTCTGTGACAGGCAAGGACTCTAAGGAGCCATGCTCTCACATATTCTCTGTGGAGCACTGCACTGCTCAGAAATGACTTTCAACAAATAATAGCTTTAAATACATTTTCAATTTACTGTGTTTTCAAGTTATAATGAGTTCATTGGGATGGAGATTCAGTGTAAGATTACAATTTTGCATGAGTGCAGAGGCTCAAAATTTATATTAACGTCTAATGACAGGTGAGATTTCAGTTTCCAGGTTGACAGATCACCAACTAGTTAGTTGTAGCCCCCTACCCACAATCTCTAATGGGGAAGAACAGCATATGTTGTCTTACCCATGTTTTCTTCCTTGGGGAGAGAGAAAGCAAGATCAATGATCACCTGCTATTTAGCTCTGAGTTTGCTCAGGAAATGGACAAAGCTAGGAAAACCCTTTTTAAAAGACTGATCTTCATGGTGCAAGTGTCTTCACTTCCGGCATCTGTTTCTAGAAACAACTGAAATGTGAGCAGGATTGAAGGCCAGAGTTATCAAAACATTCCACTCTGCACACAACACAAAGAACCGGTGAGTTTTGGAAAAATGAGGGTGGACGTAGAATGGTTTCTCACTTCACGTCTCTGGGCTGAGTCCAGATAGAATGAGTCTGACCAAATGTCACTCTAATTAGAAGGCAATAACATTCCATGGCAAAATGAATTCCACCCTTTGAACTTGCTTCAAGGCGACATTTGTCTTCATTATGTGACGTGCATCCACAGCTTGGCAGCTGTATCTGCTTTAAAAAGGCTTCTGCTGTAATAATGGGAAGGTGGGACCTTTTGCCTGACTGAGAGGCTGGGGTTTGCCCCAAACAAGGTGCACCTTAGCAAGGCCTGGCCAACATTCATACGCCTTTCAGTAAGTGTTTACTGCAGGTTGGAAAGAGAAGCATCCCTGACAGATTATGGAAGGAATGTTTATGAAAATGAGACCAGTGAATAGGATATAGTCTGTGATTTCTCTCAATCCCCTAGAGATCTACACTTTGCCCCTTTCCCCTCAGACTTTGATTGAAACATAGAACTCTGTTGGTAATATAGCCAAGTCAGTACAAAGGGGACGCTTCTATGTGTAGAGCATTTTGGTCAAGAGCAATAGATTTTTTTCCTTCGTCTTGTAAAATCCCTAAAGATATTTTTCCTCTGCCAGGACTGGTTGCTGTATGAAGTGGAGTGTAAGACTTAACCTTTTGCAACTTTCACGCCATTGAATAAACATCTAACAAGAGCTTTCTTCCACCTTACCTCTTTCTTCTGCCTTACTCAGAGTTAAATATCCATGTATTTATTCATCACTATCCTGTCTACAGCAATGGTTTGGAGAGACACTACAGAAGCCAGTCCTGGAGAAGGAAAGGGGAATGGGATGTAACATGTCCTAGAAACCAACTTACATTGTGAAGAAGTGAAACACAGACAGCAAAGTTGGTATAGTGAGAACCCTGGCTGTGGATAGGACTGTGTCTGCTTTGTAGGTGACATAGGATTCAAGTAAGAAATTGCTTATGAGAATTCCTGAAATGAAGCTGTGTCAACAAAGTCTGATTGATTAAAACTCTTTCCTAGGAAGTCCTTTTTATCACATATTTCTAAAGCCAAACTGAGAAGTTAGATACTGTACACATACAGAAATGCTTGTACCCAGAACAATAAACTCTTTAGTGTATTTTTGCTCAATCATATACATTCAAAATATTCTCCTATTTATAGTTAACATTTCTTGGCTTCAATGCAATAATATGAAGTAGAATCCATAAACATAATTTGGTTTTCTTTGTTTGAAAAAAAAAACTACAACATTACTACTTTAATAATCGTAAAAAATATAAAGAGTATAAAATAAATAAAAATGAAAGAGTTTGCATTTTAGTGTCAAAATGCTTACAGAGAATTATAGTAAAAAGGATGGTGCAATTATACATCTTCTGTAACAATTCTTCATGAACCAATCCACGACAAATCAGATTAACTCATTGTGAGTTTTTGGAGTCAAATAATTGATATTTTTATTGATATGATTTTTTAAAAATTAAAAAGAAACAAATTTGTAAATAAAACTGATTATGTTTTGATGTATGTGAGTTGCATTAACAGAAAATTAGCATAAAATGAACTTTATGTTATTCGAGGAAGACTATTTTTCCCATTCTTTGCATCTTATGAGGCCTTATTCCTACATCATGGATCACCTGTTAAAGGTCTTGCCTATGACTATGTTTCACTTGGGCTGGGGAACACTTGAGCTTGGAGGCAGCATCTAAACCACAGTGTCTTAGATAAATAGATAAATGAAAAATGGTATGCAGGTCCAATCACTGAATTATACTAACACCCAGTATGTCTTTACCACAAAGAAAAAAAAATCTCCCAACCAAATAGACTTCCAGATTGTCCTGTGTAGTTAAACTGTAACGACTGACAACAATGGCTGTGTGAACTGAGGTGCAACAGAAGTGCAATGTGCCACCGTGTATCATACTGGTGTTGGCACACTTTGTCACCATACTTGCCCCCTCAGAGTTGCATGACTAAGAATGCCAAATGAATTCAACCCAGCAGAGACAAGCTCTCAAGAGAATGGGTACCACTGCTTTCCAAATTTATTTCCTATATTCACTCAATGTGATGGAAGTCTACACTGAATCACATGGACATAACAAATTCTCACTTGATAAATTCCAGTTGATCAACTAATATACATTAAACCCAAGAGAAAGCATCTATATTGGACTTTCATGGGCATAGGATTTTAATTTGGGTTAAATTTTATGAGTTAATTGCATCAATTTTGTGTTACCTATGCTGAATATGCATAATTTATTCCACAACGATCAGTTTACAATGATCAGAAAAATCTAAAGCACCCCTTCTTATATTTCTGGTTGTGAGCCTAGCGTTTAACAGCTGAGCCATCTCTCCAGCCCTAAAGCACCCCTTCTTAACCCTTTTATTCAACCTATAAAAAGCATCATCAGCTCACTTCCCTGGAGCAGGATTTCCTTTCTGCCAACATCTTCTGAGTATCTAAGCTAAACTTTCAAATAGAAACCCATCTTGTTAGTTCAGAGCAATACCACAAACACAGGAGATAACAACTTAATGTTTGAGAATTCAGTTTATTAGCTACCATGACCATTTCTGTTAGGAATTTAATCAGTAGTACTATTTTTGTGTAAAACTCTGTTACTACCTAAGATGATAATACTGTTAACTGTTTGCTACTCCATCCATACTCTTCAAGGGTCTACATTTGCAGGATAAAGCAAATATATGGCAAGCTATACTTTCGCCTTGATGTTCTGTCTTTATAAGTCACCAACAGCAAAGTACCAACCAAAACCTGTGATCCCCATAATAAATCAAGTTCTTCCTTATTGTTTAATTTTAAATTCCCTGGCAAACAAAGACAGAGATGGATTTTATGTGGTGCAATTCTCTCAAGTGACATAACTGTTCCCTCCCCTTTTCCTATCCTTTATGTCATATAAGAAACCTTTACAAATTCAATGATGCCTTGATGAATAGCTTTCTTGTAGAATCAACAAGGCAGAAGAAATGATAAAGAAACAGAAGCGGGTCTGCAAGTTAACAAAATCCATCACCAAATACACATGTGCTTTCCAAACACACACCAACACACACAAACACATCCCCATAGCCAAACATATACAACAGACACAAGAGAACAAAGACACAAAAGGACAAACATACATAAAGATATAGGCTACAGACCTATACATACAGATTTAGAAAATTCAGAAAAAAATTTTAGCAAATGTTCAAGGTCACACCACCCTGTGAAGGATACACAGGATGATGCCTCAAGAGGTCTACGTTTTAATCCCTGAAGCTTCATCTTGTCATGAGCTGTCCCACAGACCCTAACAAACTGGCTTTTGGAATATTATCTTTCATACGGTCATCATTTTTCTTTTAAAATTGGCACACAATTTTTGTTCATTGGACCATCTAAACTTCTACCTCTCATTGTTCAGGGGAATTGTCCCTACAACTGTCAACAAAAATGACAGTGCCATCTATCTATTTGCTCACTCATCTGTCACGTACTCCAAAGCTGATATTTACATACAACACTGTGAGCAAACACATGAGGAAAAAAGAAAAAAAAGTGGGCAACAAAGACATCTAGAGTTTTCAAAAGCAATTTTCTTTATAGTACAGAATGTCTAATAAACATTATGGAGACAGGTGGTGTATCTATCACAGCCCAGGCTAGACACTGATGATACAATGTCAGCTATATTGAAGAGTCCTATTACAAATGTCAACATCACAATTACTGAGACACACTATACTGATATAAGACCAGTTGTTTGATGGAGATATAGAAATCTACAACTATTCACAGAAAATGCAAGAAGCTTCTTGCCAAGTAGATCAATAGATTTCCGAAGCTCACTGTGCCACTCATAGAAACCCTTGAACTGATATTGTGGACCAAATATTTAATAAAAGGAAACATGTAGTGAATCTACCTTTATTAAACTGGCATTTTTCACCTGCACAAACATACATCAAATACCAAGCCACATATAGACATCTGCAAAGAGTGGTCACATTTAATGCTTTAGAAACATTTCCAGACAAGTAGCTAGTTTGAACTCAAGATATAGCGTCAAAAGGCCAAATCTTTCCTATCTTCTATTCTCTCAGAGCACCAATGAAATGGCTGGGCCTACAGTCAGTGCTCAGCAAATTGACTGAAGTATTGATTGATTTTTTTAACCTGTCACCAGCTCTGCAGATTCTGTTTTATAGCCAGGGAGAAATTCTATGGTCATCAAACAATGATCAATTTCTTCAAGGAAGTGACTTAGATCCTGAAAGAAAGAAGGGTGATTTGGCAGTTACAGGAGTTTAGATTGCTATTTTGTCCTTTTTCTTCTCTCTCTGGCAGTATATAAGGGGCTAGAGTCGACTGGATGGCATTCTATTTCCTTAGTGATAACTGTCTTTTTGCCTCATAAATTTTGAGGAAATAAGCCAGTTTTCGCTCACATGCCTCTCTGTGTCAGTTACTGCATCACTTCCAACACTGGGGCAGATATACAGGAGGGTTCAAGCTGAACCCTGAACAGTATAAAAGACCCAAAGTAAAGGTTTTCTGGGACTCCCAACTTGTAACTACTGCATGATAAACCTGGTGTCAGCTTTTCCTCCAAAAAGCAACTGGATATTTTACTTTTCCAGTATTCCTTCTCCTTGATAGAAAGGAGAAAAGTGAAAGAATTACTGTGAGCATCACATGGCTCATCTGATATGAAAGTTTCTATGAATAAGAGAATATTTGAATGTCTTTGGAGTACAAAGATACTAAAGAGAAAGGGCTTTTTATCAAGCTGTTCAACGGGTCATAAATTTCAACACCTCACTCATGGTTAGTGGCTAAATGATAGAATTAATTATGTTAGTTGTTTGACTCTGAGGTGCTTTCTTTTTATTGCTGTATGATACTATTACCGTGTTACCAACGTAACCTAATATGGAGTCAATTGCGAGATGGTACTCTGATCATATATAAAAGACATTATCTTGATTACCTTAAGGAGGTGGAAAGAATAGGTCCACTTTGAGTGACATTATTCCTTAGGCGGAGGATCTTACACGGTATAAACTGGAGAAAGCAAACCAAGGATTCAAATGTATGCATGCATTGTGTTTCTTCTGACAGCAGATATGATATGCCCAGCTATTTCAAGTTCTAAATGCCTTGACATTTTTAACATTGAAATGTAAGCTAAAATAAACTCCTTGTCTGATGAGTTGTTTTTGTCAGGTATGTTATCATGGTAACATAAAAACAAATTAAGTAAAGATGCCTAGAGGTGGGTCCTTAACAGGTCTTCCACCACTACCTATCACAACTAAACCTACCTTGTTTAGTTGACTGGCATCCCAACTAAACAAGGAGCACAAGTTAGTGGAATGGACTCCAATTCAGAAACTTGAATGCACATGATTTGTGTTTACACGAACAAGTTTTCGGGTTTTTTTGGTTTTTGTTTTTTTGTTGTTGTTGTTTTTTTGTTTTGTTTTTTGTTTTGTTTGTTTGTTTGTTTGCATAGCTTATATCTGAGGATGCTGATGAGATTGAAGAGATGCACAGAACAATTACAGCTCCTCTTCTCTATTTCCCCCCTAATAGAATTCTTTACTAGGAATCATCTTCATGTTGAATATCAATGGCTCATTTAAAGGCTCCCATGACATACTTCATACAGATTAAAACAAAATTCATCTCATGTGATCATTTGTATATTGTCACCAGCATTCCTGCACTGTAACTGAAAATAAATAAATAAATAAATAAATACATACATACATACATACATACATACATAATAAATCTAGCATGCCATGAACACTCTATTATGTTTGTTCAAGAGAAAAATGTGTCTGTCTTTTTCTCTTTATTTTTTTTTTTATTGGAAATGACTTAAGTTTTATTCTCACATGTTTTTTGGGCTTGGTTAAATTACCCATAATGGGCTTACATGAACCTATACCTTATACCATGTGACTAAAAACACAGTCTGTGTGATAATGATTAGAACCAAAACTAAATGGACTTGAGCCCAGTTTAATGCTTCCCAGAGAAGGGATTTCAAGAATGTTTATTAATAGGGCCAGAGAGATGGCTAAGCAGTTAAGAGCACTGACTGCTCTTCCAAAGGTCCTGAGTTTAATTTCCAGCAACCACATGGTGGCTCACAACCATCTGTAATGAGATCCAATGCCCTCTTCTGGTATGTATGAAGACAGTGACAGGGTACTTATGTACATAAAATAAATAAATCTTTAAAAAAAGAAATCAAAAAGATGTTTATTAATTTGCAATATTATTTTTGTTATATATTATCAGTCAATTAGAAGTTTACTTAAATATTCTTTTTAAGTGTAATCTTTTTGATATCATTCATGTATTATTTTTGTTATAATTTTATTTATTTACATTCCAGTCATCTCTCCCTTATTCCTGCCTCCCAGAGTTCCTCATCCCATTCTTCTTCCACCTTGCCTCTGAGAGAGTTTTTGGTGAAACCTCACCAGACTTCACCCTTCCCCAGGGGTCTCAAGTCTCTCCAGGATTAAGCTCACCTTCTCCCACTGAGGCCTGATCAGTCAGACCTTGGGTATATTTGTGCCAGGGTCTTTGGTAGGCCATACTTGGAGTTTTTAATAAAAGAACATGTTTTATTGAGTTATTCTCTAAGCCACACAAATATAAGTTCCTATCAGTGGGGATCTTGAGTAGTTGTACTGCAATTTTCAAAAAAAATCTTAACCTAGGTGACAAACCAAAATGGGGAATAGAGATGAGGTCACCTATGAAAACCACAGCTGAATCTTAGGTTTTATGTCTGTTGATTGAGGCGTAAGATCATATTCTTTCTTCTGTATCTGAACCTAAGATATTAGGGCATTTTCTTAGTTGACATATGAGATCACTGGAAAGAATTCTATAAAAGTTGACCTATTCAATCATGATATGAAGGAACGGGGAAGGGTCGCCTTTAAAGTGCGAGATTATTTCACCCTTTCTATAAACTTTTGTTAACACGCTTAAATCTACAAAGCTTAAACATGGTCGGTGGTACACATTTGAAATCTTAGCACCAGGAAGCCAGAGGCAGAAAGATGTGATGTTCAAGTCATTCTAAAAACAACGGTGAGCACAATCCCAACTTGGCTTTGGTATACATGAGACACTGTCACTGTCATACTCATGCACACACACACACACAGACACACACTTTTCTTAATACACAATCTACCATGTTTCTTCTACTTGGCGTTGCCAAAACCCTTTGAACTCTGGTATGTTCTGGTATGTTTTTGCTTGATAAACTCTTTAAACTGTCTTTGCCTCTTGACTAAATTCTTTCTCTTTTTATTTATTGGATATTTTATTTTTTTACATTTTAGATACTATCCCCTTCCCCCATTTCCTCTCCAGAACCCCCCTATCCCATCCCCCTCCTCCTGTTTCTATGAGTGTGTGCCCCCATCCACCAGCCCACTCCCACTGCCCTGCCCTCAAATTACCCAACACTGGGGCATCCAGCCTTCCTGGGGCCAAGGACCTCCTCTCCTACCAATGCCAGACAAGGCCATCCTCCACTACATATACAGCTGGAGCCATGGATCTCTCCCTGTGTGACTCCAGGCTGGTAGTTTAGACCCTGGGAGCTCTGATTGGTTGGTATTTGAAGACAAGAAATGAGGTTCCACATTCATCCACAAACCCAATGACCACCCAAGGGATATCTAGATATAAATTGGTCTTACTATAATTAATAAAAGGAGCCACAGTGGAGTCACCAGTCATCATTAGAATGGGATACCTACTGCCTGAAAAACTTCCTGCTCTCATCTGGAATCCAATCTTTAATATAATTAGTGTTCTTTGTAGCATTGTGAGGTTAGGGGCTAGAAGAAGGTAAGATTAAAATTTAGTGATCCAGTGATTTTGTGCATTCTGTTGATGTGGTTTTATATATACTCTGGCTGTACCTGATTTTCCACAGTGTCTCTGAGACATAGTGTAAAAGATATTTGCATATAAAGACAATACACTGATATGGAATTAAAAGTCACACATATGAATCTCAGCATTTGTAACTACAAACTTTTATTCATTTAATATAAATCATTTGGGCGTTCGCTTATTTATTCATAATACAAGAAGAAAGAAATGTTATCAAGGTATTGAAAACAAAAACTTTATTAGAAATGTCTTTGTAAAGTAATCCTACAGGATAAGTACAAAAACATGAAAATAATGTAGATAATAAAAGTATTTTCTTCAGTTTGACTTTGATGTCTACTCTTGTGAAGATACTTAGTGATATATATGTTTGGATTTGTGTTATAATTTTTTCCATGAAAATCCCTGGAGGGGAATTAGAAGTAACTAGTGAGATTGATTTCTGTCATTGTTACAATTACTATTTATTTCCACCATTGATTCTTCATGCAGACTGCCTTATGACACCATGAATGTTAACAGCCATCCTTAAGTAACTCCCCCATTGGCCTCCTATGGGGTTAAGTTGCTGTAATGGTCTCATTCCTTAAGGGCTTCTACTGGAGCCATCACTTCTTTTTTTCTTATTTTTTTTTTTACCTCTGATCTGGGTCACAGTTAATGTGTTATCCTAGGAGGGTTCATATATTAACTAGTTAACATATTAGCAGGGGTTATTGTAACTGATTAAGTCATTACTTCACAATACATTGTAGCAGTGAAAAGACCCCTGAGGATGGAGCACATGATGAACATGTTTGGATGAAAGAGAAACAAAATAAAGAGAATGGAAATGAGTTTGGCTCTGGTTAAAATTTTGGTCCTATGGCTTCTAGGCACTAAGGGCTAAGATGGCACTCTAGAGATGCTTCTCCCAAAGTAAATGACCTATGCCTTTTACAAGGTCCAGCCTTTTTTTACATATTGAATTCCCCATAAATCTCAACATGTTTTTATAACATTATTAATATTAAAACTCTGAGTTCAGTGTGATAGCTCAATGTGAAGAAGCACTTGACATGCAAGCCTGAAAACCTGATTTCAGTCCCTGGGATTCTGAGTGGAAAGGGTAAACCACACACATGCATGTACATGCATATGCACATAATAATAAAAAACAATTAAAATGAATTAAAGCCCTTAATTTAGATTTTGACATAAGATTAATGTGAGTGTTAAATGTCTTTCTTGTATAGAACTCTGACTTATGATAAGCATATTAAACATATTTTGGGCAATTTGTTTCAAGCTTCACCTAATTTCATACATACATATATATTCATCCGCACATTTATCTATTTTGGAATCATTTTTATTTAAAATAAAACATCACTTCTTCAACTCATCTAATATTTTGGTCCCTGGAAAAAAAATCATCTCAGAGACCTCAAGCCGTAAGATGATAATATTGAAATGCAAGTCACAAGCCTCAATTAGGTACAATCAGAAATCATGCAGTGACTTCATTAAGTATCATTAAGAATGATCAAAATATTGCTCTTAGGAAAAATACATCAAAAGCCTTGCATTTACACATTGATTAAACAGGATCTGCGATTTCTAAAATCTGGTATGAGAAAAAAGAATGGAGTAAATTAAGTGCTCATATCCCACTTAGCAACAAGGGAGTGCTTAGCAACGGTAGCAATGGGTGAAGGATGGAATAAAGAGAGATGGTGAAAAACAAAATATGATCGGCTTAGAAAGGGAGGAAGTCAAAAAATGACAATGTAAGTAATTAGAGATGCGGTAAGACGGCTGCTTTCCAACAGTTGGCAAATTGATATCATCCTACTTTGTAGAAAGTATATATATATATATATATATATATATATATATATATATATTCATAGATAAAGAACAAGTCACCAAAAAGATGTTCTTATTTCTTAGCCAGGAAGCTTTTCATAAGCACTTTTTCTTTCTCCCCCAAGCAATTTGGATGGGTGGTCTACTCGTGAGCTTTGCAAGGTGTTTAAAACTTAAAGAGGCTTAGAAAAGATTTGATGTTGTATCCCTTTGATGGCTCTGTAAGAGATCATTGTTCTTCTAATCACTCTACAATCCCCTTTCTTTGCACTTGATCTCCCTCCCTTGCCTTCTAAGTTGCTTCTGGCCACACTGTGGCCATCTTTATTGGATTGCCATTTACAGTCTTCTTCAGGCACTCAGAGATAATTCCATCACATACTTTTGCCTGTGTTCAATGATCTCCCACAGTAGACTTTCACCTCCCTGCAGGTCTTAGGACCCATTCTCTTACTTATTCCTTCACTCACCATTATGGAATATCCACCCCCACAACACAGCAGTACACGGTCCCAGAAACACCACATTTGTAAATTGCACCTGCCAATTGCACCTGAGTTCACAGACTACATATTTGAAATCTATGAAATACACTTTACAATATTTTGTAATAAATCTAGGATCTCATGGTCTACACCAAGAAAAAACAAAAATTTCAACATCAGGTGAGGAATTTTTCTTGTCTAAGCCAAATTAATGTCTTTCTTTAAAAACTGATTCTTTTAGGGTGTTACCCCAACCACCTACCAACTCCTATATCCCCACCCTGGCATTCCCCTACACTGGGGCATAGAGGCTTCACAGGACCAAGGGCCTCTTATCTCACTGACACCGACAAGTCCATCCTCCGCTACATACGTGGCTGGAGCCATGAGTCCATCAGTGTGTACTCCTTTGTTGGTGGTTAAGTTCCTGGGAGCTCTAGGGTGGGGTCTGGTTGGTAGATATTCTTGTTCTTTTAATGCCCCTTCAGCTCCTTCAGTCCTTTCTCTAACTCCTCCATTGGGGACCCTGTACTCAGTCCAATGGTTGGCTGCAAGCATCCGCCTCTATATTTGTCAGGCTCTAGCTGAGCCTCTCTGGAGACAGCTATATCAAGCTCCGGTCAGCAAGCACTTCTTGGCATCCACAATAGTGTCTGAGTTTGGTGTCAGTGTATGTAATGAATGCCCAGCTGGGGCAGTCTCTGGGTGGCCTTTTCTTCAGTCTCTGCTCCACACTTTGTCTCTGTATTTGTTCCTGTATTTTGTTCCCCTTTCTTAGAAGTACTGAAGCATCCACACTTTGGTCTTTCTTCTTGAACTTCATGTGGTCTGTAATTTTTATCTTGGGGTTTCCTGGGGGAGAACTTGGAAAGGGGATAATATTTTAAATGTAAATTAAAAATATCCAATAAAATGGTGTTTCTGCTACCTGCATGCAGCCATCAAGCCCATTCTTAGTTCTGGCATATGCTGCCTGAAGCATCTTTGGGAAACTTGTGTTGTACACTCCTTCTTTAGGAGTCTTTGTCCTTCTTTTAGAACCAGGAAATAGCCCAGGGAATCTTCATGTTTTCTTTTTCATGAAATATTTGCTTACTTGTGGAACAAAGCCACAAACGTTTACAATAAAATTTAAAATACAGTAAGAAGCAACATTAGACCTAGTACCTATTCAGCCAATACCTGGTCTTGTAATAAATACACAGCCAAGAAAGAAATTTTTCTAAATTGGGAACTCACAAACCAAGAGCTCAAAAGGCTTCTGTATGGCTTTGTTAATAGTGGTGTATCTTCCATGGCATGAGTGTAGCAATAGGAAAAAGACTAACTGAGGAATTGTTTAAACAAACTTTCCATGAGTGCTGCGATAGGAAAAAAAATTAATTGAGGAGTTATCTAAAAAACACCTACATTTATTATATTGAAATTTGTATTACATATTGTTTTAGTTATTAAAACTGTATTATGATTATTCTCAAATATTAAAATGTTAACATTTACTTTATGTTATATATATATATATATATATATATATATATATATTTGTGCATACACATGCATCTATAAATACATACATACATACATACATACATACATATCAGTTTGATAGGAGACATAGAAGAATATTGAGCGAGGGCAGAGCTGAAGTGAAAATAGTGATGTAATTCTATTTTCATTAAAAACATATTTTTGTTCACTTTATATTTACTTATTTTTATTGGATAATTTACTTATTTACATTTCAAATGTTATAGCCTTTCTCGGTTTCCCTTCTGGGAACCTCCTATCCCAGCCCTCCTACCCCTGCTTCTATGAGGGTTTTCTCCTGCCCCCACTCACCCACTCCTGCCTCCCTGCCCTAGAATTTCCCTACACTAGGGCATTGAGCCTTCACAGGATCAAGGACCTCTCCTCTCAATGATGTCCAACAAGACCATCCTATGCTACATATGTGGCTGGAGCCATGGGTTTCTCCATGTGTCCTCTTTTGTTGGTGTTTTTAGAACCCTGGGAGTTCTGGGGTGTCTGTTTGGTTGATATTGTTGTTTTTCCTGTGGGATTGCAAACTTCTTCAGCTCTTTCAGACCTTTCTCTAACTCCTCCATTGGAAATCCTGTGCTCAGTCCAATGGTTGGCTGCAAGCATCTGCCTCTGTATTTGTCAGGCTCTGGCAGAGCCTCTCTGGAGACAGCTATAACAGGCTCCTGTCAGCAAGTACTTCTTGGCATCCACAATAGTGTCTGGGTTTGGTGTCTGTATATGGGATGAATGCCCAGGTGGGGCAGTCTCTGGATGACCTTTTCTTCAGTCTCTTCTCCACACCTTGTCTTTGTATTTTCTCCTGTGAGCATTTTGTTCCCCATTCTAAGAAGGACCAAAGGACCATTCCCCCCACCTTTGGAATTTCTTCTTTTTGAGCTTCATGTGGTCTATGAATTTTATCTTGGGTATTCCAAGATTTTGTGGTAATAACCACTTATCAGTGAGTGCATACCATGTGTGTTCTTTTGTGATTGGATTACCTCGCTCAGGATGATATTTTCTAGTTCCATCTATTTGCCTAAGACTTTCATGAATTCATTATTTTTAATAGCTGAGTAGTATTCCACTGTGTTAATGTACCACATTTTCTGTATTCATTTCTCTGTTGAAAGACATCTGGGTTCTTTCCACCTTTTGGCTATTATGAGTAAGGCTTCTATGTTGGAGCATCTTTTGGCTATATGCCCAGAAGTGATAAAGCTGGGTTCTCAGGTAGTTTTCTGAGGAACCGCCATACTGATTTCACAAGTGGTTGTACAAGCTTGCAATCTCACAAACAATGGATGAGTGTTCCTCTTTCTCCACATCTGTGCCAGCATCTGGTGTTACCTGAGTTTTTGATCTTAGCCATTCTGACTGGTGTGAGGTGGAATCTCAGGGTTGTTTTGACTTGCATTTCCTTGATGACTGGGGATGTTGAACATTTCTTCAGGAGCTTTTTTTTGGCTACCTATTTGATATTCTTCAGTTGAGAATTATTTGTTTAGCTCGATAAACCATTTTTAATAGGGTTATTTGCTTCTCTAGAGTCTAATTTCTTGAGTTCTTTGTATATATTGGATGTTAGCAGCATTCTATAGCATGTAGAATTGCTAAAGATCTTTTACCAATCTTTGGTTGCCACTTTGTCCTATTGATAGTGTCCTTTGCCTTACAGAAGCTTTGCAATTTTATGAAGTTCCTTTGTCTATTTTTGATCTTAGAGCATAAGCCAGTGGTGCTCTGTTCAGGAAGTGTTTCCTTGTGCCTGTGTTTGAGGATCTTTCACACTTTATCTTCTACTAGCTTCAGTATATCTGGTTTTATGTGAAGGTCCTTGATCCACTTGGACTTGAGCTTTGTACAAGTTGATAGGAATGGTCTGATTGGCATTCTTCTGCATGCTGACCACCAGATGAACTAGCATCATTTGTTGCAAAGGGTATTTTAAACAAAAGACTCACCTGCTAGATTTTGCCCATGAGCCAAGTTGCTTGTTTTAATTGCATTTATTTATTTACTGTGTGAATGTGTGTATATGAGTAAGTTTATTTGTGTATGTGTGTTTGTGTGTGTGTGTGTGTGTGTGTGTGAAAATGTGTGTGTGTTTGCATGTGTGTGTGTGTGTGTGCAATTTCAGGCATGTATGTCCTGACCTGAATATCATTAGGAGATACAAAGACACATCCCAAGAATCTTTGTCCTTCTGCTACCACTCTCAGGTCAATTGACTTGGTGGCAAGTGCTTTTATCTAGTGTGCCATTTTGCTGTTCCCCAGTGAGTGGCTGGAACATGGCTTTGAAGCTCATCACCTGCTTTGGTGTTTCATTTGGCCAATTCATTTTGTGGACTGTGTTTGGAATACTGTAGAGTTTTGGACAGCTGTATCTATTAGTTAAAAACTGTTCCTTTCAATTATATTATTAAACCATACAAAAAATCCCACAAGTCATTGGCTTAGATATACTTATGATATACAGGAGAGATCCCTTCTCACTGTGGGTTCTACATTAGACTCTTTCTATGTAGTCCACCTATACAAGGCACCTCAGGAGCATTCCAGTGATTTTTAAGTAACCATCAACTAGCTTCTTGAGGATCAAGAATTTCTCCTGAATTTTCATCTTCTCATCTGTCAAAGCCATTTCTCTCGTTATCTAAATCTTATACATTTTTAATAGGGCATCACTTCTAATATCTCCAAACCTAAATTAATCTTAATAAAATTTCATTCTATCTTTCCTGGTTATGAAAACCCATAAAACTCAATAGTAGCCCTCACATTTTCAGTATTTACTAATGACTGAGATATCTTAGAATATAATTATGTTTAAAATAAGTTGAAGATCAGAAAGGGGTTAGAAGAGCAAAAGGCTCTAAAAGAAAAGAAAAAAACCAGAAGACAGAGCTGTATCCACAAGGAAAGTAATGAGCAAACATGGGATACACAATTGTATATAGCACATATCCAAAGAGAATTCTAGAATCCTTTCCCTGGGGCCAGCAAAGAAATTGGAAATAAAAAAAAAAACCTGGAGTATTAAATCCATAAAAAAGAAAGAAGAGTAAATGGACTGTGTTTAACCCTTTCTGCTGACTCTTCTCTAAACATTGAAGAGGAAATATTTCTGGCTGACAGCTTCTCTACTCATCTACTCACACTCTCTCTTCTGGGCCTTCAAGATGTTTTTATCTGGATAAAAACCACACACTACCTGAGCATCCGAGTGTTATAGCCTCTCAGTGTGGCATTCAGAATTCTTTGTTGCTATTGTAAAGGGAGCCTGAACATATAAACATTAAGCTTCATTGTGGGCCCCTAATATTAAGATGTCTACCAGTTAATGTCACTAAGGTAAGAAAATAATACAAGTTAGTCAAGGAAAGCACCAAAAACCCAAATGTCAAATCTGATTGATTAAAAACAAGGTAGACAAATCAGCAAGGGCTTATCCAGCATGGCTAGAGAGTAAGGTCAGACAAGGGTGTTTTTGAAAATATTTGATATTTTCAGAAATTGATTACTTAGTCAGAGCATTAAGAAGTAGCTGTGTGCATTCATTTAATGGGCCAATGCCTCTTGTACAGGGATGGAGTCACTACATTCAATCTCATCTACTCCTTGTTAAGCCATGCTTCTCCTGAAGCATGTTTATTTATTACAGATGCTATAAGCAGAAACTAGAAACTGGGATAATAAATAACTCCCTAAATGGGCTCTTGTGTTCACTACCACCTGTCTTTCTACTTCCCAGTCCCCCATTTTTATAAACTCTGTGCGCAGTTCTGTGTGCCTGCAGATCTAAGCAAGTTCCTTTTAACATGCAAGTATATAATTTGGTGAATAGCTGCTTAGTAGGAGGGATCTGACATACATTGGGATGTGGTGTGTTCTCTTGTTCCCAAACCTGCCAAGAAGCTGTGCACTACATATGTGCTCCAATGTTATTATTTGGATGGGCTGTATACTTCTAAGAGATAAACAATCTTGGCAGAACTTGCCAAGTGACTGAAATCATATGAACAAAGGTTGTGTGTGTTGCTAGTTCTCTTACTGGGAACAAGTTCCAAAGAATAAATGAGGTGTACTTTGGAATGCAAATCATAAAACAATGAACTGAATTTAATTGCAGCCCCTCAAGGAGATATGTCAGACAGCAAAGTGTTTATTGAGATTCTTTCAAAATATTTGTGTTCTCATGAAGGTCACTTGTAAGACTACTTGGTCACTATTGCATGCAATTTGTATATAACTCCTTAGTTCCAACCACACTGTTTATCCCAACTTAAAACTCTATACAGGTCTCTCTCTCTCTCCTTCCCTTCCTCCCTTCTTACTTTCTTGCCCCATACTCTTTTTTTTAAACTCTATAATTGCTACTGTTGCCATTGTTAGGAAATGAACACAAAACCTTTCAAATGTTAGTCAAGGAGGTTCTTCTTTGAAAGAGCTTTAATTTGATGCAAATAATCTCCCTCCATTGGTTTGCTCTGATATACAAGTGTGTTGGATATGACTTTATTTCTCACAAACAGTATATGATCTTTTATGAATACTCACAAATAGTATATATTCTGTCTGACATTTATTGTAGGTCATCTGATGTCAGATAGAAGGTGATGAAACCTTGACTCCTTATATTTTGTATCTATAAATCATATATATTAAAATTTAAATCTATATTATTTAATAGCATGGAAATTTACACAATTCTGTCATATTCTGGTGTTAACATACATCAAACTCTTGTTTTCAAGAGCATGACTTTATAAATTTATATAAGTGAATTCCTTTACAATAAACAGATGTAAATGTGGTAAGACACATCATATTTTCTAGAATTAGACTTTTTCTACCATTTCACAGTGACCTTATTATATAATTAAACATTCTAAACATGCAAAGTAACACTTTGTTTACCCCACAACATTTGTTTGTGTCCCACAAACTACAAACTGTATCCCAGACCTGATGATTCTATGGTCAAAACAATAACATGATAGCCTGCCAGATACAATAAAGGGGGCATTAAGGTCATACGTTATAGTCCCAGAATGCAGGGCAGATAATTAAAACTTATGACATTGTCTATTTTAATAAACCTGATGAAAGTTAAGCTAATTTGATATGAAAGTCAAACATACTTGAGATCCCACCAGTTCATTTTTTAAATTAAGACTTTACCAGGTGATTAGCAGAAATGTAATCTCTTCAAAGGAAAACAGGCCCTTGGTCTCCCTGTTTCACAGGCACCCAGCACTCCCCTTAGTACAGATGGAGGCTTTGTTCTCCTGAAGTTGTTCAGGTGCTGAGTCTGTCCAAAGGAAGAGAAATCTTCTCAGCTTTAGGAGCCACACCTGTTTTTAAAAAGCAATGCGACTCCATCCACTCCAAAGCCAGGAACATCAAATACCTCCCTCTGCCAGGCAGCTTGGCTATTCCCCAGGCGTTTTCAATCTAGTTGAGTAAAACAAAAATTGCATAATTTGTCATTATTTCCAAGGAATGAGATGTGCCTTCTACAATCCCTTTCGAGTTAAATACAATGGTGCCGAGCTTCCCGTGAATGCCAATGTCTTTTTTCTCTGAAAGAACAGAAATAAAGAATGGCAAAAAAGAAACACTCCATTGATTGCCTGTAACTCTGCTCTAGGCTCTGTTCCTGGGGTATTTTTGTCTGTATTCTTAAGGGTAGGTAGCAAGAAAATGGAAAAAGGTTTTCCCAGCTGTTCACCAAAGAGAATCCAAACTTCCTTGGAAATTCTGGGACTGGAAGCCAGGACCCAGTAGCCAAATTTAAGATATACAACAAGAAGAATCCAAATGGGAGCTGTATTTTCTTAATGTGTCCTATATAATTATAGACAAAAACGATAAGAAACTGTTTTACAATTTTATGTATTTCCACAAATGTGAAGTGGTGTAGGTTGAAAGAGAAATATGAAGAATCCTGTCACTCCTTCTACAGTGAAAAGCTTGAAATCTGTGCAGAAAGAAGAGTGAAGAGTAAAGAGAACACAAGCCTAAACATTGAAAACTAAGAGCATCTTAAATCTTATCTAAGGATGGCACAGGAAACCACCAAAGCCCCTACCATCACTTTGTGTGTGGTGCCCCTCTGTAGACAGTTGGTTACAACAACAGAGAAGAGTGGACTCATAAAGTAAGAGTGATGGCTGCGAGGGGGATCAATGACTGCACTGAAAGGGGAGAAACTGATCAATGTTTTTTCCTCTTTTCACAACCTTTTGCTAAAGCTGTGCAAAATGTGTCATGCATAAAAAGTATGCAATTTTCATGTAATTAGAGAAACACAAGATGAAAATGAGTTCCATCAGAGCAATCAAGGATGGTAATGTGGCGGGTGTTTGTCAGTGTCGATTTGTCATGAAGGCAAAACCTAGCAAGATAGAATATATATATATATATATATATATATATATATATATATATATGGCCAAATTAATACATTTCAATAATTCTTCTGCTTTTGAGAAATATAAAACTTAGGAAGTGAAGATTCGATCATTTTTTTTCTTTTTGTTCTTTCAAAGGCTAGAGTATAAGTTTATGAAAAATACAGAGCATACAGGATGTATTTATTTCTTGGTGGATCAGATTTACAGCAGGAGGTGATGGGTTTACAGTTTTGTATAAAAGAAACACTATAATTTATTGCTTCTAAAAATACAATTTCTTCAAACAATGATACCTGTTTCTGGTCACATCACTAATTCCTGAAAACCAACACTGTTTGCACCATTGTTTTTAAATCCTGATTACACCATTGTTTCTAAATCTCTCTCTCTCTCTCTCTCTCTCTCTCTCTCTCTCTCTCTCTCTCTAGCAAGAAAGCATGCATTTTTCTTCATTACATATTGGTCTTTTCTTCTTTACTTCTTTCATTAATTTTTTCATCCTATTCATTTATCATGCTACTTGAAGCAGTTTATTGAGCATCAAATTGTGTCAGGCATGCTGAATTCTCTAGTGACAGAAAAGTAATGAAGTCATGACTGATGTGCCCAGACTGATTCTACTTTCAGGGTATACAGAGACAATTAACCGAATGTGATAGGAATTAATCAGGATGGATTTGGGAATTCAAGGAATCGTTGAGATTGCTTCTTCTGATAGAGCCATGGAAAGATTTCTATGAAGCTCCATCTTCAAACTTAGGAATTAGAGCTGATATGGTAAAAGGACATTCTGTCAGAGTAACAGTCAAAGGCAATGAACTGAAAGACACAGCAGCTTGATCCATCAGTGCAAGCTCAATGTTAGAGGTCCTCACAGATCAGGCTAAACAGCTAAAGTGCCGTCCTGGGGCTAACAAAAAGACTTTTCATTATTTAATGCAGTTTTAAGAAGTGGTCAAGTTGATACTTAGAAAGTTGTGTATGCAGTGTGTAGACTGGGTATGAATTATTCCATCTGTTGGGAATCTGTTTGCAAAATTTAGATGAAGGACAGGATGACTCAATCACTACAGTAGTTATCAGAGCTGTGTGTGTGTGTGTGTGTGTGTGATACCACACAGAAATTTATAAAACATTAAAATAGCTGATAACTGAAAGTGAAGTGGGAGTGTACTTTATATCTTTATTCAAGCAGTACTGTGAATAGTAATATTTTTTTCCATGAACTATACAACATAGAAAGGGGATGAAATGTGCCTGAAAATAGTGAACTACAATTTTAGTGTGAGATAAAAGTAGAAATTTAAGTTAGCAACAACTGGGCAAAAATAAAACAAACAAAACCAAAACAAAATTACAGCATCAACAAACCAAAAAACAATAACAACAACAAAAAGCAACAACAACAACAAACCCCTTAAATATCAGGAATTCCAATATATTCTGAAGAGGTTTTTGGTTTTTGTTGTTGTTTATATTTTGTTACTTCTATTTTTTCACTTTTTATTGTACAATTTATTTATTTACATTTCAATTGTTATCCCCTTTCTCAGTTGGAGAGATGGCCCAGCCATTAAAGGCTAAGCTCACAACCAGAATTACATCAAGTGTTTCAAAGTCATAAGATGAGTTCAGAGAAACATTCATTCCTTTATTAAAATATATAAATTTATTAAAATAAATATTAAAATATATAAATTTATTAAAATAAATATTAAAATATATAAAAATATAATGATCTACATATTGAAATATACTTACTGAGTATCTACATCTGATTTAGTTAATGTGGATATAAAGCAAAATTTGTATCTGGATTTTTAGATTAGATTTTTGTTTTGTTTTTTTTTTAACAAACCTTGTTTTGGCCACTTGTGATTTCCTATATGCCTATAAACTCAAGACCTTCCTGTCCTGCCCATCTCCTTTTCTTCCTTTCTCTCTTCACTTTCTTCCATAAGCTTGCAGCCCCACAGCCACATCTTCTGCATGTCTCGGGCTTGTCACCTTTCTAAACAGCCCGAGAAAAAAATCGGAATATCATTTTTTTTATTATCAAAATTCAAAAATCAGTCTATGCTCATTGAACTGATGAGTCGTCTCCATTCTGAAGAACAAGGTACTAAGATACCTGCTTATGAAAAGACGTGGTCGGAAGTACCACTTAGCATTACTTCCTTTTCTCTTTCTTTGTGTGTAACGTTCATGTACCCACCCATAAATGAAATTTTCTTCACTCTGAAGATAAAATGTCTGCATTTCAGAACTTTCTTGCCCTCTTTTAATGTGGAGTTTTATTTTCTTTTGTGTCAAGTGACATACTCAAGATTGTGAAGGCACATTCTCTCTTCTTAAAAAATAGTGTTGGATTTCTCTTAAGCTAGGATGATTTCTTGGTGAATATATTATAAACATAAAATATTGGTAGCTACTTTTGCTAGATATTTGATCTCAATATGTTTAGTCCTTAAAACATTCATACATGAGATATTATAATGCCTATGTCATCTAATCAGAACATGGAATCAAAGAACTGAGGCTAAATGTCAAATTGTGTGGAATTTACAGAGTGTGTTACCACTGCTCAGGTTCTCCATTGTAACCTAGAAGCAGCAATAGACAATACATAAAACAGTAAGCTGTGCTTTGTTCTTGTTTTCATTTACAATCATAGGTTGCTGCCTGGATTTGGTGCATAGCATAAAATCTGGCAACTCTGTTAAACCTACTTGTCTATTTCTGTATTTTGTGTGGACAAGATCCCAATGTGATTTTGAAATGAGGCACCCTGCAGTTCTAACAGCTTGGAAAGATGACTTTGAAGTTCTGAGTAACTCCGTTCCAGTGCTTGTATACGAATGCCTTCTGCTCATTCCTCAGATGTACTAACACAGGGACTATTTCATGTGAAGTTATAATCTTCATGTTTATACTAATCAGCCATTCATTTTTGGAATGCAATTTTAAACATATATCTATATCTTTTTTTCTTTTCATATTGAATATGATTTTTTCAATTATTGTTGTTTGACCCCCACAAATGTATAAAGTATATGAACTGATCATCATGATTACATTTCCTTTTGAAACAAAATATTAAGAGGTGATGAGCAGCCGGGCGGTGGTGGCGCACGCCTTTAATCCCAGTACTTGGGAGGCAGAGGCAGGTGGATTTCTGAGTTCGAGGCCAGCCTGGTCTACCAAGTGAGTTCCAGGACAGCCAGGGCTACACAGAGAAACCCTGTCTCGAAAAACAAACAAAAAAAAAAAAGAGGTGATGAGCAAATTTTCTATAATATGGGGTTGTAATCTTAGGAGATCATGTCACACTAGGTCATGCTATGGTGTCTTATGTGTCAATTCATAGCAACAAGAAAAAGAAATTAGCTAGTTCCTGAAGAGCTAATTATCTAAAACCTCTGTTGGACTGAGGAACACTGGGCAGGAAAATGGAATTGACTGAAGACTCCTGTGGAAAAATCTAATGAGAAGATCCACATACCAAAATTGCCAGCATCTACCAACACTTACAGACCACAGAAAAACTGTATGCTGATGGATTTTTTTATCCTCAAAGTTCCCTCCTTTCTACTCCATAAAGACACAAGACCTCCCCATATCACATCCCTCCAATCTCCCTTTGGTAGACAGACTGTGGCCCTTCTGTAATTCTTAATGAAGAACAATTCTGATTCCTGGAGATGATAGTTCTCTCCCCATTCTTTCCCCTCATTCCCCTGCATCAAACACTATCAGTTCCCACAGCTACATCACTTTTCAGAAACCCAGACATTTCAGGGACATGAGGCCTCTAATAAAAAACTATGACTCTGACATTCTTAGCCATCTCATCAGCTCTTTCCCCCAAATTTGACATCACTGTCACAGGGAGTGAAGTGGAAACTGACTTCTGTCCTCATGTTTTTATAAAACATAAAACTGTTGCTTCCTGGAAACCATCAGGTCATACATCTTTTGACCAAGGGCACCTGCTATTTTTTCAATCTTTTCCTTACTTGTCGTTGCTGTTCTCCTCCGTGTAACAAAATGCATATTAATAGACATATCAATAGAGCATGTTAATAGCACATTAATATGTGACATACTAATAGAGAGGATGCATGTGTTTTAGCTCAAAGTACATGGATAATGGTCCGTCAATGAGCGTAAAGAATGGTAACAGAAGGATCAGCTTCACCTGGGAGTTTTGTCCTGTGAAGATAGGCAGGATGCATACCTCGGACAGGAAGCACATCCAGCTCCAGTATGACTCCTTCTGCCAGGCAACTTTCCTTTCCTAATGAACCTAAAATCAGCAGAAAGACCTTGAAGATTCTAAAGCATTATATAATTTGAACATTCAAGTATCCAGATGCAGGAATGTGAGGGGAACATATCACATTCACCTGAAGTGACTACCACCGTCCTCTAGCAAAGAAGACGTTCCTCAAGATCAGCTTGTACAGTGAAGCTGCAAATCACCAAAGCCCAATCCTTGCCTGGATTTTTCATGTGGATAGGACTGCTGACCTACTGTGTGGTAAACAGAATGCTTGTGGACTATTCATGATCCTCTTCATCTGTAAAGAAGGAGAATGTGTGGGAATGCAGCTGGAGTTTAAATCCAGGGAGAGTGACTCAAAAAGCAAACAAATGTATCATCTGAAATAATGAAGCTTAGATTCTGCACGTGAGTCCCTCACATATTTACTTAGGAATATTTACCATGTATACTTTTGATTAGAAGGGAAGTATACCTAGCTGTAATGATTATAGTGAGTCATTTGCAAATAATTGCTCTTGAGTCTTGAAAACGGCATTTTCTCCAGAGGAAGTATGGAAGATTGTAAAGGAACTGAAAGCTACACAGGAGATCATAAGTAAAACTGAGCCTTCAACCAAAACTCTTGATTAACATAAGGCCAAGTATTGAGAGTGAATGACAGTTAACCACGTACCTGGCATTTCTGTTTAACACTTGGCACAAACTGGATAGATTGGGGTTTGATTTGAATTGGAGATTAAATGGAGTTAGGAAAGGACTCATCTGGGATGTAAATCATCTAATTCTACCCAGAGATATGATATTAACTCAGAGTAAGTGTGCTAGTCTCTGGTCTTAAAGCCATGCAATGATCCCTAGGACATGACATACATAAGTTAAAGGCAAAGATTCTAAACTTGAGATAGCATGGGCATATTACCCAAGACCCAGATGGAAGACGGTAAGAAAATAAACTTGTCACCTACCTCTCCCCACTACCCCCTGCTGCTAAACAAAGCTGCACCACTGGGTTTGTTTATCCTGAAGTGGGAGAGCATGTGCTCACTACCAGCCAAACACTGCCGGTGTCACACCCCAGTGACACAAGGCCATCTGTCCAGGTGTTATGCATTTTGATTCTTTCTGAATATACAAAACTGTGATTAAGGATGACCGCTTGCAGTTCCCGCCTCAGACACCTGCCTGACAGGGGAAACAAAACCTCAGAATTTTCAAGTAGAGAAATTGAACACTTTTCTCTAGTAGAAAATGAGAAGCTGTGAGGAAATTTGCTACTTAAAAGTAAATGGGTCCAGAAACCATGGCTGTGGGTAGACTAGTGCTCCCCGAGTAAACATACTTGGGAGGGATTCCTTTAATACCAGTTAAGGAAGGGTATTCAATATATATGAATAAAAATTCATCTCTAATAATATCTGTGGCAGGAAACAAATGAGTTGAGTTTATCTATTTAGTGGGCAGGAAAATCAGTAGAAGAATTATACTATCTACAGTGCAAACTAAGTCACCAACCAATAGGAACTATGCAGCCTGCCCTTAGAGGTGTTTTAGGTGTTGTTGCTGTGCCACATGCACATTTGTAGGTGGCAGAGAGAAGGAAGACTGTGTCTACACTGAGTGTTCAGACCTATGAACATCTGAATCAATAGTAGCCTAACATTCCTTGAACAAAAACCATGCGCCTGAGATAATTAATTTGGAATCAGATAGCCTGGACAGGGATCTAGCCTGAGATAACCACCAATTCAATGACAAGAAGGCCTGGAGAAGTAAATCATGCCCACAATGTCCCCTGCCTGTTGCCATAAGGAATGTGTGGGGTATAACACTCTGGTGACCAGTCCTGAGATGACCCAATATTTAGAAACCCTGGGGCCACTAAGATGAGAAAGCAAATGGTAGAAAAATAGAAGAGAAAAAAAAGCATACAGAAGAGTGTAAGCACAATGAAGTGAGGCAGAACTGAAGACTCAAAGGTGTTGGTATAATGCTATTTTTCATTGTATAAAAGCATTATTCGCCTGTCAATAAAATGCTGTTGGCCTATGAGCTTAGGCAGGAAATAGGATGGTGAATGTTCCAGTATAGAGGAATTTTGTGATTGAGTAAGGTGTGAAAAGATTCTCCCCAAAAGCAGAAGAAAAAAGATTATATGAAACCGAGGACAAGCAACCAGCCATATGACAGAAGTTAGAATAGAATAAATGAGATACTGAGTTATGATTTAGTCAAAGAATGAGCCAAAGCTCATGGTGAAGATGTTTGTAAATGTAATAAAGACTCAGAGTCATTGTTACTGAGATCAAAATCACAAATTACAGTAAACATGCCATAAAATAATGGCATCCACCATCTAGCACATAATCCAAGATTAAAACACCAGATTTAGGCTTTAGGTCAAATTTCGAGATAGGAATCAGATCAAAAAGCCAGACTAGCAATGTTGAGGTGAGCAGTTTAGCAGAGGCCAGTAAATAGCAGCTAGAGGAGAGGAACTATAGTCTGAGACAATCTGCTGATGGGACATGAAGAATGATCTCTTTAAAAGAGAGTGAAAGCAAACTGGAGCCACAGGCATGCCCCAAGGTGAAAAGCTTCCCAGAACAGCAGTAGAATGACAGACACATAGCCTGCTGGCCAGCAGGGACTCAGATAATCACTGTGGCCCATATTAGAGCCAGAGCAGCTTTAGCAATTGTGCCAGGAGAGCTAACCCAGATGGTTGGTGCCAGAACTTCAAGGCAATTTCTCTCAGGTTTTCCCCAAAGCACTGTCACCTCTGGTGAGGCACATGGGCCCAGAACTTCTGGCCCCTTCCATCTCTTCCCTTGTGAACAGAATAACTGGGATGGGGCAGTAGCCCACTCCATGAGATAACTAGATAGCTGAGGTTGCATTATAACAGTATGAGATGAAAGTTGAGAAGCCAGCCATCTGCTCACATAAGTTAACAATAGAAAAGTTTTAAGAACAATAAAAAGAAGGCATACTGAGCATATAAATAATAAGAAGAAATATTTAATTTAAAAATAAGAAAGTGAAGCCCTTAAGAAAAGACTTACAGATTAAAAGAAAAATATAATTTTTAAAATGGAAAGTAACACAATGATGCAATGCCTCTAGATTCCATATAATTATGTTTGGCTTGTCAGCATACAAATGAGTTATTTTTTTGATATGGTTACAGTTTTGTATATTTTGTTTAGGAAAGATAAGAATAAGGCAGACTGGGAGATAGAAGAGACTGAAAAAATTTAATGCTAGATTAGAGGTTGTGGAACAGAGATTAGAGGATCTGGAACCTATAGCAAATACAAAGGCTTGAATAATTAGAATGGAAGCCCATAGAGATATAATATTCTGAGTTAAGAATGCAGAATCTGCTTAATGATGCCATCTTAGAGCAGTGTCATATTATAGATTATATGTTTCATTTTGTAGAGTTTGGAGAATTAAAATATGTACATAGAATTCTGAAGGGTTTCTGATTTAAGTTCTGAAAGGGATGGTTCTGAGATTGTATATTTAGTAGAGGTAATGGCTATCATGGAGTTGCCTTTACAGATTGAGGCTGAGGGCTCATGAGTAAACACTACAATAAAACAGGAATTTTTATATTGTTGGATAGAAAATGTTACAAATACATCTTACACTCTTACAGGACAAGCAATTATGGAGAAATCTAAAAGGACATTAAAGGAAATGCTTGTTAAACAGAAAGGGCTAACAAAGATCCCCAGAGATTATTGACTTTAATTTCTTGAATGCTAAAGAACAAAAAAACAAAAAAAAAAACAAAAACAAAAACAAAAACACAAAAACAAAAACAAAACAAAACAAAACAAAAAAAACAGCTGCTGAAAATCATTGGATTATGGGAAAAAAAAACCCTGCTAAACTAAATTAGCCTATGTATATAGGTATAAATTAACTTCTGAATGGAAGGAAGGAAATGTGTTACTATAGGGGAGATTTTATATTTCCACAAGAAAAGCAAAGCTATAGATTTCTTCCAATTGTATGATTTGGAAAGGCCCCTAAAGATCTTGACTGCAGAGAGGTAGAAAGAAATCAAGAAGACCAAACAGGTCAGGGAACATTATTTGCTGATCCCTCTACCTGGAAACAGCTCTGAGATTGAATGAGACATAAAATGTCTCCAGCCAGAAACACAGCTATGTATGGCCAATAAATCTTTGGCTACAAAAGTCTTTCAAGACTTGTCACACCATCTTCCTATTTATTATGGATAAAAAAATCTATATTACAGTTTGTTTATATATTCTAAATTAACTTATAAAGAAAGATATATGCCTTACATGTTGAAACAGAGAATCATCTTTAACTGAATTGTGGAAACTTCACATAATATACTTATATTAATATAGAAATTCATAAGACCTTTGAAAGCTTATTTGTTCACAGAGCAAAACAGTCAGAAAACTATCTCTGACAACACCGGGGATACTGAGGTACTGAGGCATATTTATTCTGGGATCCTGCCTGATCCTATCTCAGATTGCGTTAATACCTATTTCACCAAAACCTGCTTCCAGGACACCTTCAAAGAAAGACACTGACCCCAGATGATCCCAATTCATCCAGTGTTTTTTATACTGTTCTAGTCAGGGCTTCATTTAAGCCTGGAACTGCCTCAGCCCACAAAGACTGAACAGCAAATGTTGCAACTACCTTTCTTATTATTTGAACATTTCCTACATTTCTTGGGACCCCCAAAAGGAAAACTACATACAAAATCAGTAGGAAGCAATTTGTTTACATTTATTCATTTATTTATTTATTTACTTTACATCTCAATATCTATTTTCTTTCTCCCCCAGACAACTTTTCCATAGCTCTTTGCCCCAGTCCCTACTCCCCTTCTTTAAGAAGTGGGAGCCCCTGCCCCTGAGTATCATCCAACCTTGGCACATGAAATCTCTGTAACACTAGGGCTCATCCTCTCACACTGAAGCCACCCAAGGAAGGTCAGTTAGAAAAATGGGATCCATAGGTAGGCAACAGTTTCAGGGACAGCCCCCACTGTTCTTGGAGGGGCTACATGAAGACCTAGCTGCACATCTACTACATATGCTCCAGCGCTCTATGTACAGCCCATGCTAGCTTTTTGGTTGATAGTTCAGTCTCTGGGAGTCTCCAAGGGTTCTGGTTAGTTGATACTGTGGGTCTTTCTGTGGAGTCCCTATCTTCTTCCAGTTTCTCTTTCCTTCCCTCAACTATTCCACAAGACTCCCCAAGTTCATCTAATATTTGGCTGTGGGTCTCTGCATCAGTTTCCACCTGATACTAGGTGAAACACTTCAGAGTACAGTTATTCTAGTATGCCCTCTAAAAGCATAACAGAATATCATTAAAAATGTCAGGGATTGGTTCTTACCCCATGGAATGGGTCTTAATTTGGACCATTCATTGGTTGTTCATCCCCTCCATCACTGTTACATCTTTGTCCAAGCCCATCTTGTGGGCAGGGCATGTATTGAGTTGAAAGGTTTGTTGTTGAGTTGCTTTGCTTATTTGTCCACTAGGAGTGTTGCCTGGCTATAGGAGGTGACCACTTTGGATTTCATATCCCCCACTGCTAAAAGTTTCAGGTAGAGTCACTCCTTAAGACTCCCTGGGGCCTCCAGCTCCCAGTTATCTGTCATTCTCTCCCCTGTTCTCCCTACACCTAATACCTCCTCACCATTCCTTTCCCCATCTCTTCTCCCACTCACTTCCCTCTCTCAATCAAACTCTGATATTTAATTTTACTTGTTTTTTTATTATTCACTTTATATCCCACTCACTGCTCCTTCCAGTACCCCCTTTCTATAAGTCTTCCCCACATTGCACCCCCTTTCTCCTCTTCACAATTCGGACCACCACTACTTAACTTCACAACTTGGATACTTCAAATCTTGGCAGAGCTATGTGAATTCTTTTTCAGTGAAGCCAGACAAGGCAACCCAGCTAGATGGACATATCCTACATAAATAGTTTGGAGGATAACTCTAGCTCCAGATATTTGGGATACACCTGAAGACAAAGTTGCACATCTGCTATACATGTGCTGGAAGGCCTAGGTTCAACTCATTTATGCTCTTTGGTTGGTTGTTTAGTCTCTGAGATACCCAAGGGTACAAGTTAGCTGACTATGTTGATCTTCCTGTGGAGTTGCTTTCCTTTCTAGGCCCATAATCCTTCCTCCTATTCTTCCATAAGAGTCCCCAAGCTCCATCCAATGTTTGGTTGTGGTAGCTATATCTGTCTCTGCCAGCCACTGAGTGGAGCCTCTAAGAGAACAGCCTTGCTAGACTTCTGTCTGCAAGCAAACAATATCATTAAGTGTCAGGAATTGGTGGTTGTCCATGGGATGGGTCTCAAATGGGGCCATATACTAGTTGGCCATTGTGGGGCCATGAAAGAATGGCTTGGGTTTTGGTAGAAGCACTTGCTGAAATGGCTGGAGACCCTACAAGGGACAGAATACATTTCACCATGCTCCTAGATTCCAGGCTCCTGACGCTCAGTCTAAGATCTTCAGTGACCCATGCTTTTCAATCACATAGGGCAATGCAGCCCCTCCCAGAGAGGTTTGTGTCACCCTGCACAGGTAAAGGGCATGACTACAGGCTTCAGCCTCAAGAAATTTCTATGTTAATGAGATACCTAATGACCAGAAGGCATAGCTAATTAAGTATCCTTTCCCAGACCCTCCTCCCTCCTCCCTGGTTATTTAAGTCAGGTCCACCTTGACCTAAGGGGAAGAGGGGTGCATCCAGATTCAACTACCATCCATCATGAAAATAAAGCCTGCAAAAATTACAGACTTTCTCTTGTTGTTGGGGCCTGCCTTGGAGGAGAAAGGTGGAGGACCACTTGAGTATCAAGCTGCTGTCTAATCTCCCATGGAGATCTTCTCTGCAGACTGCCTCCCCAGAGTTAAGCAAGCACTTCCCACTGGGCATGGTCGGAGAACCCCTTCCCTCACTCCCTTGTTTCTTTTGGCTTGCAGGCCAGGCTGGTTCCACCCGCAAGCCCACAGTCTCTGTTTGTCCCTGACCCCCCAGTGGTGTCTAGGAGCCCCAAATGGAGACCACTGGCCTCTGGGCCCACTCAAGAGCCCTGCTCCCTCCCACCCCCATCGTGAAATTTCAGACTGGGATTCTCTTGTGTCTGGGCATGAGCCCCACAGCGTCCACCTCAGGTTGCTTGGAGGGAACCCAGTTAAGTTCTTGTGCTTCTGCCACTCTGAGCTATGACAGACCATAACTCTGCCCAACAGGAGCCTGCACTGACACCCATTTATCATTACCTGCAGGTGGTGGAGAATGTGGACAGAGCCAGCTCCAAGAGTGCCCCCTGCTTGCAACCACAAATAACCTCTCCATCAAACTCAAGGACAGTGAGTAACTCCAGTCTAGTTCACAAGACTAGGCAGACCTCTCTCTGTCCCCCATCCCTTTCTTTCTCTTTGTGTTCCTGGTCTGCTTCTTTGCTTTAACTCCTCTCTCTGTCTCTCCCTCTCCTCCACATGTTCTCCAGCTCAAGGACAAGATGGCAGCTACTTACTAGCCTCCACTCTGTCCATCACCCCAGCTCCAGAGAGAGGGCTCCTCCACAACTAACAGCTGTTTTTCAGGCCACAGTGTTGTCATTATCCATGTTCTAAGACTCTTTCCCTTGTGTGATGGACTCCTCGCATCTGAGAGTGTCCTCTCTCTCTTTCTCTCTCAGGAGCACTGGCTCTGAACTCTAGTTCCCAGTGTAGCTCCCCCAGGGGTTCAGTCTTTGAAACACTCTCTGCTAGCATAGGCTTCCCCTCCTCCTCCATCATTTACTGCCAGCTACAGTTACTTAGTTCAGCCGACTTGCCTGAAGCAATAGGGTTGGCACCCTGTTTGCTTCCTTCACCCATGTGTTCCTCAGAGTTTCTTTCTCATGGCTAAAAACTCTGGGCTGAGCCTGGAGAAACTACACACTGTCTACTGACTTCTCTGAGGAGCTGCTGGCTCCAATCCAGCTTCCACATGTCTCTACCAAAGCTCAGTCTTTTACACAGCCTTTCACTCCTTCTGACTCTGACTCTCCTATCAAGTCTCTATGCTTCTTTGAGTTTTTCTTCAAAGTTGGCCTTTCTTCTCCTTCTCTAATTTAGAATATCTAAGAAAAACAAATAGAGAATACTCAAGACCTCTCTGCACCCACAGGCACCATGTGGCAGAGCAGGCCCCTCGCCCACTGCTTCTAAACCCACCATTAATGCTTTTTCTCCCTAACAGGAATACCTGCAACAATGTTCTTGCTTTTCAACCCAAAATTTTCTTGCATTTTGTTTAAATGTTTCCTTTTCTCCCTAACATTCGTGATATATGTTCACCTTTATTTTCAAAATTTTCAGATTTTTTTAAGGCTCAAAAGTCATCTAATCTACTTCCACAGGTCAAATCAACAATGCTGATCACCATTTTTTTAGTGCTTAATTAACAATTAGTTTCTTTTTACAGACAAACTCTTGCTGCCTATCCCAGATACATAATTAACACAATGTTTTTCTTCCTCAGACATCCAAAACAGACTCAAAGGTGCCTTCTAGGACTAAATTTTCTCAAACACCTTTGCTTTTCTAGGATCTTAATGACAGACCACGATGTGCTTGCTCCAGAGTAGCTTAATACTGGCTACCCACCCTTTATAGACAACCTCCTGCTGGGGTGCTGCTTCCCTGTTGTGATTATCCTATAGGTGCTACCACAAGTCCAATGGAGACAATGCTATCTCCTGGAACCTGCTTGGGACACCAAGCTGCCTTCTTCTAGCCATACTATCTGACTGAAGACACCAGAGACATGCACTGAAATCCAGAGACATGTCCTGAGACCCAGGAACATATGCTGAGTATTACAGAAGACAGATCCAGACCTTCCAGCTACAGATGAACTTTCTTGCCAAAGTCAAATAGCTAAAAGTTACATGTTAGTAAGGAAAACATAATGTCTATGCATTTCACCATGCTCCCAGATTCCAGGCTCCTGACACAGGCTCCTGGCACAAAACCAAAGACTTCGACAGAGTAGGGCCCTTTGGTCACATAGGACAAGGTTGCTACTGGCCCCTTCATAGGTAGAGGATGTGACTACAGGCCAGAGCCTCAAGACAAATCTCTATATTAATGAGATACCTAAAGGACAGAGGGACATAGCCGATTACACTTTCCTTCCCAGACCCTTCTCCTTGCAAAAAGTATTTAACCTCAGGCTAACCCTGAGAAACCAGGGTATAGTTTCATCTATTTTCTGCCATGACAGTAAATATCTTAAGATCATAGCCTACTTCTCTTCTTTGGGACCTGTCATGGGCAACAATAGAGAAGGTTTTCAACTACCTAGCCATTGTCTAATCTCCCTCTGATGATCTCTTTACATTCTCAGCCATGGAGACCATCAACTCAAGCAGACAAGTCAAGTCAGCTGTGATCCAGCCAAGTGAGTTGCTGTGACCAAGACTCTCATACTGCAGAATGCAGCCAGAGCTCCTCCTTCTCCTTCTCATCTTCAGCTGCGGTCCACTAGACAGTATTCCCCCCACTTTGGTCTTGGCATTTTTGAGCTCCCCACTGGAGCCTGACAGCCCAAGGGTCTGAGAACCAACAAATTCCTGGTGACTTTTGGCCCAAGAACCTCAGACTGTGTTCTTCCACACTGAGTGAAGTCCTGCAGCTTCACATAGCCTAACACCTACCCAGCAGTACCACTGTGGAGTGAACACAGTCAAATTCCTGTGCCTCTGCCTCTCTGAGCTGTACCCCTAGCCCCTTGTAGGGAGTACAAATGCGGGATCCACAATTTAACACAACAGGACCAATGTGCAGAGTACAATCCAACAAATTGCCTCACTCAGCATAGTATTCTGAAGTTCCATTTATCTGCCAGCAAAATTAATGATGTCTTTATTTTTTAATAGCTAAATAGTATTCCATTGTGTAGATGTTACATTTTCTTCTTCTATTCTTCAGTTGAGGGATATATAGGCTGTTTCCAGTTTTTGGCTATTATGCACAAAGTTGCTATGAACATAGTTGTACAAGTGTCTTTATGAGATGGAGCATTTTTCAGGTATATGCACACCAGTGGTATAGCTGGGTCTTAAGGTAGAACTATTCCCAGTTTTCTGAGAAATCATGAAACTTATTTTCACATAGATTGCAAAGTTTGCACTCTGACCAACAAGGGAGACATTTCCCCCTTTTCCATATCCTCATCATCATGTGCTATCTCCTTAGTTTTTGAACTTAGACATTCTGATGGTTGTAAGATGGAACCTCAGACTTGTTTTGATTTTCATTTCCCTGATAAGGACTATGAACATTTTGAAAGGGCTTCTGGGCTATGCAAGATTTCTTTGTTGAAATTTCTCGCCTTAGCTCTGTAACCCAATTTTTAAATTGGGTTATTTGGATTGTTGGTGTCTAACTTTTTGAGTTCTCTAGAAAGTTTGGATATTAGCCCTCTGTCATATGTAGAGTTGGTGAAGATTCTTTCCCAAATTGTAGGCTAACACTTTGTCTTATTGACAGTGTTTTTTTGTCTTACTTAAGCTTTGCAGTTTCCTGAGGCCTTATTTATCAATTGTTGATCTTAGTGCCTGAGACATTGGTGTTCTGTTCAGGAACTTGTCTCCTGTACCAATTTGTTCAAGGGTATTTACCACTTTCTCTTCTATTAGATTGAGTGTATCTGGTTCTTTGTGAGGTCCTTGATACATTTGGGCTTGAGGTTTTTTGCAGGGGGATAAATATGGGTATATTTTTATTCTTCTACATATAGAAATCCAGTTAAATTATCACCATTGGTTGAAGATGCTTCCTTATTTTCTATTGTATGGTTTAGACTTCTTTTTCAAAATTCAAGTGTCCATACATATGTAGGTTTATTTCTGGGTCTCCAATTTTATTTGACTGAACAATACGTCTGTTTCTGTTCTACTACCATGCAGATTTTATCATTATTGCTCTGTAGTACAGATTTAGGTCAGGGATGGTGATTCCTCCCAAAGTTTTTTCATTGTTCAGGATTGTTTTGGCTATCCTAGGTATTTTGTTCAAAGTTGCACTTTCATGGTTTATAAAAATATGTTTTGGAATTTTGTTGTGGATTGTATTGAATCTATAGATTGCTCTTGGTAAGATGACCATTTTTACTATGTGAGTCCTACATATTCATGAGCATGAGAGAGCCTTCCATCTTTTGATATCTTCTTCAATTTCTTTCTTTAGGTACTTGAAGCTCTTGCCATACCGATCTTTCACTTGCATGGTTAGAGTTACACCAAGATATTTTATATTATTCATGGCTATTGTAAAGGGTGTTGTTTCCTGATTTCTTTATGAGACAGATTATCATTTGTATGAAGAAAGGCTACTGATTTCCTTGATTTAGTGTTGTATCCAGCTACTTTGCTGAAGCTGTTTATCAGTTGTAGGAATTGTCTTGTAGAACTTCTGGGGTCAACTATGTATACTATCATGTCATCTTCAAATAGTGATATTTTGGTTTCTTCTTATCTGATTTACATTCCATTTTAGTTGTCTTATTGCTTTGGATAGACCTATCTATAATTAATAGATAGGGAAAGAGTGTGAGACCTTGTCTTGTCCCTGAATTTAGTTAAATCACTTCAAGTTTCTCTCCATTTAAGTTGATGTTGACTGTTGTTTTGCAGTATATTGCACTTATTATGTTTAGATATGTGCTATGAGTTCCTGATCTCTCTAAGACTGTTAACATGAAGAAGTGTTTGATTTTTTTCAAAGCCTTTTCAGGATCTAATGAGATAATAATATTATGTTTCTTTTAGTTTATTTATATGGTAGATTATGTTGATGAATTTTTTTATATTGAACCATCCCTGAATTACTGAAATGAAGCCTACTTGATTATGATGGATAATGGTTTTGATGTGTCCTGGATTCAGATTAAGAGTATTTTATTGAATATTTTTACCTCAATGTTCATAAGAGCTATCGTTCTGTAGTTTTCTTTCTTTGTTGAGTCTTTGTGTAGTTTAGGTATAAGGGTTACTGTGAGATCTATAGAACCTGCATGCTGAACATCTCAGATATATCTCAGGCCTAGGTCTGGGGCTGTGAATTGGGCCAGAACAACATCTATTCCATCAATGAACTGCTGGCGTACATGAAGTGGCCAGTCCTACAGAATCAAATTACAGGATCTCCATGACACAGGGCAACAACAGGATATCTGATAAGAGTTCCAGTGG
This sequence comes from Rhabdomys pumilio, assembly GCA_030674055.1. Lineage (NCBI taxonomy): Eukaryota > Metazoa > Chordata > Mammalia > Rodentia > Muridae > Rhabdomys > Rhabdomys pumilio. The sequence continues at coordinate 56,997,087 of JANHMN010000013.1, read as the reverse complement.
AGATCTAGTACTGAGAAGAGTAGCAAATGCCAGAGGCTTCATTCATACCAGACCAAGATGTTATTGAAAAGCATATTTACAAACAAAGACATGTGGACAAAAGAGAATATGAAAAAACAAATTGTGACACACTATGGCTTCCACAATGAGTTTTTTTCCCCTCCGTTGAGTGAAAGGTTACAGAGGTGGAGAGTCAGTAGAGGAGAGGAGCACATAAGTGGGTTTGGGTTACATGATATGAAGTTCAAAAAGAACTAATAAAAAGTCAAAAAATTTATGCATAAGAATTGTGAGAGAAACCATGGAAAATAAATTTCCTGATTGGTAGGTGAGATACTAAGTGTGCTTGCTAAGTAGATTGGAGGTTCTTCAGACACAGAAGTTCCAAATGTGTTCCACACTTAAAGATCATGATTTGGTTGGAATGGTGAGATTTTGCCTGGAGGTCATTTCCATGAGTGAACCTTCTTGTTTTATCCAAAATTCACATGACAATTACATTCAGGGAAATTATATTCAAGGATGTGTTCACTTGAACGAGTGTGAAGATACTGCAAGAAAAAGAAATGATTTAAATTTTGTATTTTTGCTTTAGTTTTTAGTTGTTGTTTGAAAGTGACTTAGAGTTTAAAGAACAGCATTGTGTGGAAAGTAATTCTTGAGGTTTATAAATATAAAAATAGAAATAAAAATGATAAAGCTCTGATGAAATTAGGAGTTAGTATTATCAAGCAAATAATAAGCAGAAGATAAAATCTGTAATAATATTTAGAAATTGATTATACAATGTATATTTGCTGGCTACAAAAAATGTAAACTTCATTTTTGAGTGTATGAATAGATTGGCTATAGAGTGAAATACACAGATTGGAGTATTGTGGAAGAGATTTTCTATCAATATTTACTCTTTTCTATCTTCATTATCTTCTTCTTCTTTTTTTTTTTTTTTTTGAATTACCTTGGCAGGACACGAGTAAAACAGAAAACAAGCAAATTCACAGTCATTCTTGGCAGCTAGACCTTCAGATACTTGGAATCCTGACTTGAATAGATGGACTCTTTTGAGATTCTCTTGACTGGGTCTTACTTGTCTCTCTTAATATGCCCTAGGTGACTAGGAAACAATTTAAAGTAAGGCAAAGAACATTAACAGTTTTACTTTTAAATTTTTTTATTAATTATTTTATTTATTTACATTATAAATGTTGCCCCCATCCTGGTACCCCTCCCAGAGTTCATCAGTCCATCTTCTGCCTTTTGTCATTGAGAGAATGCTCCCTAACCCATCCACACTCCATTCCCCAACCCAGCATTCCCTTTCCTGGGGTATCAAGTCTCTACAGGATTTAGTGCATCCTCTTCTACTGAGGCCAGACAAGGAAGTCCTCTGCTATATGTGCCAAGCATCATGTACCAGTACTGTAAGGGACATTCATTTTTGAGAGAAAGAGATATCTGCTTCTGGGAGCCTTTTGAGTTTAAGAAACTCTTAGCAGTGTTTCCTGAGCGTAGCATACACTATTCTTGAATTTACCATAGGTGTTCATCATCATTGCAACCAGACAATGCAGTCTGGAAATTAAATGAATCAATTCACAAATATCTAAGTAATAGACATGTTATAATGTTTATCATTTGCCTTTGTTTTTACTCTGCTCAGTAGTACATGTTATGTTACTGTGAGAAAGCTACAGCATTGATGCAGAAGAGACACTTACTGTTCATGGCTGGAAAGTGTAGCCTTATTTCATGATCACTGTGTCTAGTTGACAAAAAATATTGATATTAATTTCTTTACTATCTTTCCAATGCACTTTGTACTTCTTCACTGGTGTACTTCATGATAAACAGCACACAACACCTGTTGCAGATAAATAAACAGGTAAATAAATAAATAAATAAAGTTCCAGAACAAGCTTGGAGGAAAGTCTGATAATCAGAACCATTACAGAGGTGAAATTTCATTACACAGATGGTGATATCTCGATGTCTATCATCAAAACACAGCAGGTAGAAACTATCAACCAGTTCCATTCCCATGTATAAAATTACACTTTTATTAATGTCGCTACAGATTTCATTATACAGAAAATGATATTTCACAGGTCCCCAGCACTGAAAGTGTGACAAGCAGAAGGTGAGGAGATGGTAAGAAGAGACAAGGGTATAGGTGTTGGGAAGGTAGGATGACAAAGGAGGAAACCATCTGTGAAGAGACCACAAAAATAACTCAGGTAGACTACCTGGGGATAAGGGTAATGAGATGATATGCATGTTTGTATGTTTGTGTATGTGTGTGTGTGTGTGTGTGTGTGTGTGTGTGTGTGTGTGTGTGTATTCACACACACACATGTGAGCAAGTGTGTGTGTGTGTCTCTGTGTGTGTGTGTGTATGTGTGTGTCCTCAGAGATTCTGCTACCTGGTGATTTTTGATTGATTTCTAGCCAGCCATCCTTCTCAGGTTCTGACAGAAGGTTTTAGAGGCTCTCCAGTGAGGAACAGGGAGATATATAACAAATTTTTATTAATGATTAATGACAGGCATCTCCATTGTTTCAAGAAGATGCTATACAAATCCAAGTAAATGCCTCTGTATTTAAAATACTTATACCCATCCCCAGCTACCTTGGCTGATATGTCAGAAATAGAGAGATCAGAAAAATAGAAACAGCGGAAGAGAGAGAGAGATACACACACTGACACAACTAATTACATGGGCATGAGGGAGTTAAGACATATCAAAAACAAATCAGTAAACAAATTATAATTACTTCTATATGTATGGTTACTGTACTACACTAGGAAAAAAAAGGAGGGGCCAAGAAGATGGTTCAGTGAGTAAGATGATCGCTGTGCAACAGGAGCAATTAAACTTAGATTCCTAAAGTTAGCTCATGTTAAACACAAAACAAAACAAACAGCCTCAAAAAATAAAAAGCAATACAAACAAACAAAAAACCATGTTTCGTGGCAAATATATCTAATACCAGTTCGAGAGTGATAAAGACTTGCAGACCATTCAATGTAAAAAAAAAAAAAAAAAAAAAATGGAGTCCCAGATTCACTGTGAATTCCTAGTCCAAAACTAAGGTAGAGAACAATTAATGAAATTTGTCACCTATCTCCAGCTAGACTTTACATGTATGTATACAGGTCCATACACATACACACACACACACACACACACACACACACACACACACACACACACTCACAGAGAGAGAGAGAGACAGAGAGACAGAGAGAGAGAGAGAGAGACAGAGAGAGAGAGACAGAGACAGAGACAGAGACAGAGAGAATGAAGATTATATTATAGAATGAGAGGTAGATAACAGAAAATTTCATTTATCTCTTTCTTCCCCGACCCCTACCGTCAAGTCACACAGTTACTGAAAAGAGAAGAATCCCACCGAATCCCACCTGCATTTCTTACTAGATCTCTCATATTTTGTCCCCAGAAGTGTAAAATAAAAAAACAAGAAGGTTTCATAATTTGTGGTGTTTGCATCCCAGTGCCGAGAACCAAGTCCAGGTCCTCTAGTGAAATAGCAAGTATTCCTAACCATTGAGCTATATCTATAGCTTTCAAAAGCCATCTATTACTAAGACTTCATCAAAAGAAATATAATTTCTATTGTTTTTGATAAATGTCATGTGTTTTATATACATATGTTACATATGTGCATATATATATACATATATATATATATATATATACTTGATATTATATGCATAAATATTCCCATCTTAGAGCAAGTAGTAATACATCATGAATTGTTAAACAAAACACATTAACCAATAGCTTTGCTCTACAACTGACATCAGGTGCTTTTGCTTTTAATTTTTCTTTTGTATATGTAAATCATAAGCACTAAGCTCCATTTCATATTGCCTTACAATGTCAGGAGTTATAACTTTCATAGAGTTGCTTTTCTTCACATTTTTTAATGAGGAATAGGAGAACTTTGATGACTGAAACTGGTATAAATGAGAGAACACTAAACATAAAGAAAAAAAAAAGACTAAGAAATTATGTAAAGGAAAGGACATACTAGAATTAAACCTGATTCTCAATAGACATTAAAAACCAGGAGAGCTTGAAGAGATGTGCTGCAAACTCTTAGAGACCACAGATGGCAGAACAGATTATGATAGCCAGCAAAACTTTCAAGCACTGTGGGTAAAAAAAAATAAGATATTCAATGATAAATTCAAATTTAAAGAATGCCTATCTGCAAATCCAGTCCAATAGAAGGTGATAGAATTAAAAATATAAACCAAGGATTTTAACTACTTTCTCTCTCTGTCCCTGTCCATATTCCTTTCCCTGTCCTTACTATCCCTCTCCTACTTTCTCTCTCTCTTTGTCTCTCTCTGTCTCTCTTTCTCTTACACACACACACACACACACACACAAACACACACAGACACACACAGACACACACACTAAACTAATACATACTCCATCACCACCAGCAAAAACACCATCACCAGCAGCAGCAGCAACAATAGCAACAGCAGGAACAGCACAATCACCACCAAAATATGAATTAATATACATTGGTCACCAAAATATCTCAATATCAGTGTTCTCAACTCCCCAAAGACAGAGATTAATAGAATAGATGAGAAAACAAAATACATACTTCAGCTATATCTAAGAAACATCTCATCATCAAATATATACATTACCTCGGAGTAAATGAATGCAATAAGGTATTCCAAGCAAATGAACCTAAGAAGCAAAATTCTATCACCATTTTACACTAGATCTTAGCAGAGAGGCCAAGAAGTGATTCTATCACCATTTAAATATCTATCAAAATAAATTGTTAAAAGAAAAGTAACAAAAAGATGATAGGAAAGGACACTATATATTCATCAAAGTTTCCTTTGATAAATCCACCAAAATGACATTTTAGTTTTTAATGTCTATGCCACAAATATCTGTCACCAAAAATTCCTACTTTTGTAAAAGAAATACAGCTATAGCTTAAATCATATACTGACCTAATACAGTCATAGTGAGAGATTTAATACTCCACATTAATGAATGAACAGGTCATCTAGACAAAAACTAAACACAAAAATGCTGAAGCTAACTAACATTATACACCAAATGAATTTCATACACACACACACACACACACACACACACACACACACACACACTCACACGCACACACACACACACACACTTAGACAGAAAGCAAGTCTCAAGAGATATAAAAAGATTTAAATAATTCCCTATATGCTTTTAGCCTACCATAGATTAGTTCTTGATATCAATCACAGAAACAACAGAACGCTTACAAGTTTATGGAAATTGAACAACTCTCTACTCAAAGAAAATGGCTCAAGACAGAAATGAAGAATGAAACTAAAGTATTTCTAGAATTCAAAGAAAAAGAAAACACAACATACCCAAACTTATGGGAAAGAATGGAAGTGTTGCTAAGAGGAACATTCATAGTATGAAGTGCAGCAGAAAAAGAGGAGGAGCAGAAGGGGAGGGAGGGGAATTTGGGGAGAAAGAGGAGCCGTCTCGTATTGTCACTGAAAGCTCTAGAACAAAAAGAAGTAATCACAACCAAGAGGAAAACTTGACAAAAAAATTATTCCAAATGTGGGCTGAAATCAATAAAATAGAGGCAAACAGACAAATATAGAGAATTAATGGGACAAAGTATTGTTTCTTTGAAAAAAAAAGTAGCAAGATAGACAAACTAAAAGACAGAGAATATCAAAATTAACAAAACCACAAACGAAACAGTTGACATAAAAGACATAGCTGAAATTCAAATAATTGTAAAGACATATTTTAAAAACTAAACTCCATGGAATTGAAAAATCTGAAAGAAATGGATAAATTTTTTGATAGGTACAACTTGCCAAACTTAAGACAAAATCATGTAATCAATTTAACTATACCTATAAGCCATAGTGAAGTAAACACAATCATTAAGAGTCTTCTAACCAAAAACAAAACACAAAACCAAACCAAACAAAACAAAGAAAGCAAAAGAACAAAACAAAAAACAAAAGAACAGAAAAAAAAAAAGAAAAGAAAATCTCAGGGCTAGAGAGTTTTAGCACAGAAGTCTACCAAACTTTCAAATAATCGTTAACACCAATACTCCTCCAATTATTCTACAAAATAGAAACAGAAGGCACACTGACTAATTGGTTACCTTGATACACAAATTATATAATGACTCAACTAAAAAAGATGAATTCCCATTATGAACATTGGTATGACAGTACTCAATACTTGAAAACAGAATGTGAAAACACATCAAAATAATCATCTACCATCAACAGGTAGGCTTTATTTCCACAGAGGCATAATGGTTTCATTTATAAAATTCAGTGTAGTCTACAATATAATTAAACTGAGAAAAACTCAACATGATTTTCTCATTACATGCAAGAAATCCAACACCCTATGAATGATAAAGTCCTGAAGAGATTAGGGATACAAAAGCCATACCTAAATATAATGAAGTCAATTTACAGTAAGCCTATAATCAATGTCCAGTAAAATGGATATAAAATTCAAAGCGTTCTAACTAAGCTCAGGATCAAGACAAGGTTGGATAGGAAGATGATAATGTATCATTATTTGTACATGATATGATGATATATATCGATGACTCTGAAACCTGTACTAGGGAACTTTTAAAGCTGACAAACACTTTCAGACAAGTGGCAGGACATATGATTAAAAAAATTCAGTAACCCTCTTTATACAAATAATAAAAGAATAAAAGAGAGAACAAAATGAAACAAAAAATAAAAGTCAGGGAAACAACACTCTTCACAATAGCCTAAAATAATATAAAATATCTTAGGGTATCTCTAAGTAAGCAAGTGAAATCTTTGTATGATAAAAAGTTCTTTAAAGAAATAAATTCAAGATATCAGAAGATGGAAAGGTTGCCCATGCTCATAGATTGATAGAACCAACTTAGTTAAAATTACAATCTTACCAATAGCCATCTACAGATTCAACAAAATTTCATCAAATTCCAGCATGAATCTTTAAAGACCTTGATAAAACAATTCTCAATTTTATATGGAAAAACAACAAAATTGAAAAACAAAACAAACAAACCAAACAAACAAACAAACAGAAAGCCCACAATAGCTAACGCCATCCTGAACAGTAAAAGATCCTGCAGAACATCACCATTCCTGATTTCAAATTACACTATGGAGCTATAATAATAAAAATTATATAATATTGGTATCAAAACAGATGTGTTGCTTAATAGAACTAAACTGAAGACATAGATACATTTTCACACACCTGTAGACACCTGATTATTTACTTAAAAATTAAAGCCAGAAATACACAATGGTAAAAAGAAAGCATTTTCAACAAATGAAGGTGGTCTAACTGGATATCTGCATGTAGAAAAATGAAAATAGACCCATACATATCACCCTGCTCAAAGCTCAACTCCAGGTAGATCAAAGACATCAGCATAACACAAACACACTGAACCCAATAGAAAAGAATGTGGGGGACAACCTTGTATGCACTGGGACTGGAGACAACTTTCTCAATAGAACTCTAACATTACATACAATATGTTCAATAATTAATAAATGGGATCTCATAAAATTGAAAAACTTCTATAAGGCAAAGGATATTATCAACTGTATGAAGAGGCAGCCTATAGAACAGGATATTTTTCTTTTCTTAAATGAATTCTATATCCAATATAAGTATAATATCCAATACTAATATTATATCCAATACATAAATAAGTTAAGAAATTAGATATCAAACAAAAACCCAAATAATTCAATTCTAAAATGTGGCACAGAGCTTAACAGAGAATTCTCAATAGAGGAATTGCAAAAGGCTGAAAAACACTTGAAGAAATGTTCAACATTTCTTTCCATTAGGGAAATGCAAATCAAATCACTCTGATTTTCCATCTTCTACCTGTCATAATGGCTAAGATCAAAGACACAAGTGACAGTTCATACTGACCAGAATGTGGAGTAAAGGAAACACTCCTTCATTGATAGTGGGACTGCATATTATACAGCCACTATGGAACTCAATATGGCAGTTCCTCGGAAAAAGTGGGAATTGATCTATCTCGAGACCCAGCTATACTACTCTTGGGAATATACCCATACACTCCATTATAGTACAAGAACACTTCCTCTACTATATTCTTTTCAGCTTTATTCAGAATAGCTAGAAACTGGAAACAACCTAGACATGATTTTAAAAATGTGGTATATTTATACAATGGAGCATCACTCAGCTCTTAAAATCTATAACATCATGAAATTTGCAGGCAAATGGATGAAGCTAGATAAAAAAGTCATTCTGAGTTAGATTACCCAGACCCAGAAGGACAAATATGGTATATATTTAAGTATATACTAGCTATTAAGTAAATGAAAATTAGGCTACAATTTATAGACCCAGAGAGGTTAGGTAAAGAGGAGGGCTCTAGGGGAGATGCAGGGATCTCCTTGGTAAAAGTAAATCAAACAGATTTTGTGGGTGAACTGGACTGTAGTACCCTCCTGGACTGGAGGTGAACTTGAGCATGTGGGGGATGGGTGATGGACTGAAAGAGTACTGAGAGGGACAGCTGTAACTGGGGAACATTAGTATGGCAAGGTGGAAACAATATAGTAAAAACATCCTGGAATCTGTGAGAGTGAAGATTCTAGTAGTGGAGAATACTTACTCTGAACTGGCCATCTTTTAGCCAGGCAAGGGTTCCATAAATGGGACTGAGGTGCATCCAATTGAGTTAATGTTTAAGGAGGTTCTCTGTAAATCTCTAAACAACCCAGACTGATGTGAGGACAGAAGGTCACTCTCTGAAAACTGACAGTGGGACCCCATTTCTAAGAACAACATATGAATATGGAGAGGTTGAGTAGGTGCCTGAATGGAACCTTCATTCCTAAGTTGTAGTCTCTTTGTTGCAAGACTGGACTGTTTTAACTATAGAAAGAACATGGACAGCAATCTACCCATAAAACCCTCAACCTACAATCTATTCTGCCTGAAAGATGTGTGTGCATGGGGCAGGGGGGTGGGTGGTTTGAAGCACATAACTCATGGGATTGGCCAACCAAAGTTTGGTTTAACTTGAGGAAGAGTCCATGTCTTATACTGCCCACCAGCAACTGACATCATAGGGTAGAATGAAACACTACTAGAAAAAAAAAAAAGATTAATGACTTCTTGCCCACTAACCATCACAGAGACTTCCCACAGCCACACATTATGATGTGAGAGTGTCTAAATTGGAGGACACCCTTAGCTCCTTCACCTTGAAGATGGATTAACCCTACGAAAGAGTGGGTAAAAAAGATTGTAGGAGTCAGAGAAGATTGAAGACACAGGGAGAACATGGCACCCTGAATCAACGAAGCAGGACTTACAGGGGCTCCCAAAGACTGAAGGAAAAGCATGAGACCTGAAGTGGTGGTTACAAGTTACTCTGAGTATATGTTATATCTGTCTGTTAGCCTGGTATTTAGTTGAACATGTAAGAATGAGAGCAGGTGTGTCTCTGACTCTTTCACACCATCTTGGTTCTTTTCACGATTGGGATGCCTTGTACAGCCTTGGTATGAGGGTTTTCCTTTGTCTTATTGTAGCTTGTTTTTATTGTTTTGCAGTCATCTCTTAGAAGCCATCTCTTTTCTGAAGAGGAAACATATGGGTATTGAATCTGGGATAAAAAGGGAAGTACAGGGTAGCTAGGAGGAGTGGAGGGAAACCATTGTTTGGACGTATTGTATGAAATAAGAATTTATTTTCAATTAAAAATTGCTGATTTAAAATAACAGTAAACTAATTAGCAGAATTTCACCTATACTCTTCAATCTTTGTAAAGCATTTAATTTATAATAGGCAAAATGTAAATAGAATTAAATGAAGTCATTTCACCTGTAAACTTGGGAGGGTTTGACTATAAAAAAATTCATTGTAAAAATATTTTCCCAAAACTTCAAATATTCTTTTTATATCTTCCTAGTAACTCAATTTATTTCTTATGAACTTTACACATGGATACATATCAATTGCACCCAATTCAAATTTTTGTGTCCTCATTTTAAAGTTACATAATTAGTAGTAGGATGGTATTATTTTTTGAATGTTTTACTGTTTGGATAATCATTCTTTTACAAGATTTTATCATTTATCTGTCTGGTAATATTAATTTTAAAGTTTATAAATAAAAGGAATATCACAATTTTACTCTATGTATTAATTAGGAGATTAGTATATTCTTCTAAGATAAATAGCAAAGAAACTCTTGGATTGTATGTTGAATAATTTTATGCTGATTGCTAAACATTCGTGTTGAGTTGCTGTACAATTTGCACTTTTCATTAGTAAATAAATATCCTTTTCTTGTAACATACTTCTTATGGATATATCTTCTAAAATTTAGCAATTATACTAATTGTCCAGTAGCAACCAACAATTGTGTGTTACTGTGAGCCTCCCCACACTTATGTATCAGATGTCCAGCTGAGTCTTCATGTGGGTCCCAAGCAACTAGAGTGGGGACTATCCCAAAAGCTGTTGCACATGGGATATGCTCTTCTCTGTGGGCTGCCTTGTCTGGCCTAGTCAGAGAGGGCATACCTACCTTCAATGCCAGACTTGAAATGCCAGAGTGGGGGGATACCCAAGAGACCCCACTTGCTCAGAGGAGAAGGGAATGGAGGAATGAGTAAAAATTGTGTGAGGGGGTGACTAGGAGGGGACAGTGATCCAGAATAAAGTGAATAAAAAATTAAATTAAATAAAAAAATTGTGTTAGCTTAGTGTATCAAGCGTTCAAATATCTTTTCTTATGAAGTACTTATTCAAACTTTTGCATCTTATAGATTTGTGGTCTTTGTTTTGGACTGAAGACTGCCTTTATTACAGTGTGTGTGATTATTTTAAGTAACCTGAAATTCAACAAGAAAGAAATACTTCAAATACATTCAAAATAACTTAGATGAAGACTCCTTTATCAGTTCCTTTTTATGGCTTTGGTGTTTTCAGAAATATTTGCACATACTAAAGATGAAATAGATATCTCTGATCTGGACTGCCTCCTGAGACACTGTGCTGAGGTGGATCTACCCCTCACCTGGGCAACACAGTAGATCTGACCCTGACTTCAAGACACTGGGTGAGCTGTCCCCATGGGCAACAGACAGTTGCTCTTTACAACCTCTGTGAAAGGGGATCTGGACCCAGGGTCATGAGAGAAAGAAAGCTGACACTTCTCACTGGTTGCAGCACTTGAAAGGACAGACACTACACCTTTTATGGGCAGTGTTAGAGCTTTCTCTGGTAGCAAAATCTGAGCTTTCCCTGAAGACTTGAAAGCAGGAAAGCTGCCCCTGCTCTTTGCTGGTTGCAGTATTGAATGAGCTAACCATGGTAGTGTTTGGAGAGCTCACCCTGTGTAATATGAGTGTAGAGAGTTGACAAACTGGCCATCTCAGCTACCTACCAGGCCCAGATACAGAGCTTTGCCCTGGCTCACCTCAAGACTACCTCATCTATGATCTGTCTGCTGGAGTGTGTGAAAGGACATATCATTCATATTGAAAGCTACAGGATCTCCACAACACAGGTAACAAGTACATCCTAAAGGAATCCCAGTCCAGATCCATTATAGATACTTTACAGAAGCCAGAGGTTTGTGAATCAGACCAGTGACTCATTGCAATGAATATTTCCAAGTAAAGGCATATGGACAAACACGTATACTGTGAGACATGCTGAGGCACTCTCAATGACCATATGTTTCTATCTTTTGTGTGTTTGTGTTTTTATTTTTGTGTTTAATTTTCATTTTGGGCAGACGGTTTCAAGAGATAAGGGTGAATAGGAATTGATCAAAAATGAGTAGTATTTGGGTTCATAATGGGAGCTTCACAAAGAATCAACAAAAAAGTTAAAAGAAAAAGAAATATTTGCTTATCCAAAGATAGCACTGAATTGCCTGAAAATAGTTTTCTTCTTCACTCACAACTTGAACTTCAGGAGTTTTATTAGTATAATTTGATTTTCTTTGTGGCTAACTCTCATCTGGTAACTATTAAACAGAATATTCTAGAAATCAACACTTCATTGGTAAAATTTTGTTCCTTTCTGAGTAGTGTGATGATCCATCCTTTTTCTGTACTGTATTTGATATGGAGTCACCTATGACTTATATCAACCCTATCCATATGCCAGTGAAGATATCTAGGTTGACAGATACACAAAGTTCAAAACTATCTGCAGATTCAGGAGAATCCAGAATATCAAAATAGATCCACAATGAATAGGAGGAGACTGACTTCTTAGTCTTAACCTTTACCGCTTCTATTTGTGCCAACTTTTGGCTGTCATGTAAGTTGCACTTTAAGTGTGACAAGTCATTAAGTTTTCATTTTTTCATTTCTTCTTTATGGATAATCAAAATCTCCTTCAATTTTACTTGGAAATAACTGTTGTGTACAAGTAAATTACCTAGGCAAATTTGACATTTGAACACATTAATCTGCTTTCAGACCCTTCATGTTTTGCCGATCTGTTTATGTACCATTATATCAGTCATATACCTATATTCATAATTTGCCACAATCAAATTCCAATCTATATCTTTTAATAGTTAATTGGGGTTTTATTTCAACTTTGAAGCTATTTATCTACTATTTAATGTTAGTGAACTTGGTCATTTTACACTACATAATATGTAAAAATTAACTAAATGAAGACATCATTAAAGATAATTTCAATTTCTTGATTACTATATTTGCTATGTGGGTTATAGAGCCAGGAGTATAAGCAGTTTAAGAATATCTTTGGTTACAAAGTAAGTTTACACATTAGATGGACAGAAGAGAATGATAGAGGAAGAGGAGGAGGAGGAAGATACAGAGGAGGGCAGAAAAGAAAGAGGATAAAAAGCAGATGGTGGAGAAGGGAGGGTGGAAGTAGAACAGGAAGTGAAGAAGAAAAAGAAGAAATAATAATGAAAATTAAATTAAAATTTTTCCTTTTGGGCAAAAAAAAAAAAAAAGAATTCATTTGAAATTTTTACTTGGAAATTTTATAATTATTTATTTTATTTTTGGGATGATGAGAGTACAACTTACTTAGATTTATCAGATTAATTACTTGTGGCACTGTGGTTTGCAAGTGGGCTTGGGTTCTGTTGGGCTGAGTTGTGGATACTGCTGTCTGTGCCCCAGGTAGATGGAACCACAGCTCAGGGAGAAGAGCAGGAATTTGACTGAGTTCATTCCAGCAGCACTGAGCGGACATCTGGCTATGAGAAGTTGCAGAACTCTGCTCAGGGAGTGGGGAGATCTCAGTCTGAGGTCCTGGGGATGGAGCTCTTGGGTGGGAGAGTCTCCTGGCTGAGACAGGTCAACTCGCTTGCCTGGGTCATGGCTGGCTCAGCTAGCCTGCTTGAGTTGTGGGCTTTATGGCTGGAATGCAGAGAGGTCCTCAAGTGAGACATTAGGAGGTAGCTCATTAATTGAAGGCCTCCTCTACAGTTTTCCATGGTGGGCCCCAAGTACAAGAGGAAGTCCATGATTTTAAAACATTTATTGTCATGGCGGAAAATGGATAAAGCTGTACCCCATGTCCTCAAGGAGAGCCTGAGGTTAAATATCTATTGCAAGGAGGAAGGTCTGAGAAGGAATGCTTAATTGGGTGTACCCTCTGGCCTTTAGGTATCTCATTAATATGAAGATCTCTTGAAGCTCTCCAGCCTGTAGTCACACCTTCTACCTGTGCTATGTGACTGAAGGCCACAAACCTTTCTTTAGGAGGGGCTGTTGATGGCTGATGCTAAGTCAAAGGAACCAGGGCCCAGGAGCAAGGACAAACTCCGACCTTCCCAGTAGGGTCACCAGGGTTAAAAGCAGACTCAAGTGGGTACCCCACTGCCTCTCACAGCCCAGCCCCCTACAATTACTGATAGAATGAAACCCACTCTGAATGTCAGGTAAATAAAAGCCACCTTAATGTGCAGAATAGTCAGCAGTCTTGACAATTGATTCTGAGAACCCGAGCCACAGATGTAGGTGTGTAACCAGTTCAGAGATAGTTTTATTATTGCTTGTTTCAGTATTACATTACTTTGAAATTGATCATTTAAACATTTTCCTTCTTTAACCAGCTGTCAATCCATTTCCTAAAGAATTGGCCCTAGTGCAACTCAATGTAGATTGTGAAAATACTCAGTAGTCCTAACAGGAGCAATGATTATGCATTAATTATAGTTCAGTGTCACCTGAAAAATCTCATTCATTTCGTACAATACCAGTTACACTGTTTGCCACACTCAGTGTAAAGCCCTTTTAGTCGAAAATATTAATAATTTCAGGACAACAAATTAAAATATTAAATCAGTTAAGAGACCCACTCATCAGAAACGTTGAGCCTGCATAGTTGGATGACCCCAAATAAATATGGCAAATAAAACTGTCTCCATTTTAAACAGAAGATACTTGTAAGGGAAGGGTATGTTGACTTGTAAATTATTTGAAAAGTAATTATTGAAACTAGAGAAAAAGATTTTTGCCTCTTAAGAATAGCAGATAATGCTATTATAGTACCTTGTTGGTGGTGCATAAAACAAGATGGGGCATTCAAGGAGAGCACAGGGAAAGTAAGTGGGCAAATAGCTCTACCTCATGAGCACCAGTTGCTAGGTTTTCCTTGAATACTGGTAAATAACTATGCACTTGACAAACCTGTGAAGGGCTCTGAGTAATTCACTAAGAAATCGGGCTAGCGTTCGTCATGATCACAGATTATTTACATTCATATCAGCATGTCATTGGATACAGGCTAAACTATGAATACTGAGCTCCCATACAGGCAGTATCATCAATGGCACATGACATGAGTGTTTGTGGGAATGTGCCCACTTAAGCTGCATGAGAGGTAATTCTATTGCTTACCCATGGTTGTTGAATCTGAGCTCATTGTCTATCTCTACTGCAAAATACGGAGTCCAACTTCATTTCAAAGCCCTGTATTTAGCCCCTTAAAGAAAATAATGGAAATTACCCTAACATTTGATAAATAGTTTCCTATTTAAAACAGATGAATGATGATGCCTTGTAGGTAACAAGTAGAAAAATTGAAAATGATATATAAATCAATAAAAGGGAACTCAGATTGTCTAGGTACATTTGCTCAAGGATCAACAGTCCCTGAGAAGAAGTGAAGGGGACTCTACACAATGACTGTGAGCAGGGTGAATGGCTGAAAAGATTTGAAGAATTCAAAGCTCCCACTGTTCTTTCATCAACACATGGTCACTTATTCGATGTTTCATAAAGGAAAATAAAAGCGGAAGATAAAACAAATGAATAAATAAACAAAACAAGGGAATATAAATCAGCTCAGTGTTTTTCTACCCTTGTTGAAAAACCCTTTGCTCCATTGTGTGGCTCTCTCTGGAGTCCACCTCATCACTAGGGAGAAGTCAGGCCACATGATTTTCAGCACAAAGTGTAATCAAACACATTATTTCTCCTCAGAGATCTTTGTTGGAAGTCACAGGAGTATCTGCTCCATCACTAGCAGGTCTCAGGACCCTGGAGATGCCAGGATTAGAAAGCGCAGGGAAGAATGGCACTAACATTGACTTTGATATTGTATGGTTGTGAATTTTTGAAGGCTAGGAATGCACAGAAAGGTTTTTTTTTTTTAAATAGTGCTCCCTGAGTGCTGCACTAGAGAAAACTGTGCATACATACCCACATATCAGTACAAAGTTGACTCAGCCTACTTTTTTGAGTTCACTTACAGCTTCTGCAGTTGTGATTCTTTAACTTCTTGACAGTGCTTTCCTACCTTTGTACGGATCTCAGTTGGTATCAGGCTTGTATCTTGGGCAGCAAGCACTATTACCCACTGAGCCAACTCCGTGGACCAAGGAAGGAATTAAAGGGGTGCTTGAAGAAAAGAATTAGAATAGAACTCTATGGTATTTTTGTAAGTCCAAAGACTTGGCTCATGAAGTAGTACAGATGATAGACTTAAGAATAATATTCAGTTAAAGAATTATTTTGCTAAGAATTAGTAAATTTTGTAAAGTCATTTCCTAAGGTAAAGTTTCATTTTGCTGTGGTTGAGCTGTATAAAAAGTTTCTTCATTTGCCTTATGTATACTTTGATATTTTATTTATTTCTTGTTTTGGCATTGGGCTGTGACTCATAATCATTGAAGGGGCTCTGATATTGCCATCCTCAAAACAGCTGAACTTCATCTCTAGGCCAAATTGTTCAGTCTCTTCTGCAGAAATTGGAAATGAGACTACTATTCATTTACCATATTATTTTAGAATTTTTTTTTTTTAGGTACCTGCTCCTAGCATTTGTGCTTACCTTGTGTTTACTTCATAATGTGAAAACATATAGCTTCTACCAGTGTATGTGTTTATTAGATGTTCAGAGCTTTGGCTTCAGAGATTTGGGTTCATGTTTTTTCTGAGGACAGGACACATGGTTAGAATTGCAACAATGAACTTTCTGCTGGTACTTTGCTTAGCAACATCTTTTATTCAACTCTCAACCATATACCGCAGATCATATGTTTCTTCTATACATTTTCATGGCTCATTTGAAAACCATTATGCGATTTCCTGCATTATTCTTACTACCATAGGAAACATAAATTTTACTTAACCTTTGGAAAATGGTGAAATTCTTTAAACCATAGCTATAGATAGCTCAGTCATTGGTTTGTGGTGCTTCTTGTTGCTGAACACACACACACACTACTTCTACTATGATTAGAATTCCAAGAAGAACTTTCTCATACATACACATGCACACCACGTTAGTAACCTCATCATGTACAAGACATTTCACTTTATGGAGCCCTTTCACATTCATTATTATTCAAGTTTCCCAAGAAAAATAGAAGATAATAAAAAGTAAAGAAGGAAAGTCAAAAATCACAGGTCAAACAAACCAAGGCCACCCTAAGAAAGGAGACTTCAGTAAATATTATTTTCACATATAAGTCAGAGGAGGGTATTTTTCGAGTCCAGACATCCAGGCATGGCAGCTATGCAGTGAAAGGCCAGAACTCTTGGTTTATTCATGTTACTTTGCTATGACTCTGTAAAAAAGCCTTTCACCTGGGCAGAGATGACAGTGTGTAATGACACACAAGCCACAGAACCCAAAGGGCAGCAATGGTAAATGGGGTGCTCCTAATCTTAATAATCTCTTGGGAAATGAACAGTTTATGTAGCTCAGTATACTATGGTTAATTTTTTCCTGTGTGATTTCTTTGCAATCACCCTCTCCATGCTTTCCTAGTATTCCTGAGTTTTGATAGATTTTCATCTTCTATTTTTTAAAACTTCTCCAAAGATGTCATCTGGAAAGAGCTTATATGCCAATCCCTTAGAAATGATGACCTCAACGTTTCTATTAGGAACCAATGAAGGACTGAAGAAGACCTATCTACCAGGTCTTCAGGGTAGCTCTCTACACGCCTTAGGAAGATGCTTCAAATGGAGTTCTTCAAATGAACTTTGTCAAGAAGACAAATGGAGAACTTCTTACTCCGCGTAAATGTCTAATTTTTAATAAATTAAGCTAATGAAGCATAATTGCAGCTGATCTTCCATCTTGGGTCTTTTACCTTCAAAACAACTCAGAGATCCGGCAATATTTGCTTTGCCTAGTATATTTGAAGTCCTGGGTTCATTTAGTAGCACAGAATAAAACAAGGTATTGCACCACCATAAGCGAAGCACTGGAGAAGTAGAGGCAAGATCACAAAGTCAAAGTCATCTTCATCCATGGTCTCAGCAATACACAAAGTTTGAGGACATCTGGGCCATTTGCAACCCTATGTCTACAAAATAGTGGAGTTGAAAGGCTACATTTAAACTTATACTTCAGTGAACATTAAAGATTTTCCAAAAACATTGCAATGTATATATTAGGTAGCTGGCCAGATTGTCAAAATTTAGTAAGCTTGTTGCACGTTGGGACTTGACATCCCTTTATAGTCAACAGCCTGTATAAGCAGAAACTGGGACTATAGGATTCCAACTTCTGATCACAGTAATATAACCTGAGTCATATCTCCAGGCTAAAAGAGCCTGTAATATCATGAGCTACCGATAGTGGAAGATTATATAAATCTGGCTACAAATAAAATTACTGTCGAGTTGAAGTTTTTCTGATAAACATTCAATACATACCATTGCCATTGTTATCCACATTTACACCACTAGAAACTGTCTACCTAAATAGGCTTGTAAAAGACCTGAGTGAGACACAGTTCTACAGGGAGAAATACTTTTTCTAGATCTGTCTGAAAAGTGCAGAAGAGTAACTTCTCACACTTTACGGGGGGGTGTATTTTCCTAGACTCAAAAGACATATTTTGCTTATATCCTAGAATATGTACTCTGTGTTCACTGGAGTTACGTTATTGTCATAGTTGTTGCTGTTGTTTTCTATAAACCTACGTGAAGTGTGCAGTAAAGTGACCTCTCACACATTTGGTCATTTTCCCTAGTCTGAGAAAGCACATTTTCTTATCTCCTACAGTTCTGTATCTCCTGGATTTTCACTATAGTGATGATAATGATCTATGGTACAAAGAAAGTCTGTACACACACTGGAAGCATCTGACCATCCTATTCCATCTAGACCCCTTATAAACAATTGGTATTTTTACAGCATAAAGCAAGCTTCATTGAGCTTCAGAGATACATGGGTGTAAAGAGAAGTCACTGTCAGCTACCAGTCCTAAATTGTGTCTTCACTTAGGAGAATCTGACTGGAAAAGATGGTGATTAATTTGAAAATATCTTGAAGACTCTACTGGTGAATTTGAGGCAACTCTGACTGTTGGAAAAATAGAAAAATGTGTCAGCATCCTTCAGTGATGGTAGTCCGTTAAAATTAGACTGGCAATGGAATGTCATGTCCTTGATGATTTTATGTTCTGGCAGAAGATTGTTATGCAATGGGGGAATAGAAAAAAAGTAGCATAAATGATTTTTTCTTTTTATGAAGATTTATTGTATTAATTTTTATTCATGTTTTTGTTTGTAACTTAAAGCTTACAGGTTAATAGGCACATATACAAAGACCCAAACGCTGGTTTTCTGTAAGAGCAGCAAGTGCACTTAAATGCCAATCCTTCTCTCCAGCCCCTACATTGTTCCCTAATAGAAAGGGACACAAAAATTTAGAATTGTCAGTGATCCAAATTTAAAGTCAAGACATATTTGTTGAAATGTTATGAAGCAAGACTTGGAATCCAATTTGAGCAAACTGCAAGTCACAAGACTCTTGAAAAGAATGGGCCATTAAATCATCCAAGCCAAATATCCTTTGATGCCCTCTCACCGTTATCACATATTTTACTGTGTTGCTTGGCACTGCTTCAGAAGTATATACTCTATTTTCCAGATTCTTTCATACCTTCCTAGAAATGAGGCTGTGTAAGTAACCTTGAGCCCCAACTGTATCACAAGTGCTTCTGAACTATACCCCTCAAAACAATGCCAGCCAAGTGCCTCGAGATTAAGCCTTTATACATTTCTATCAACACTTTATCCCTCCAAGTAATCTACTAATTTCTCTGTAGTATACAGCTTTTTGCATGTCTTCATTTCTGTATGTTCTGCCTTATGCTGGTTATTTTCTATTTTATTATTAGTTCAATATTGTCATATCTTGAACCCATATGATCTAATAAGGAGATGCAGCTTTATAAAACTTATAACCATTATAAGTTCCCAAAAGACTCTCCTTATTACAATGTGGGCTTATTTGTACCTTTCCTCTGTCACTTGAACCTTGAAGCCATTTTTGGAAATGATAGATTATATTATTAATGATTATTCTTATTGGATATCTGTCAAATATTGTTTTTTACTTATGTTTCATGAGAAGAAGCAAAAAAAAATTTACCCATAGAAAATACATTAATTTTATTAAGTTGCAAAGTGGACCTACAACTCAAAGCTTTATTATTATTATTATTATTATTATTATTATTATTATTATCATCATTATTATTATTTAGGCTCAGTTAAAAGGAAGAAGAATAAAGCTATACAGAAATAGCAAATTCTGTTAATAAGTGAATTTTCAACTGGAGAATCTCATGTTCAAGTCTCCCAAACAATCATCCATTACCATTGACTATGTTTTTATATTTACCAACCCTTTGTGTATAAAATATATACAACCATATATTTCTGAAATCTAGGAATCTATCTTGTACCCTTATTCAAAAGATTCCAGTGCATTAACATTGTAAAGAACTCAGGTTGTATAATATGTCCTGAAAAAATGCCAGAAACAATGTTGTATGCTGTAGAAATGAGTGTTGTAACAGTTCTTTCTGTGCAATGTTTTACTTCTATTGATTTGCATGTGTTCTGATTAGTCTTTCTTTACTCAATTAAAGTTGTTGCATTGTGTTGGTAGCTATAATTACTTTTGTAGTCCACAGCTTATAAATGATCTGGTAACATCTGGGTGGGATTATGATAGAATTAGCAGAGAAACACACAGCATATGGAGATTGTGAAGACAAAGAAAAACTTCATTTAAAGGAGACTCTGGTACTCTCTGTGGATCAAGCAGCCAGAGATAGCTTTGCATTTTTCCCCGTTGGAAAGTAATAATTGTGTTTAGGTTTGCTCTCATGGATCATTTAGACAGGTGTACCCTTGAAACAATAACTGAAGGAAAATGGCAACCAATGACAAAAAGAGAGAAAGCATATATAATCACACCTTAGTGGTGTCTAAGCACGTAGAAGAAACACCAGACAATACAAGCTCCTGTATGACCAAATAAATAACTAAGGTGAAACAAGTTACATATCCTCATTTTAAAAACTTGCTCCAACATTAGACCAGTGCTTATGAAGTAAGCAGTAACAAATTCTTCAAGTGCAAGCAAACACCAGCCAAATTAAGATTAAGTGCCTTACTAATTTAAATATATCGTGGCCTGTATACTATGATATAGAGAAGTATGTCAAATGTAATTGACTCTATGGTCCACAAAATTAGTGACAACTGGATATTTTCTGCAACTTGGACCAGAAATAAATGGAATTCTGATTAATCAAGGAATTAATTCAAGAATACAAGTGAACATATGTCTGTACTATTTTATTCCAAGAAAGGAAACTGAATTGCATACAGAATCCAATCCCTGATTAGCCAAATTTTTCCTTCCACTTCCTAATGATATGAAAAAATAACAGACACAGCAATTAAAGAAAGAAAGTGGTTGGTTACTCACATGGAGGTCATGGTGTTATTGAACCAACAGGCATATCCTGCCAAGCCAATCATTATTGTTACGTATAGGGTTTACTGCTGAATAAGGCTGATGATAACTTTATCTGCTAGTAACTGCATAGTACCTTTCTGTACCAGAAAACCTAGTCAATAGGTATGAAGTTTTAAGGTAAGTAACAGCTTTATTTATCATATTTTATGAATCAAGTATATGTCTGGAGCAATATGGTCTTACTTTCAAGTTTTGGTGGATACCAAAGAACAACGTCAATAGGCTGTAATTCTTGGTGATCTATGAAATAACGAACTATATTTTAAAACTTATCTGTATTACAGGTTATTCTATGCTCATCATAAGCAGTTGTCATATGGGTATTACAAGGACAATGTTGTTCAACATATGGAAAATTGTGTCTCTACCCCAGATCTGTATATTGAGTTCCAAACTTGATTGGCTGTATTGAAACCCATTTTGGACATCTTCAGGTTCCTTGTTCAGAATGCTCGGGTTTAGCTAAACTAATTTATCATAAATTGTTGGGCCTCATTTTAGCCCTGGTTTGGGCCTAGTAGACAAACCTGAGCCTTCTGCAGCCTTGTGGGAGAGCCTAAGCATGGCTCAAGTTTCAGACCTGCCTCAGTCATTTCCATACTGAGGTGCCACAGCAAGACCTGTCTGGCCCTGCCTTGTCCCTCCATTGCTAATGTAGAGCTTTGCCATTGGTCCTGTCAGTCACCCCATACCCTCTGTTACCCTTCCTGCCTCCTATGTCATCTCACCCAACAAAAATTCCCCTTCCTATGCTTCAAGTTTATATAAGTGAGAGGTTGAAACAATAAAGTTGAGTTCCTCCTTTGACAAAACTCACGGGCCACTGTATTTCTTTTGGGCAGTCACCACTCACCATCCTGCTCAGCCCCGGAGACACTCAATGAGAACAGGACTGCTCTTCTCTTGCCTGGACCTGCTGGCAAGGAGCTGACAATAAATAAGCCTTTTTCTCTTCAATATAAACCAAACATTTTCTATCATTACAACTTAGAGTTTGGGATGTTGAGAATTTATGTCAATCAGCATAACTTCCCAGAGCAAAACCCTTTTAGTAAACCTCTTCATTCACCAAGTTTTCTCAGAAGAAGACAGGACAAAGAGTCTCTGAACACTAAGATCTCCACAGATGAGTTTTTAGTTCCTTGTTGCTACCCTGAAAATCACAATAATACGCCGCTTCCCCTTTCTTTTCCCCACCTCTTTCCCTCCCTCCCTCCCTCCTTCCTTTCTTCCTTCCTTCCTTTCTTCTCTCCTTCCTTCCTTTCTTCTCTCCTTCCTTCCTTCCTTCCTTCCTCCCTCCCTCCCTCCCTTCCTTAAGTCACCTTTTACATAATGCACTACCCTTTAGAATTCTACTTGGAAATAGTTTTAACTAATTTAGAGAAATTTTAACATTTTATGAAAGAAACATATCAAGTATTTTTCTAAAAATAATATAAAACAGCAGAAGATAATTTTAGGCAAAGTGAAAAAAAAATAGATAAGAGAAAAAATGCCACTCACCCTTCTAAAGATATGCCATGATAGCTCTTGATTTACCTCACCTTTCAGGACTGCCTGTTGCCCTTAGCAATCCCTAAAGCAAATACAAACAAAACAGATCCTTTCAGCATATCTTCATGAAGCTGTCTGGGATGTGACAAAACTTTGAGGAACTGTTTTGTGATAATGGTTTTTTACTTTATTGGTACTTCTCCAGAGAAGGTAGTGAATTTCTGCTTTCAAATACATAGAACTAGCAAAGACTGAAGTCAATAAAACCTTGCAGAATAATTGGAAAGGAAAGAAAAAGAGGGGCAAAAGGACATAAAAGGAATGAAAGGGAAAGTGGGACCTATAAACATAAAAGCCTGAAGAGGATATTTTGGGAGAATAGACGATGCAAATCAAAATTGGGAATAGTTATTGAAGGAGCAGGAGAGCAAATAAAACAAGGAGATATACAATGCCTGTCATCAGTTTGCACATCCAGCTTAGCACATCACACACCTTTTCAGTGCTGTTTGTGTATGAGATTCTTCTGGTTACTGCTATATATATATATATATATATAAAATTTCTCATTATCAGAAGAAATAATGGGTTGGTGGGCTTAAGGAGCAGTGGGTAGAATATTCTACTTAAGAATGTGAAAAATAAGGATTGAGATGTGTCAATAAATAAAGCAATTTTATGTTGGCTATGCTTGGAAATAATAATTATTTAATGATGACAAATGACAGAAGACAATAAAATATCCTTCCAAACAAGAAAAACTGACAAGATATCAGAGGTCAGAATTTGCTGAAGAAATTTGCCCTTAATTTCAGGGCTTCAACTCCATGTACAGTGAGCATACAATTAAGATGAATGAGAAATCATCTTCAAGCTCCTGGGATAGTTCATTGGTGGAATGAAAGTGAACATCCAGAAGGTTGGAAACAGCTACAGGCAGTGGAGAGCTTGACAGCTGCAGGCATCAAGCATTACTTCTGCTTTTCAAATGTACAAACATCTTAGAGGCATCTAGATATAATGTCTGTGAAATAGATGAGTGGATTATCAAATAAAAACCACGACTATTATCTCTAAGGTAGTTTAGTACAGCTAGGTCAACACAGGAAAATGTCCACTGACATCTATACATACTCACTAAGATTGATACTCAGAACTTAAGTTATAGTCCTTGGGGAGGCTATGACATGCTGAGCTGTTCCAGTTACCATGGAAGAGTCATAATATGTAACAGAAGGAGAATTGGAATACAAAAGAAGAAAAATAATTTAGTTATTCATGTAGGCCATATGGAGCAGGATGCATATTGGAATACAAAATTGTAAGAGCTAGAACCAGTAGACTAAGTTCTTGTGTGTGGCGGCTTTAGATCGTTTTATGACTTTGACTAAGTTTTATAACCTTCTAGCACACAGCACCCTCATCACTAACACGAGACAGCATCACTAAATGCTTTCTGAGGACTGCTCTACATAGAGACACTATTATTTTCTATTCACGATAGCACTCCCAATTATATGGTGCTGTGCACCTCCAAAATGTATTTATGTGATAATGTTTGTTCTTTCAAACAATCCGGTGTGGTAGCTTATACAGAAAGCACTATAGCTCATTTTAAAGATAAGGAAATGAAGGCTTAGGAAGGTAGGATGCCGTTCTCAAGGTTGCTTAGCTAATTAGTATTAGAGCAAAGAAGAGAAACATGAGTCGGCTATGCTTGTAAAGATATCACCTTATTCCTTTGAGACAAAAAAAAAATGAGAAAAACATTTTTATGTGAATTTTCTTCAGTTATATATCAACAGAGATGAGAGTTTATTTTAAAAAATCGTATTTCTGAAATGAGAAACCAGTGAATGTACATAGAAAATATAGATAGAATTTTAAAAGAATTTTTAATGTAATTTAAATATTTGTTTTTATATTTCACATACTATTTACATGATTTTCAACCCTCCTTCTCCCCTCTCACTTCTCTCATGTCCTTCAGACTCCCTCTTAAATTCATGACCTTTTAATAATTATTGCTATATATAGGCATACAGTAATATTTGATATTATATATATTTTATTTATATGATATATAATACATATATGCCATATATGATATATACATGTATATATATACATATATACATGATATATATATATATCACAAACACACACACCCAAACACATACACACACACACACACGCACATATATATACACACACTGGCATATGAATTATTTATACTACCTTGTATTTGTTATCTGGTGTTGTCATTGTAATAGTCTTGTTTAGGCAGTCTTATTTTTTAAATTCCATGTCTGTAGCTTCCCTGGCATATAAAGAATACATTAACCATGGTCCTCTGGTACTTAGAACCCCTCTGCTTATTCTATGATGGTTTCTCAGCTTTATGTCTGTGGGTTACACTGTAGCTATATCATTTGGGGTTCTACATTACATGATAACTTGTTCTCTGTATTTTGGCCATTTATGGATTTCTGTAAAGGTCTCTGTCTTCTACAAGGAGAAACTTCTTTTGTGAAAGGTGAAGCCTCCTTATCTGTTGCCAGAAGGAAGTGAAAATTATGCTGGTTTAGAAATTAGCAGTAGTCATTTCTCTTGTAGGGTCTATGAGCTTACTAGCCACAGTAATTGGATATGTTTGCTGATGTAGGCGTGAAATGGTTCCTGTTGTTCTGCTCCTAATTACAACTAAATAGCTGTTGTTCAAAATATATAACTGCCTCAACTGTAGGCTTCTGGATATCTTATGAGAATGATCAGTGGTGTGGTTCTCAGCATAAAAAGCAATATATTTTTCAGCACATTTATGTTGAAGATGAATCTTGATAATGGAGTCCTCCTCTACATATTGTGAGAGGTCAAAGAAAATACTTACCAAACAGGGATTCTATAGTTCAATGACAATATAAGATACATCTAAAGAAAAATTTGTTGTAACTCATGGTATTACAAAGAAAAAAAAAACCCAACCAATAAAAATGCTAGCATAGACCCCAAGTTCAAATGATACATCCAGAATACAACTCTTGCACATAGACCAATGTATCATTGCAGAAGGTACAAAAAGATTGTTAAAGCCATAGGAACAGGGAAAATGCTGTAAGATTGTATCCAAGCTAATGCCAGAGAGTCAACACCTATGCAGTCTCATCAATGAGGCTATCTAAACTGACCTAAACAAGCACCACACCAACAGTCACTCTTATATATAAGAGCTAAATACCTAGACAGAGAACTACACTCTTATATATAAGAGCTAAATACCTAGACAGAGAAAACTAAAGAAGAATGACAGTTGGGAAATAATTTTCCTGAGAGTAGAGCAATTGTTTATGCAGTAATAGTAGTAATAAATATTCAGTCTCGAAAACATACATATAAGTAAAATTACATACATGGATCAAGTTACATTTACATATCAAGGAATATATACATATATCCTCTCTCTATATATAGATACATATATGTATGTATATATGTATCTCTCTCTCTCTCTCTCTCTCTCTCTCTATATATATATATATATATATATATATATATATATATATATATATATATCAGATATAAAATTTTCTGACAAAGGTTAAACTGATTTTTTTCTGGGTATTCATCAAACATTTTAGGATCTGATATTTGGTATTGAAAACAAAGTAGAATGTCTTGAAATTTGTTTGAAAATATTAGAAAGCTGATCAATTAGCAACATATACTTGTAAATATAGAAAATTAGACCTCTCCAACACAGTGCATATTCTGGCCATCTCAAACTCAGCCTTCTTGCCCACATTTTCTTGCCATTCTTTTTCATTTCCCCATTTTTATTTCTTGTCTCAATTTCTGCTTTCAACAGATCCAAGATAAGACACTAAATAGCTTGAGTTTAATGATCTAGAACATCATATAGGAAAAACTATGAGAACAGAAGTATTTTACTGAAATAAGGTATATTCTACCATAAAAGAATCCCCAAGAATTCTTATAGGGACATAAAATATAGTAGGTTCATAAAACTAGGTAATTCCATAAACATAATTCCCCTTCAGTTAATAATGTGAAAAACTACTGATGTGTTGGACAAGCCTATATTTGCTGACAAACATCTGTAACCCTAGCTATAAAACTCAGTATTATACAAGAAAAAAATTACTAAAGAGACCAGCATATGCCAACTCTGACAGAGACTCCATGCTAGACCAGAGTTCATATGAGCAGCCAAAAATGCAGACCACAAAGACCAGAAGACCAATTAGGAAACAGAAACTAAGGAGCAAAACATTCATTCAACAAAATCCAACCAAAAAATCAGCCCTTAGAGCTATAGTCATCCCAAACCCAGATGCCTAGAACACAATTAGCAACATCCAGTGTCTTAAGACAGCATCAAAACCCAGCTATCTTACTACAACAACTTCTGAATATTTCAACACAGCTGAAGCAAAAGAAACTAAATTAAAATCAACCTTATAAAAATGATGGACTTTGTAAGGATGAAATAAATAAATTCCTTAAAGAAATGCAGGAATACAATGTGAGGAAGTACAAAAATCCCTTAAAGAGAGCCCAGAGAAAACCAACAAGTTAAAGAAATGGATAGAACTGTTTAAAACCTGAAAATGGAAATAAGAACAATAAAGCAGTACTCAGATAATTTTTAATAGTATGATGAAAATTGCAGGCAAATTGCAGGACTGGAAGAAATCATCTGATTAAGGTAGCCCAGACCCAGAAACACAAGCATGGTATATACTTACATATAAGTGAATATTAACCATAAAGTAAAGGACAATCATGCTACAATCCAGAGACCCAGGGAGGGAAAGTAACAAGGACAGTCAAGGGGAACCAAGAGATTTCCCTGGGAAGTGGAATAGAATAATTATCATGGGTGGACTAAGGGTGAGTCAAGATAGGAACAGGAGGGATCAGGTGAGGAAGAATGTAAGAAGAGGGTACTGGAAGAGACAACTGGTATTTGGAGGCATTTGAGGGTCAAGGTAGAAACCTAGTGTAGTGGGAATTCCCAGGAATCTACAAAGGTGACCCTAGTGATGACTCCTAGTAAGAGAGGATACAGAGTACGAACTGGGCATCTTCTAACCATGAAAGGCTTCCAGAAAAAGGTTTGAAACAGTAAACCAGTCACAAAACCTTTGACCTTCAATGTGTTCTGCCTGCAAATGTGCTAGGGTAAAGTTGGCATAGAACTTACAACAGTGTCCAGCTGATGACTGGTCCAGCTTGAGCCACATGCTATGAGAGGGTGTCTGTGATTAGCGCTGCCTTGAATGGCCAGGAACATGATTGTAGATAGCCCAGAAATCTTTGGGCCAAATCCAAAGATGACTGGTGAAGAAAAAAAGTGAATAAAATGATTTTTAATGATTTTCTGCTATATTCCTAGAAAAGGTATTAGCATAATCATCATTCGAGGGGCTTTATCCAGCAATGGATGAAAGCAGATACAGAGACCAACAACTGAGTATTAGGCAGAGTCTGGGGATTCCTATAGAAGAGGTTGAGAGGTGGAATAATTGTAGGAACCAGAGGGGTCAAGGACAGCATAAGAAAATGTCCCAAGAGATTCAACTAATGTGGGCTCATAGGGGCTTAAAGAGACTGAACAATCAATCAGGGAGCACGTAAGGGTCTGACTTAGATCCTCTAAATATATGTTATGGTGTATAGCCTGGTGTACTTATGGAACTCATACCAGTGGGATCAAGAGCTGTCTATTTTTTTTTTTGAGTGTTTTTAAAACAATTTTTCTCCTAATGCTTTGTTTCATCCAGCCTTGATATGAGGAGACATTCCTAGTCTTACTGTAACTTGATATGCCTTGTTTAGTTCGTATACGGAGAAGAGAGAGGTCTGCCATTTTCAGAAGGGAAACAGGAGAAGTGCATCTTGGAGAGAGAGGGGAGGTAGGGAGGGGAAGGTCTAGATAGAGAGGAGGTAAGGAAAATTGGGATATAACATATAAAAAATGAACAAATAAAAAAGAAACAAAAGAGCTCATGAAAGAAACCACAACAAAAAGAGTGATTAGCACGCAATGTACTGTTAATATTTATGTCAATGTGTACAAATCAAAAATTAAAACTACAGTCAAAACATTTGAAACACTACTAATGAAAAAATGGCATAGAGCCAATAGTCATGTTGTTACATAAAATACAAGAAGAGGGACAGTGAGCTAGGTTTAGAGTGCTCCTTGTCTGACTCTTACTATCATATGAGTTACAATATGTCTTTCTTCTCTGAAGAAAACCAACTTGCACATGATGATATTGGAGAAAATGTTTCTAGAATGAAACAACTTTGAAAATTCTTTGGAAATAACGAATATTGTGTCAATATGTATAGGAAAATTTCACATAGTCCAACCCCTAGCGAAAGTCCCCTCACTGCACAGTTATGCAATGCCAAGTTATTTTCTCTAAACACATGCACATGCAGCAGCCTTAAATGCACTATGTAGTTTGCATTTCTAAATTTGTGTGCATATAAGAAAAACAATAATTAAAGAGTAACAGGTCATCAATTTGGGAAGTAGGAGACACACAGGATGCATTTGGAAGTACATAGTACACAGAAGGAAGTTTTAAAACTGTGTGTTTGTTTGTGTGTGTGTGTGTGTGTGTGTGTGTGTGTGTGTGTGTGTGTGTTTAGTATCCCTCTTTCTCACTTTTCTCCCTCGACAGACTTTTATTGTCTGTACAAGGACTTTGCATCTTCTTTCCTGAGACCTGATCACTTCCTGGCTTATCAAGTCTAGTTTAATCAGGTACTCCAAAGATACTTCGGCGTCTCTGTCTCTATCACTGGGATTATAAATCATCCAGTCATGTCTTGTTTTTTCTTATTTATTTTTTATTTATTTATTTATTTTTTGTTTTCTCGAGACAGGGTTTCTCTGTGTAGTCCTGGCTGTCCTGGAGCTCACTCTATAGTCCAGGCTGGCCTCGAACTCAGAAATCTGCCTGCCTCTGCCTCCCAAGTCTTATTTATTTTTTTAATGAGGGTTCTGAAGTTAGAACTCAAATCTTCTTGCTTGCAACTCACTAAACTACTTTTCTAGTCCAATGTTAACATTTGAGGCTACACAGCACTTGTGAGAAAATTGTCAATAGCAAGCATCAGTTGCTTCTACCTCCAATGTTTTGTAGCCACTTTTCAGTTACATGTTTCAAACCTTTTGCAATGTTGCACTAGAGACAGTTCCATTATTTAAAATTAGGATAATTCCTTCTCTAAAAGTATTGCATAACACCACTTTGGGTGAGTTAATATGATGATTGCTTCTGCAATTTAATGACTTTATTCTTTCTATATTAAAATCTGTTGCTGAGGGTGATGTAAACTTGTAGGAAAAGTACTCATGCTTAAATTGTAGGGTTTTGTTCACACAAAAGAGACAGTGAAATCAGAATTCAGGGTACAGGTTAGAGTGGGTGCCAATATTTCCTTTCAGTATCTTAGAAATAGAATATATTTTCAGGGCCAACTGTGCTGTAGATACAGACACTGGAAACATCAGACAGAGGAGCCTTCTGTAAAGATCTTCTATCTCCTCTCCAACTGATGTAAATTTCATCAGTATATACTCATGCAGATAAGTAACTAGTGGGAATCTTTGCTTTCACACAGTACCCTGACTGATGGGGAAGACATGACAACCTCTTCTAAGTCAGAAAAATGAGAAAAAAGCATAAACTACCTTATGTCCCTTGATGATGTCATGTCAGCCAGGTATCAGTTTTCCTCTCCATGCATCTTGCCCTTTGACCTTTTCTTCCAGGAATAGTACTATAACAGCAAGTCCTATGCTCATTCTTGATGCCCAGCATCAATGCATTCTATCATTACAGTGATCTTATTTCGATTCTCTCCGTTTTACAGCTGAAAAACTGGAGACTTATGTAAAGCGACTTGAACATATTTCTAACATATGGCTCAATTGGAGTTTAACCTAAGTGTCTCCAAAATTTAGGTTAGGATTGACTGCACAACCATCTTGAAAATTAATTAATTTCCATGTTCACCATATGTGGTATTAACGCACTTTGAAGATACTTACATTGTCAAACTACAGTCGTGCCTTATAGAAAGATTTTCCATGGAAATTATGTTTTTAAATAGCAAGACTTTATAATAATAGTTACAGTAGAGGCTATCTTAATATTTTTCAAAATCTTGAAATTTACCTCACTTGGAGGGAATTTGCCTCATGCATAGAAGGATCAACGTTCTATTCCAAGAACAATAAAATGAGAATAATGATGTGATTCTCTGGTAAATTGATGAAACCTGGTGTCTGATATAGAAAAAAAAAGGCTGAAGCATATACCTGATGTGCATGTGTGTTAGAGCCTTCTGCAGTGAGTCAGTGGGGTATCTACATCTACTCAGAGTCTTAGACAATATTTTTTCAGAAGTTGGTGCCCATGGTGAAAAGCTTCTCATATTTTTGTAAGAAATTAGTTGGGTGGGAAGAGAAAATTTCTTAGAAATGAAATGTGTTTTTTAGGTTTTTGCTATTGGTGGTGTTTGGTTGGTTTGGATTGCATAGTGTTTGTATTCCTAGATTTTGCTTCATTCAGTCTAAATGTTGTAGAAAAAGACATGATTGTCCTTGTCGTTTTCTGTCTCCCTTATAGAATCTTCGTTGAACTCCAAACTGTGTGTTAAAATGTGCACTGCAGTTTGCTGGATTTATTTTCAGTGTTATGTAAAATGTACTCTAAGTGCTAACAAATGGAAGTCTCATTGTTAATGTTAGTTCTCAAGGGACTTCCTCTTATCTCTTGGTTTTATGTTAACCTATTAAATCAGTCTTTCTACTCCTATGCCTACGATACTTACTTTTGTATCTATTTGTTGTCTCTGTCCTCTGTTTTTTTTGTTACCGAAGTAAAGATCCCAAGTACCTAAATGACACTGTACTTCAGACACTTTCTGTCTCCCCCCTCACTTTCTCTCTGTGTGTACACATGGTTGTGTGTGGGGATGGCGGTACACATGTACAATATAGGTAACCTCTGATCCTTCATATACTGGCACATGTGAAAGTCTGACACAACCCTTCATATTATTCTGCCACATTCTATGTTTTGATTGACTAGACTCTCAATAGACTAGAACTGTGTCAAGCTGGTTAGGCTAGGTGGACAATGAGTTCTCATGGGTGTGCCTGACTCTGCTTCCCATCTTGAGGATGGTGGACAGATTCTACCAAGTCAGCCTTTCATATCGTTTTCTAGTGTCCAAACTCAGGTGTTCACATTTTCAAGGAAAATATTTTTCCAACTAAACACTGTCCCCAGGTCATTATATTTTGAGTAATCTCCCTAATGTATTGTTTATGCCTCCAAGGCCCAGACTCATGGAGGTCACATCATTTGATCTTAAATTGGTACCATGGAAGATAATGTGCCAGATATTAACCTATAAGAACCAACATGCTTTGCTCTTGTTCAATTTCTTGGCTAAAACAAGACACATGGGCCAATCCTATTTCATGTTGGCAAAGAAACACCTAGAACCTAAAAACTGCCCAGTGCATGCCAGAGCCGTTTACCTCCTCAGCAAAGTCTTTTCATCAACACACTGGTGGTATCTTGCTCATAACAGTGTTGAATGCAGACAGAGAAGTGCAGAATGTCTTCATAGATGCTCATGAAGTCTCTCTTAGTATTTCAATTACTGTTACCAGAACATCTTCCAAGGATTGAGTCATTGGGTTTGCTACCTTGCCAGGCCCTCAGCACTTTGCAGACTGCTCTGCATGTCTACTTACTCAATACATATTTGTTGAATTGAATTGAATAGCATGACAGCAGCATGGCTAAGACCAGCCACCAGTTGGCATTCCAAGCTCACGTAGGTTTATCAGTTCTCTTTCTCCTGCCAAACACCAATGCACTCCACTAAGCATTCCTCAGCTGTGAGTCTCTATTTTGGCAAACTAATTGACCTTAATGTAAATGTTTCCAGCCACATGAAATACATTGTGGAATGCACACTAGCAGTCACAGCTGACTGCCAGCTGCCGTCACAGAATGGCATGCAATTTATCCCTCCACAAACTCCCCTGAACACACACACAAATAACAAAGATTTTATAAGAAACCTTCTGTCAAATTACAAGGCACCAAATTTTAATAACTTATACAAAATAGAAGAGAACGGTATGACAAATATTTCAACAAGGATGTGCCTTCCTCTAGGAAGGAGCTCACCTGAGATTATCAGATATCATGCTTGATTCCACTTACTTAGTAAAGCACCTGACCACCTGGTAAGGAACTCAGTTAGGCAAGGGGCACTGGACTGAGGTGTTTTCCTACTAGTGTTACACTTAAAGACCTTCAACACCTGATCTACTTTTCTGGGCATTCGTTTTGTATCTCTTAAATGGAGAAAATAATATCAGAATATTCTCCTTTCAGAAGCTGGTGAGAGGACTAACCTGTTTTTTGCACAACGTTTCTATGAACAGAGTTATTTTAGAAATATCAAGGAACACGTGTGAATATATTTTATTTTCACCCTCCACTCAGTCTTTGCTTGCTTTTGAGTGTCTACTCTGAGCCACGGTTCTGCCATAAGTTTTTCAAATAATGACTAAAGGTCATGTTTAAGGAATGGCTAAGAATGACAGGAAAGGTATTATCTGCCTGTAGCCAGGTTCTGGTTAACATTTATGTTATGTTTAACCACACGGGTTTTAAAGACTTAGTTAGGTTCTTCTTATTCCACAAGATAACTCTAACTTAGAATGTATAGAGATGAGAAGGTATTAATCAACAGCTATTGTATCCAGAAACAGAGACCTTAATTAAACAACAAAGCAGGAGATTGTGTTCCAGTTTCCAGAGGTTTGTAGAACAGACAAAAAGTGCTGGAGATGTTTCTTGGAGCTCGTGGAGAAGCTGACTGCTAGCTGCCATTTTCAATGTTACAGCCCAGCCCTTTCCAAAACTGAGCCTCTGAAGCTCATCTGTGTTGTACCAAGCTTTCCTGTCATGCTATGCTGCACAGTGAAGTCATTCTTCTGTCAATATCATTAAACATCTCCAAGTGAACACTTGGCTTTTAAATAGAGACCCAGTTGTTCAAGGTCTCGTATCCACATGCGTTACCCATTCACTTATTGTGAATTCTCACTTCATTTCCTACGCTGACATTCCTTTTGACTCTCTATAGTTATATCAACTTAATTCAAGTCCAATAAATTACTTCAGGTCTCAAAATGTACACACATCTAATTTTTCAGTCATTTGCGGTGACATAGACCAAAGCTTTTTTACTGAATAATTATTATTATCAGTAGTAGTAATAGTAGTAGTAGTAGTAGTAGTAGTAGTAGTAGTAGTCATAGTAGTATCATTTTTTCTTTGTCTTCATCATCATCATCATCATCATCATCATCATCATCATCATCATCATCATCCTTGTTTTAAGGCAGGTTTCTCTACTATATAGCCCTGGATAACTTGCTATACAAGCCAGGTTAGCCTCAAATTCTTTGATATTTGCCTGGCTTTTTTTTCAGAGTACTGAAAATAAAGATGTATGCCTCCACATCTAGCCTTCTAGTGGCTTTAGTTGCTTGACTGTTTTCTATGATAACATCCTATGTATTCATATTGAAAATGTCAACTTCATGGGCAAGCTGAATACTTACAGTGCTCTGAACACAAGCCAAAAACTAAAGAGGAGCTAAATTATGCAGATTAAAGCCAGAGAGAATTTAGGAGAAAACAGAGCCATCAAAGTGAAATCAACAGAGAAAAAGTTATATTGCGAGGTGATTTTAAACAGAGACCAAGGCAGCATAAGAAGGAAGATGGCAGGGCAGAAGTGACTACATCAAAGATGCCTGAAAATGTTGAGAATCCTCTTGAGTTGTGCAATTAATATTTATGATTGAGTTATTATGAGACATTTCATAAAACCATACAAGTGTCTCCTGCAACAGCTAAAGAGCAGTTGTTTTTAAATTTCTCCTCCTTATATATGTAGTTTATGACAAGCTCAAATATTTCAAAATGGTATCAAACTCAATATGTAGCTAGGCAACCTTGAACTTCTAATTTTCCTCCCCGCATCTTCAGAATGCTTGTATTACATGCATGTACCAAGTTACCTGGTATCTTTGCTGCTAGGGATAGAACTCGGGGCCTTATGCATTCTATGCAAGCACTCTACAGCTATGGTACATCTACATCTATTTTTTTTTTAAATCACAGTTTTATAGGTATATATTTCTTTAACTCAAAATACTAAATTCCTAAACACTGGCTAATAAGCTGTTTATGTTAAAGACCAAACATTCATAATACACAGTATAATTTTTCAGTTTCACCCCTTCTTCATCATGTATTTCTTTGCCTTTTCAGTCCCTTTCACCCCTTTCCTTCCCCACTCCCCTCTTTACTTCCCCTTTCCTTACTCTTCTCCTTCTCCTTATGTTTTTCCTCTCTTCGTAATCCTTTCCACTTCTCTGGTTTTGTTTAATCCTGATACCTCATTATTATCCATTTTTCTAGCCCTAGTAACTATCATTTTTTCCTTAATAAGGTCTCTAATAATTTATTCTTATCCAATTTTAGTAAATATAATAACAAGATAAATGCCCATTTTTCCATTGGTTGTCCTGTCATCATTTCCTATCTGTTGCCTATGTGTTAAACTACATTGTGGTAACATTCTAATTTAGAATGCTTCATGTTTTGAAGAGGTGGCAGAGGATTCATTGATAACTTCATAATTCATTTTGCTTCATCATACCTATCTGAAAGGAGAAGGCAGAAGAAAGAAGAAAATGAAAATTGGAAGAGGAGAGTAAAGAGAAAAATAATGTGCAGAAGCAATGCTTAGGGATATGCGTTGCTTAGGAAAAAGATTAGACCACTTAAGCGCAAGAAACATTTCACCATTTGAAAATACTTAAAAATAAAGACAATCATTAACATTTGTAAATCAAAACTGTGGGCTGGAAAAGTGATTACAGGCTAAAGATGTATAACTGTCAAGAAGCCTTGAGACTGTCATTGCTGACATTACATATGAATGTCATGGTAACCTGTGAGCCGCGCAATCATCTCGCCAGGAAGAACGCACGCTGGCACCAGGATCCTTCTGCAGCAAGCGTTTATTGCCATGTGAGGAGGAAGAGAGAGAGTGACTCAAGATGGCACTGCTTTATATACACCCTAGAGTGGCGTGGACATATTTGATTGACTGCTTGCTCAAAACCCCGTATGACGCCCCGGGTTGGGCGGTGACTTGGGTGCTTTCACCACTTGCACATGCACAATTTTACTTGTTTACCCACGAGTGCCAGATGCCAGTGCCATGTTCAAATGGCGAATGCTGTCACCGCTCACGGCGGCTTTCCACAGTAACCCATTGTTCTACTCAAATTAGTCATCGGAGCTCATTAAATTGAAACTAGAGAAAATTAAATAAATCAAGGATAGGATGCCTTAGTCCCACTACCCATGTTTTAAATGTTTTTCACCAAAGAGAAGAAATACACAGAGCAGAGTACCACCATGACAGACAGCCCACTGGGTAGGGCCACTGTAATTCACAGGGTTTTAGTTTCACAGATTATGTTTTACTTTTGTGTTTTCTGAATGCTACCACTGTATATTGGCTATGATTTCCTATCATTACTCAAAGGAAACAATTTTGTAGACAAAATATGCCAATCAGTATTTGACTGTTTTAACTATGAGGGTAACAGATTTCATGCCATCCAGGTCCAAGTCTTGGTAGACCTCTGAAGTAATTGGTGAAATTTATGGACACAGCTGGTTTGCAGCTGTAAAATCCTGTATTTTTTAATGCATAATGGCATCTGTGCCTGCTAATTGGATACTTAGGCATACACACATAAATTTCTAGGGAATTAGGAAGGTGTATTTCTTGGATGCTGTCCACATCCTGCCATTTTGAGAATCATGGCTCAGATTCACTTTTCTTCCTTGTTATTCTTGCAGAGAGGGTGGAAACTAAGCCTTCACCTTGGCATAAATATTGCCTGTTGGGGAACATCTTTCTTTCAATTTTGATCCATTCATTCTCTGGGCTAAGAAAATCTCTGTGTGTTGTGGGAGCTGATTGTCTAAGTAAGTATGGGCTCTGTGATCACTGCGCAGAGCTTGTAAGAACAAGAATTAGACTGGAAAATACAGCCCTGTTTCTTAGCTCTGAGACAACAAGAAGTAGTTGGGACTAAGCCTGGTCCAGCTAGCCTCTCTGTACTTTGGGTGCAGTCTGATTTTCAAAGCTATTCCAACAATATGGTAAAGTTTTGTTCTGCCTCAAGTATATGAAACTTTTATTAAATTTGTTCTCATAAGTAATGTGAACCCTAGACAGGGTGATTTGGGCCCCAGAGGTTAGCCCTTTCTCCCTGGGGCAGATTGCATTCTGATTCTTCCAAACACTAGTAATTTCCAGCAGAAAGGCTGCTAACATCAAGTTGATGCTAACATCAAGGGCCCATTCACTCTGATCTGCTCTAAAGCCTATACCAGCTCTTTGAGAAGAAAAAAAAATGAGAAATTAAAACACCTAACTGCAGGTGTATCCATTTTAATGTAAGTACTACAAAGCATGAAACATGAGTGCAAAGAGAGAAAATGGTTTTTGGTTTTAACGCATTCAGAAGGGAACGGTCTGGCTATAACTTCAGGGGACTTTTCACCTCAAGGTTGAGGCTTAACCCACATCTGGACTTATGTACAATTCTCATATTCCGTTATTTATGAGTTTTTTCTTTTACAGTACTGTCTCCCAGATGGCAGACACGGTTTATGCCCATCTAGCCTGTTGCTCACTTGCCCTGCTCTTTTCTCTTCTCCAGTTCATATGGTCTGATTATTTAACGAGGCTGATGGGTTGCCATGAATAGGGTCATGATCCTTTCTACTGGCACTCCCTTAAAAGATTCAAGTTGGAATCAAATTTTTTGGCCTTTGTTATTCAACAGAAAAAAAAAAGAAAATGATCATTTATGTAACAAGGGATTTCTTGGTAGTCCTTGGAAACATCGACTCTGTCTTTGACCTAATCTAGAAGTGTCAACATAGATCAACTGAGTTTGTTATCCTAATATTGAATATGTAAAATACAAACTACTGGAAGAATTATCTTGAGCCTACGCAAACCAACACATATTTTAAAACTGTAGGCTCATAATGCTTACTGTGAGGATAAAAATAATTTTTATTAATAAATACTAGCTCTGAACTGGCACAAATACATTTCAAAAGCCTATAGGTGATAAATTCTTTTCTTATCCATAATTAACACATTCAGTAGAAAACTATAATTTATTTATACCAAAGAAAATTAAAATGCAGAGTAAGATATCAAGCTAACAATATATAATAAATACTATGGAAACTCAGTAGCTAGTTTAGGTTCTATCCAGAATGTTTGATACAGGAGGCAAAAAAAAAAAAAAAAAAAACAAAACAAAAAGTTTGCAGAGTGCAAGAATGAGGTCTGGACACAGCGCAATGTAAAGATCATTCCAGAAAATTAGAAGTTGAACATAAGTACAAGACAGATTGAGGAGCTGAAGTGATTGACTGGATACCTCTCTTTCAGATGATGCAGAGAACATTTGAGAGCTTGCACACAAGCACCAATCCTGTTTTCTTTCATAAATCAATTCTTCAGCTTTTGTGTCCACCCATCTTCTCAGGCTACTCGTTGACATCTGCTGCAGTCATGACACATATAACCCCAAGTCCCATGGCCTTTAATGCTGAGGTGGTCTTTGAAAACTAAGAGGTGAGAGAAAACCAGCTGTTGATTTCAGGAATAGAGAGGAATTCTGCCTTATAGTGTTCAGACTGTGGTTTGGGACTTTAACATTTTTTCTCTCATTCTCCTTCAGAGCCATCAATTGCCTTATACAGAATTCACTTACAAAGTTAAAACAGAAAAATAAAATGGAATGCAATGATCAGGAAATTCCATTTTTCCTCTCTCCCTTTCATCATTTTGTTGAATGTGTGCAAAGCTATATGAAGTTATTCATTTGTACCCAAACAGAAATATAGGATTTGCCATATTGGATCAGTCCATTGGTCTATCAATGTTGTATTCGTACTGCCTCTGGCACCAGATGATACATGGAGCACCAGAGGAGAGTGAGCTCCTCGCATACCCACAAGGCAGCAAGTCAATTGTGCAGTGCAATATATGGGGTGAAAGTTTTTACTACTCGGGATAGGGCTACATGAATGAGAGGAGATTTGAAGATGTCTGAATGAGACAAGGACTGCATCATTTGGAGACAGAATCAGACATCTCTTACCTATAGAAATTGTGCCCAGTGAATTCCTCCTCACTTTCAATTATCAAAACTATCATTTGTCTCACAATAATAAATTTCAGTAGTCATGCCAAATAGCCACATTCTGGAAAGATAAAGATAGGGCTGTATGATAGCAGACATATGGCTGTTTATCTCTGGTAAAGACAAGTAAGCAGCTAGAGATAGAATTTAAGGGAATTCTTCACCATTTGACCATGGTAATTCTATATAAGACCCACAGTCTTCTCAGTTCTGTGGGTTATTTGCTCCTTCCCTAAATTATTTGGGGCATAGTGTTCTCAATGGATGCCCACTTAGTCTAAGCATGACTGTGGAATTAAGGCACTATGCATAATCACTGCGCAAGGGATGAGAGAATTGTTACAGTTGACACTGAGGTGATGGACACAATCTGTTAAGTCAGAAACAAGTCTAGCTGATTGGAAATGGAACAGACACTGTGCTGATATTTTCTTCCTAGAGGGTAAATGAACAAATTACAAAATAAGTAATACAGCAATCCTCAGAATCTCACAATTGTGCACGTAAAACATAGTTTGTGCCTTAAAAGATGGTTCAATGGTCAGACTCGCTGTTTAAAACTTAGGATTGAGGTTTGTGTTCAAGTATCAGTGTAAAAGCTAGACATGGTACTAAGCACTACTGTGAACCAAGCACAGGAAATGATAAAGACTGAAGGGTGGGGGGGTGGGACTGAACAGATGGCTCAGTGGTAAAGAGCACTGACTGTTCTTCCAGAGGTCCTGAGTTCAATACCCAGCAACCACACGGCAGCTCACAACCATCTGCAATGGGATCCAGTGCCATATTCTGGTGTGTCTGAAGATAGCGACAGTGTACTCACATATATAAAATAAAAAATTCTTAAAAAATACTAAAGGATTGCTGGGATATGCTGATTACTAGTCTAACTGAAAAAAATATAAACTCTGGATTCAGTGAGAATCTGCCTAAAAAGAGGAAGGCAGAGACTAATAGAAGAGGACAGTAAGCATCCATATCTGGCCTTCAAAAATGTATGATATGCACTTGTGACTATACACCCCCCCACACACACATACACAATAAATGAAGTAAAAGATATTCTTAATATTACCAGTCAACTTACAGAATAGGGACAGTGTTCTATACAGAAGGTAGTGTTCTTATCAAGATTGTAGTTTTGCCTTTTTATTTCTGGTTTCAATAGCGATTCTTAACCATAATGCTTGTACTATAAAGTGCTAAATGTGTCTATTGTACTGATGGCTAGACAGTCTACACACTCATTCAGAGTAAAAAAAAAAATGGACCTGCAAGGTCTTTGTTTAAAAACCAGTGAAGTGTTACTGCTAATGACATTGAAATATTGAAGTTTAAAAGTTTTGTTTTAGGTTCTATTTATTGGTTGATGTTGTGATTTTTAAATTTATTATTAAATGACATTCTCGAATGATAAGTTTAAACATTATAATGTGTTTTATTGTTCACCTTAGTATTCTACAGTTCAAGGTTTAAGTACTGGTAAGAAAACATTTAGGTTGCATCTGAAACTAATAACCCTGGACCTTCTATACTCCAAACTCATCTGTCCATGCAAATATGGTTCTCATCAGTGGTGGAGACACCATTGAATAAAACTGACTCAACTATTCGTAGTTCAACCAGTAGGATACTTGTATGTCTGCTTCTGGCTTGATGAGAAATGAAAGGGTTAAGTACTATGTGTGACCTTGACTTCTCTTTCTCCTGAGGTAACTGTTTAGCTAATTCACAGGTTAGTAATTTGAATAATGAAGGATATTTGAGAGACCTTTAATTGTCTATCACTACTACACAGAAATAAAGTTGATTCAACATAGAGCCATTCCTTGTTCAGAAGACAGTGTGGGCTTTCCCATTAGGTCATTGTTCTAGCAAAAAATCCATTATTTTTTTTATCTTAGTGAATATTATATTAATTTGCTTTTTTTTAAACAATCTATGCTCTTACTAAATTATGAATTTTATTTTATTTTACCTTTTGGAGAGGCATTTCATACATGAGTGCTGTATTTCGATCATTTCTGCCCCATCTCTGCTCTTCTCATTCCTCCAATGTCCCACTGACTGCCTATCAAATTGGTGAAATTTTACTTATGTATATGGTATAGAGGCATACCATTTGTTGAATTTATTTAGTGTTGTTTCCATGTTCTTGTTCAATGATGACCATCTGGGAAAAAATGATTGCTCCTTTTTCATCAGCCAAAACTTGCCTGTGAGTCGTCATCTAGGAGTGAGGCCCTTTGAGATTTCCCATGTCTACTCTGAGTTGGCATGACAACTGGTTTAGGTAGTCATACTATTGAGATTTCATGAGTGCAGCTTTTCTGTGATATCTAAAAGGTACAATGTCATAACAGACTTACTGTTCCTCTGATTAGTGCAACCATTCTATCTCATTTTCTTCTATGAACCCTGAGCTTATATGTAGGGCTCGTGGTGGTGACGTACCAGTTGAGAGTGGGCACCCATTTTGGGTGCTTTAATTGTAAACAATTGTTAGCAACTTTGGAAAGAATACATATTGGGAATGTGTGAGTCACTTACATGATGTTTGTGTTGCTCATTTGAGTCGCTGTTATAAAACACAAGTCCAAATGAACATCTTTAAGGATTGAGAATAACAGGAGAACATTAACTCAAATATTGGGTAACCTTTTAAGAAAAAAAACCTGTTAAACTAAGTCAGCTGTATCCACATAGCCCTAGGTATCAGCCATGGCGTTGTAGAATCCTGATATTTACGAGATTCAGTTTGTGTTTGACTATGTGATATAAGACACCCTTTGTATATAATATTTACTTAATTTCCATAATGTTCTGAATTTACATATAAGTCATTTAGCTCTACAGTGTGCTTTCCTATGAGTCTAGTCTATATCTGCAAGTTATTTTTTGTATTATGAGGTAATATTACATTAACAGCAAAGGTGAAAGTTTAATAAAATATAAGTTGCCTGTTTGAATATTCTCCTGTAATAATAATCTTAATAAAAACATTAGAGGGTAAGTCTCCAATCTACTTGGGTAGGTAAGTATATCTGTTTAAGACAGTAAGCATTTTCTACTGACTGTGTTAAAGGTAAAAAGAATAGGAGTGCGTCCACATACTTCCTTGATTTGTGATTTAATAGCTATGCCATTGCATTTTACTACCAATTATAAAAGTTGTATCTGCTATTTTTAGCTGACATGACTCATCAATTTCTAAGTCTTTAGTAGAAACTTCAGAGGTCAACTTAGGCAAAAGGTATTTACTTTGGACCTTTTCAATTTTTCCTTTGTTTTTGTTTTTGTTTTGTTTTGTTTGCAGAAATATTTTATCCAGTTAAGTGAGTCAAAAGCATTAAGTCAAAGTCGAGTATTTTGTTA
The DNA here is from genome assembly GCA_030674055.1 of Rhabdomys pumilio. NCBI lineage: Eukaryota > Metazoa > Chordata > Mammalia > Rodentia > Muridae > Rhabdomys > Rhabdomys pumilio. The sequence goes on along the minus strand of JANHMN010000013.1, from coordinate 56,954,454 downwards.
GCAAAATCCTTGCTCCTCATTGTGCACTTCTACACACTGGCTGGTAGTGATCAGCTGGTGACCTACTAGTGTAAATACAATGACTTTGTTTTACAGAAAATCAAAATAACCATTAGATGGACTGGGAATGGATCATTTAATGATGCCATTTTGCTTCAGTTAAATATTGAAGTAGAAAGATGCACTTTACTATCTGAGATGGGAAGAATAGTGACCAAGATTGTTTAAAGTCATTAAAAAGTCAGTAAAAACCATTATGTGGTTAGAGGTCCCTACATAGATAAATATTTAGATGAGATTATACTGCCTAGTTTAGACCTAAATCCAAAATTAATAAGCAATTAAATTGGTTACACATATATATGGGAAGAAAAAATAAAAGTAGATAGACAATTGGATTCTCATATCTACAAGCAAGGCATACAAGGATTGCCAGTGGTCAGAAAGAGGAGAGATCAATGGGGTAGAAGCTTCTCTCAGTAACCGAAAGTGAATGAAGCATAAAGATACTTTTAGTTTAACTTTTCTATTAATAAAGATGTTTCTATTGTTTTAATTAAGTGTATTAGTTTCTGCTGATTTCTTTGTTCGTTCTAAGAATTAATACACTGCCTGACAAAAAGTTAATGAAGGATCTTTTTTTTTGCATGAAGTATTTTTCACAAAGTCAGTCAATATTTTTGTAGCCTTTGATCTATTTATATAAGAAAATACCATGTTCCTAGTTAAAATTTTAAAGACAAAATAACAAAAGAGAACAAAATTTCAAAAGGTGAGTTGATTGATTCATTTATTGATTTGTGGAGTCCAAAGTAAGTAAATGTTTATGAGAAAGTCCAGTTATTCAATTAGGACCATGACCTACCTTATATTAATGATATGCAATATGTTCAGTTTCCAAAATGTGTAGGTTTCAGAGTTTATGAAATGCACACTAGAGAACTTGGTCATACATAAATTCTAAAGTGTCTATAACAACTTAGAGATTATTATTGCTAATATATGTCAATGTCCTATTATGATCAGCACTGAAATTAACAAAATATGATCAACTACACGTTTGCCTCCAAAATAATATGGCACAGGTTAGACGTGGAGAAAGTAGCTTTAGGAACCAGTACACACCACACACACACACACACACACACACACACACACACACACACATAGACACACAGATATATAGAGAGAGTCTTTGTCCACTGTTTTCACGTTGAGATTCTTAGGATATTTTTTGGGCCATCAGATGTGACACAATATAATCTGCTGGTGTACATAAGATGACATTGTTCATCAGAAAAGCAAAATAATTACTAAGTGGGTAAGGAATGTGTTATTTGTGGATGGCATTTGGTTCTTCTTGCCTTTCTGCTAAGCAGAATACACACTTTACCATCTGTGGCATAATGAATATTGTATGAGGTCTAATATGAGTAACCAATGACAAGAAAGAAGGGATAAAGACTCTCTCTATGTGTGTGTATGTGTGTGTGTGGTGTGTACTGGTGCTCTGGTTAGTGTTCCTTGTTTGTTTTTCTCAATAGGAGCTACAGTAATCTGTGAAGAGGGAAACTAAATGAGATAATGTCCCCATTATGTTAGTTCTGTAGGCAAGCCTATGGGATCTGGTTGATGTGGTACAGGAGTGGAGCATATGGTCCTGGCATGTAGAAGAAGGAAATCTGAACAAATCACTTGGGAAAAAAGTCAGTAAGCAGCCCATCTCCATGGAATCTGCTTCAGTGCCTGCTTCCAGGTTCCTGCCTTGAGTTCTTACACTGGCTTCTTTCAGTGATGGACTATAAAATAAAAGTATAAACCAAATATCTCAGTGTCTATTCAATTTGCTTTTTGGCTTGGTCTTTATCACAGCAACAGAAATCGTACAAGGACAATACACATGTGTTCATGCCTGTGCAAGCATGTGTCTGTGCACATAAATGTATGTGTGCTTACATGCATGCATACATTAATTTACATTGAGTGTGATAAAAGGAAAGTTCTTTAGTAGTAGTAGTAGTAGTAGTAGTAGTAGTAGTAGTAGTAGTAATAGTATTTATTACTATTTATTCATTGTTGCAATCCAGTCCCCCACCCAGTCTGTCCTCTGACTGTTCCTCATTCTATTCCTCCTTCATCCATCTCCAAGAGGATGTTACCACCCCACACCCCCATCACATCAGTCCTCCTTGATAAAAGGCAAAGTCTTAATATTGTCATTTTACAATGATCTTTAAAATACAGGGAACAAGATACCATATTTCTGGCTATGACAATTATTCTCTTTTTTCAAACTTATATCTGTCTTCTGTGCTCTTTTTACAAGGTCTGTCTTGACAGTAGGTAAGTTTCATAAATTGCTTTCTGGAAAGAAATAATAAAGAGAGGGAAAAAAAAGAAGAGAATGGAAATGGAAAAACAATAAAAGCATTCTGCATTGAAAGCTTCAGAGCAGAGACCAAGCAGATTTCTAAGTTAGTATTGTAAAAAGAAGGTCTAGATTTATTTGTTTATCTGGTAAAGTTCACCTTCAATGTGTGTGAGAGAGAAAGGGGGGATTAATAGGGAGAGGGAGAGGGAGGGGCAGGGACAGGGGAGGGGGGAGGGGAAGGGGGAGGGGGAGGGAGAGGGAGAGGGAGAGGCAGAGGGAGAGGGAGAGGGAGAGGGAGAGGGAGAGGGAGAGGGAGAGAGAGAGAGAGGGAGAGAGGGGAAAGGGAGATGGAGAGGGAGGGAGGGAAGAGAGAATGGGGGAGGGAGGGAGAGAAAAGAAGGGAAAGGGAGATGAATAAAGAGAGGGAAAAAACACTAGAAGCATGGATAGAGTAGACAAAGAAGGAGGGGAGGAGGGAAAAAGTTGAACAAGAGAGAGAACAATAGAGTGTATGCCTTTTTCTAGGAGCAGAAGACAGGTTATATGATGCCTAGAGGCCTCTTCTTAAATGCTTTTATTATATAAAGGGCAGTCACTTTCTTTAAACTAGTCAACAGAAATGATTACATCTTCATATTCCTATAAAATAAAGAAAATAAACTAAATCATTAAAAGTGTGCTGTGTTTCTTTAAAAAAATGTTCTAAAGTGCATAATAACATATCAAATCATTCTGGAAAAGTCATAAGACCTCACAATGAAATAGAAAATTTCTCTAGTTACAGAGGCCTCCAGTCACCTCCCAGTTGTAATTCTCTCTGACAGCTGGATATTAAGAATGTGAAGAATATTCTTGAGTAGATTATAAATAATAGTGTGAGACAGAGTGAATTATATTTTCCAATAATTGTCATTACATTATAGGACTGGAGGGAGGATGAGCACAAAGACTCTGAATGCAAGGAATGAAGTCCGTCTCATCTCCAGAGAAAATAAAGAGATAAAGTGGATAAAAAGAGAAGGGGGATAAGGTTATTGGGAGAAGAATAGGACAGAGACTGGACAGTCAGAAAGATATCATAGTAAAGAAAGAAACATACTAGAGAGAAGGAGAGAGAGAGACAGAGACAGAAACCAATATTTGTTTCTAGATAAGTGTAGAAACAAATGTATAAGTGTATAAGTTTCAGAAACCTGAGTAAAATGAAGTAAGGAAAAATACTGGCTTGACCTGTCAAGAGAAGAGTGTCTGGCAACATCTACAACCCAAATTTTCCTTGAGTGAGCTACTCACAGGTTTTTCTACTGAAAAACAGGAAGCAAGAAAATCACCTGTGCTTATTTCTTATATTTTCATCATCTCTGTATCTATATAGTTTATATAAAATTAATCTAATGCAACTCACAGGTGGCAGCATTACAAAGACTAAGAGATTAGCATCTTTCATAATTAGTTTCTACTATCTGAGAACATCCTGCAGCATTTTCCCATCCTTGATTATTTCACATGAACTAGGGTACCCTAAAAAGTTAGGTCTAAGATAGTCAAGGTATTTTATGTAAATCAACAAATCTCTGTCTCTCTGTCTCCTGGTCTCCCTGTCTCTCACTTTCCCCCATCTCCCAATTGTCTCCCCATCTTTCCCTGTCATCTCCCCATCTCTCCGTCTCTCCCTGTCCCCATCTCTCCTTCTCCTTCTACCTCCCTCTCTTCCTCCTCCTCCTTCTCTCTCTCTCTCTCTCTCTCTCTCTCTCTCTCTCTCTCTCTCTCTCCATCTTGACAGCTGCTTGTGGCATACTCTTTCTTTAACCAAAGAGAAAAGCCATTACATTTTAATGACAATATTTTGAAGAGAAGTGTCAAAGCAGGTGCATAAATAATTTAAGACCTGAAAATATATTACAAAGGAGAAAAAAAATTTTTTGTGTGGAAACTGGTAATTATTTATCTAGACAGTTTGTCTATGTAGTCAGACATGTTCAAACAAGGACCCTGATTCCCTGATTATTGGAGTGGATCCTGATATCTCAAGAAGTTGAGATAAGGACAAAGTTAGTGTGAACCCAAAACTTGTTTACTCTGAACCAACATAGGCCAATGGACTCATGGATAATGGATGATAAAGAAAGAGAATTCAGAACAGGGCATGGCAGAAAAAAGGAGGCTCATAGGTATGAAAACAAAGAGTAAAGATAAAGAAAAAATCCAGTTTAAGAGGGGGAAGGTGTACACTAATTGTTACAGAGACAGGCTCTCTATGAGATTCTTTCTTCAGTATTCCAGCAGACCAGATTACCATGGAAACACCACTGTATTCTCTCATTCACTGCAACAGCATGAGTATGGCTATCAGTAGCAGTGCCTTGGGAAAATCCTTCTTTTCCAGTCACCAAAGAGTGTGACATGATAGAGTGGACTTTAAAGAATGCAAAGTGCTTACTCTAAACCGAATTCTAGTCTGATCTATTGTTTAGGGTTTTTTTGGTTTTGTTAGTTAGTTTGTTTGTTCATTTTTCTCTCCTCTAGGACAAAAGACCTACAGATATTTAAATGCTATATTTTTCAACATGAGTTTGATGCAATCAAGTGTTGTGTAATAAAAGACGAAGAATCCTGTCCAGTAACATACTCATGAATTTAAAACTCTTACTGGTTTTGTTTTTGTATTGTTCTCCCACCTCACTTATGGACTCATAAGTGAATCTACACTAATACAGACCAGGCCTACACCTTCCTTTAATCTTAGGGTCAACAAACAAAATGTGCCATCATCCCAAGAAAATGGCAAAATAAAGCCATGAAAAACAGAGGTGCACAGGGAGGGAAAAATCACTAAAATAAATTTCTATGTTGCCAATTTTTTTTTCTAACTCATTCCAAAAGAGCAGATCATGGTGTCAGGTTCCAGATGTTTTAGGAACACTGACCTCCTTAGTCTCAAAACATGAATCTCAAAACGTGAAACAGGAACAAACACAAGGACAAACATGACATTGGTCACTGATATGGTTATTTTTACGTTTTATTTATTTATTTATTTATTTATTTATTTATTTATTTATTTATGTGTGACTGTGTCTGCTATCAGATGAGGGTATAGGCCAAGGACAGAATTGGTTTTGGATACTATGTAACTGGAGTTTCAAAAGGTTATTAGCTACCCAAATTGGATACTAGGATCTGAATTTGTGTCCTCTGGAAGAATATTACTAGCTCTTAATAGTACCACCTCTTTAGCTCCTGAAAAATGCTTTTTAACAAAGGATAGATAAAGGACTGGGTGCTTTTCATTATTTGCAGCCTACCGATGTAATTAATAAAGAGAATTATAGAGCAAAATTAAAAATAATATTTGACATCCAAGAATGGAAGAAAAATAATTGAACTCTGGTGGTTCCAGACTCAAAGCTTCCAGAATACTTCAATCCAGTATACTGAATGGCTTTTTTTCTACTCTTAATTTTGCTTCTGTTAATTCAACTCAGGATACTTGAATTGATATATATAACTACATTCTATTCTATGGTGTGATATTACACAAGTACAAATACACACACACACACACACACACACACACACACACACACTACACAATGGAGAGGAGCTAAGGAAAGGAGGGAAGGACAAGGGGGAGGGGAATAGTGTTGAACATATAATCAGATAAGGGAAACTTCAGATGCAAACAAGAACATGTCTGGTTAAGTTTTTGTTTTTGGTTTTTTTGCTTTTTTTTTTGGTTTTGTTTTGTTTTGTTTTGTTTTGTTTTTTGTTTTGTTTTTCGAGACAGGGTTTCCCTGTGTAGCCCTGGCTGTCTTGGCACTCACTCTGTAGACCAGGCTGGCCTTGAACTCAGAAATCTGCCTGCCTTTGCCTCCCAAGTGCTGGGATTAAAGGCATGTGCCACCCCCGCCCAGCCTTTTTAAGTCTTTTGATTGATCTGTGAAGATGTGATTAAAAACAGACAGATGAAATGGAAATAAGAAAGAGGAAGTATGTCGTACATTTTAATTGAAATGATTGTAGGTTATATTTCTCTATTAATCTGTATCAGCAACAACAATGACAAAAAGTCCATTGGTTGTCATGAATAATCAATTGAATTTTTCTGTTCAAATAAAAAAAAGGATATTGTTATAAAAAAAAAAAGAAGAAGGAAAAAAAAGATTTTGTGGTCCATGTTCTGTGATTGAAGATCCAGTTGAGTTTTCAAAAGTCCTGTTATTGGGGAAACCTTTTTGAAAAGCAATAGAGAGAAAGGAGAGGGAAATGGTCGAAAGTAGTGACTACTGCGAGTTGAAAAAAGTGAAGTTCTTTTATGTTAACATACTCAGAATTCAGTTCTGAAACTCCTGAGAAGCAACACATTTATTAGAAGAGGAGCTGAGAAAATGTACACCATATGGTATTTTATTTATCAACACTGTTGATAAAAGTTTTGGGAGGAGGTGGAAAAACTCTGGTCTGCCTCCTGATGTTCTTGGCCTTAAATAGGACAAAAACCACAAGACAATAGCTATATCAAAATATTTAGTCTCATAAAAACCTGACTTAGAGCAGAGAAACTGAATTGGAATATTTAGAAGTCACTTAGTTCATCTATCTTTTTATAAAGTACAAAAAAATCTCCCTTACATAAACTTGTGGATTGCTTTTTTTTTTTTTTTTTGAGTTTTTGTTATAGGGAAATATTCTGTATAGATTTATATTGTTGTGATAATACACCATCGCCAAAAGCAACTTGAATATGAAAGGGTTTATTTGGCTTATTTGTCCTAATTACTGTTCATCATTCAAGAAATCCAAGGAAGAAACTGAAGCAGAGGAGATAAAAAACATTACCGTGTACTGACTTGCTGCCGATGGCTATCCAGCCTGCTTTTTTATACAACCTAGGACTGTCTACACAGGCATGGTACTGCATACTGTAATCTGGGCTTTCCACCAACAATTATTAATCAAGAAAATGACTCAGAAATTTTCCATAGGGTAATCTGGGGTAGACGTTTCTGAATTGAGGATCCATCTTCTCAAATGACTCTAACTTGTATCAAGTTGACAAAAAGAAAACAAAAATCAAACAAAAGCTAACCGACACAAGAAAAGAACATTTTTACGGCAAGGAAAATTATAAAATGTGTAATTATCCAAAACAAAGGATGAAGTATAAGAATACTAACCATCCTTTCTGCAAATAATTGCATTTCCATTTATTTTTGGTTTGACCCTAGGCAGTTCAATTGAACACGAGTATTTCAATAAATACTGTTTTTAATAAAATTATGAATTAAAATATCATTTCTTTAGTTAGACCATCAACTTAATAAGATAATGTATAAAAAGTTCAGTCTTCTAAGTGAAATTGATGATCACTTACTATTTTTGAGTCACTTTTAACAACTCTATTCTGTAATTCAGCTTTATTTCTTTCCATGCTCGAGAGGTCAATGTGGTACCAACGTTAAAGGCATTTCTTGCACCCAACTCATTTTGTATTTCTATTTCATGTCTCAAAACTGTCAACAACTATCTGAATGTGAGCCACAAACTGCACTCCTGCTATCTTCATCCATCAACCTCCCTAAGTCCTTAAGCTGACTTCCTGTCCGCTTATACTTAGAGAGAACTGTCTTCATCTAGACAGTAGCTGATATGCCTTCCTCAAATACAGTCTCAAAGAAAAACATGGTATACTGTTGCTCCTTCATGAAAGTCCTGAAGTCCAAGAAAAGACTTCTACCCTGGTACCTCTAAAGAGAGGAGACAGCACAGACAAATAGATATTCTATGGATAGGAGTGGAATGAATTTCTTACAGATTAACCCATTAGTTCTTAATAATAAAAGCCATGGTAGTACCTCAGGAAAGACAGGCAGGTTTCCTGCCCATGTGAAGTGTGGCTTGGCTTGAGTGGCTGAAGATTTAACTGGTCCTCAGTTCAGTGTTACTAGTCTCAAGGTCAGCCATATCCAGAGAATGATGTGACTGGTGAGGGCATTTAAGTAAGGATTCGCAGCATGGCTGTCAGGCTCCCCTGGACAACAGTTTTCTATTTAATGAAATCCATGGAGATGGCATGATGGAAGGGATTTTGAGAGTGCAGCCTTTCTGTGGTTGTAATTTGGAAGAAATACCTCTCAAGTGGCTTTCCTTTATATCCCAACGTTCCATAAAAGGGGACTGAAACCAATTGTGTCATTATTCTCTGACTTTTGGGTCTTCTGTAGTTTTGCATTGAGGTCAATTCTCTACTTCTGTTTCCACCCAGGCTCTAAAATTGATCCAGCTCTAAGGCCAGGGGAATCTACAAAGCTTACAAGTTTCACCCCTTACAACCAAGTGCAAAATGATATTTAATGATCTTTTCCACCCACAAGAAAAAAATTCGCATGGTAAAAGGATATCTAAACTGTGACATTACATGCTAATTTCATGGCAATTAATTAGCCTCACTTCCTCCTGAAGAGATTCCACTTACTAATCACAGGATTCTTATTTGGGAAAAGGTCATTTGCAAAGACTTTTCCTATTTGTAAATATCAGCTGCTGTAACACCTTCCTGTCACCCTTTGCCCATATCATTCGTTCACAATGAGTCTGTGCTCCATGCACTTCACCTTCAGCCCTGACACTTGAATTCCAGACACGGTGTGTTTGTTTGTTTGTTTGTTTTTGTTGTTGTTGTTTTGTTTTTTGTTTTGTTGTTTTGTTTTTTGGGTTTTTTTTTTGTTTTTTTGTTTTGTTTTGTTTTGTTTTGTTTTGTTGTTTTTTGTTTTGTTAGTATGTCTTCATATAAGTCTAATGACACTCTCACCTGACTCTGACCTAGTTTTCAAAAATGCTGCACTGATCTTAGCTGACAGACCCTGGTCTCATTGGCAGGGCATCATCCCACCCACCCGCTTCTCAGCTCCGCCCCTGTTCAACACACTTGCTGATTCAGTCAGCTTTAGAGTCATTTCTCCCAATGCCTTCAGTCATTTGGATTTGGTTGTCTCCTGGGGAAAAAATAAAGTGAAACTCTACCTTCTTCACGGCAAGTCATTTGTGAGGGGGCCTTTACTAAAGCATTTTCCATCATTTTCCTTACACGTTCTTAGCATTTAACTGGGGCTAGATATAAAAACTTTGTTACTAGGCAGTAAAACTCTCCACAACTGAATCTTCACTTTGTTCATGGATCAGCAAACACCCTGGTTCATGTGTAATTGAAAAAATATTGCCACATTTCTATTAAAAAAAAAAAAAAACTTTCCCTTCATGAATGTTTAAATAAATTAACTTGTGCAGGAAGAAGTGACACGCATATCAAAACAATTCTTCAACCTGAAGTCAACCAGTGCTGCAGAGACCTGCATGCTGGGAGGTATTCCTTTAGAATTTCACAGTAGCAATTTCCAAGGCACGCTTTCTTCTCTTCAAGTAAGTGCTTCTGTTTTGATCTTCAATGCCCTTAGAGGATGGATCCTTGCTAAAACATTATTGGTTTTCTGAGAACCAGGATGGCTTTGGATGACCACATTAAGATGAAACTGGTACCATCTCTTATAATGACAGGCTGGGATCTCACACTCAAGATATATCTCTGAAGTTCCATTAAAAGCCAATCCTGAAAGTCCACATTACACTCAGATATGTAGGTTATTTTTCAGTCATTGGTGGTGGTGGTGGTGGTGGTGGTGGTTTTATTGTGTTTGTTCGTTTTTGCCTGTTGGTACCCTCCTCATATTTTCTGGTTCCCAATATGAGAAGCCGAAGAAGATGATTTTTATATCCAGAGAGATATTTCTGTATCCAGAGAGGGAAAGGAGTGATGAACTCATTGTTTATATACCAGGTAACTACATTGTCTATGAACTCATCTTTCATACAGTGAGGTGTGTGTGTAGAATACAAGATTTCTTTGATTGTCTACTGATATATGAAACTCTGTAATTCCAGCTTCTGAGAGAGCACACTCACTCAATGCTCCACAGCTATTCTTTCCAAACATATTGTCTTCAGAAAGAGGGAAAAGTGTGAATAAACTTTGCTTCTTTTTGGCATCCTGGATTTTGCGAAACACTACTCAACTAACAAAAGAATCCTTTGGTGGCCCATAGCTGTTTTTAACGATTGTTCTCCTGTTCAGCCTTGAAGAAAAAGAACTTCATGCCACTGTGGATTTGAAATGTGCACAAGTAAAAGCATCTCTTCCTACTGCACTAGGAATTAAATGGAGATGTCACTCGTTGTTAATGGGTTCAGTGAACTACATTGAGGGTATCTTAATGAAGACGGGGGTTACAAACAAGGAAAGAAAAAGAATACCAAAAAAAAAAAAAATATAGTGACACAGACAGAAAAACTCAGATAAAGAGAAGGAAAACAAATGAGATATAATGTTGGAAAGAAATAAAATATTAAAAAATTCTGACTTTGCAGTCTTATGACCTACCAGCTCCTTGAAAGCTTAGGAAAACAATTCATAGATGATAGATAGATAGATAGATAGATAGATAGATAGATAGATAGATAGATACATACATACATATATAGATACATACATAGATACATACATACATAGATACATAGACAGACTAATTTAGATGCCATTTTCCTACTTTACAAGCTTCTCCTTCCCATTATGTTCATTGCTTGTATCTCAAAAGCAAGGAAAACGCCTCTCCCCTAACACAACTTGGCACCTTCTGAACCAGAGAGACTTCTTACTTATGGAGATCTCATGAGTATCAAAGTCTAGCTGCCAGAGATAGATGACAGAAACAAAGCAATGGCACCATTTCTCAGGTTTGTATAATTCTCAGTAGATATCTGCACCACAGTTGCCTCAACTAACACCACCCATGGCCTATACTCCTTTTTCAGTGTACAGAAACTGACGTACAAAAAGGCAAGACATGGGTGCTTTCAAAGACACAAATATGTGATCCAGCTGAAAGGAGGAGTGGTGTATTCTACTGATACTGCAGATGTGTAACCCTCCTAACATGGACTATAGGTGTGGCACAAAGGTTTGGAAACTGTAATAAAGAAGATTTTTGTTGGTGGTAATGGTGGTGATGATGATTGTTTTGTTACACGTGCAATTGCTTTAAGGCACTCGACTACAACAGCTTTTATATTTGTGCTGAAACTTTTAGACAAAGTAACCCCAAGAGCCTCCCTCTACTATCTGTTCTAGCTCACTCTTGTGCTTTTTTCTCTTTCTTTTCTTCACTCCTTTCTTCCATGTATCCATCTTCACACTCCCAAGTTATACAATTTCATGAGAATTTACTCAATGTCCCTTAATTTCATTGCAGTCAAAGGACGAAGAAAACATTCTGGGTAAAGTTTAAAGCCTCCCAGAAATTGACTACTTTTCTTTTCATTTCTGTTTGGTTGCCTCTCCATCATCCCAGAGACAAGTATTATAAATACAGATTTAATCTCCTGAACCCACCACCAAAGGGAAATGTGCAGTTCAGGTGAATGGTAGAAAAGATAAACATAGAAAAATAACTTCTCTGCTCATCAAACCTTTCATTTTCAAACAGAAATAATTACAGTGATGGTCAGTGGGGAGATAGGAGCAGTTTACAGATGTGTAACTCAGGTTCCTATGAACACATTTTTATATTCAGAGCAAGGCAGGGCACCCCCAGGTCCTGTATCATTGCCTATAATCTTTATTTCATTTTTAGAAGTTATGCTGTAATAGAATGTAAAAAAGGGAATACATAAAAAGTTATAGAATTGGGAGAAAGCATGGTTTGAAGCAGCCTGCCATTTCCTGAGAGGGTGTGTTCTATGGATAGGCAGAGAATAACAAAAGCCATTGAAAGAAGAACACTAGGACTCTGAAAGTAGACAGAACACCCAAGTCAATCATCTAAAGTCCCACCAGGTTACGTTTTTCTACAGATAGGATGTTGGAGCAATGCTGGTATTCTGAATATAGAGAGACTTAGGAGACACAAGATGGGGTCCTCCCATCAATTTCATTCCACTGGTTTTACAATCTTGTCTCCTCACATTCTTCTTCCATCCTCCCAATAATCCATAAATGAAGCAGTGTCAGAACCTATGAGATTGATTGTGGTGTCATATGTACGTGCACTCATGTGAACGAAGTTATGTTTCTACACCTTAAGATGCTCCAGGGAAAACCCTGTACCCCAGCAATGGGTTTTAGTAAGAAAATGAGACTGAATTCTCAAACTCCAGTGGAAAACATGGCACAGGTGATCAACCCCACTTGAGACCTGTGGATGTTTTCACAAGGACTCCCCTTTTTACCAAGATGTTTATTCTAGTTTCTTGAGAGAAACTGAAGAGGAGAGCTATCTAGCATCTAAGAAACACGTCTAGTATTGATTCCTTGTAAGTCTCCATCCTTTCTGGTTCAGCTGAGCAGAAAGGTTGTTTATTATTGTAAGCTCACTAATTTCTAATGCAGGGGTACTTAATCACCAAATTAGAGCTAGATATAATGAATACTTTATTGCCTTTTACCTATTCTGGTTTTAATCATTGGTTCTCAACCTTCCTAATGCTACATCCTTCTAATACAGTTCCTCATGTTGTGGTGACTCACAACCATAAAATCATTTTGTTGCTACATTATAACTAATATTCTGCTAATGTAAATATCTGATATGTGACTCCTAGAGAGGTTGTGACCCACAGGTTGAGATTCGCTGGGTTATATCTTAATCCATTTCAATCCACTGAAATATGGATTAGTCTTAAGTTCAAGAGATCTTTGCAATTGCACTACCTACTAAAATGTGTTCAGGAAAGCCTGCAAATTTTAAGTATAGGTTCAGATCACTTAGACAGCACACATTTAATGCTCTCTCTCTCTCTCTCTCTCTCTCTCTCTCTCTCTCTCTCTCATTCCTTCCCTTATCCCATTCCTTCTTCACCATTCTTTGTGCATAATACAAGGCAATTTTATAAAGAAAGCCTACTGATATTCTTGATCCACATGAAGAACTACAGTAACCATGAAGAGATGTGACAGAGGTGAAGAAGTATTTTTCATCTAGCCTCAGATGGAGAAACCAAGAAAGTCATATTATCAGGAAAGTACTTATTTGAAAAAGATTGAGCTAAGCATTCAGACAAAGACACTGGCTGGGGAAAGGTGGATTCGTGAAGGCAAAGTGGCAAACAAAAGCAAGAAGATAATAAGGTATTTGGATTATTTGGAGAGGAAAGTACCACAGCAAATGTAATTTATTTGATGAATTTGGCTATTTCTACTGAGTGAATTCCAAAATAATCTTTCAATTTTCTATTTTAGTTTGATTTTGTATAAAATCAAAATGTAATGAGAGGGCATTTATCCAGCTATCCAGTACAGTTGCCATGAATATTTTTCTTAATTAGTGCAGCCTGCTTTATTTATGCGGCCCATTCCCTGAATCCAGGCAAATTCTACAGATAACACAACCAAGCTTCTTGCCTATGAATACATTGGGAAATTTCTCACTGACTTTTTTTAATAAAGGGTCTGCATCTCTTTGGTTTTTTGTTTATTTGTTTGTTTGCTTGGTTTGGTTATTTTTTGACACCTGACTTATCTAATTGATATTTTTCCAAGAATTAATGATTTTATTGCCACTCAGTAATAATATCTTAAGAGAGAGTGAACACACCCTTCTCTGCTATGCACATGCTGCTCTAACATCCACAGACAGAATTACACCTTGAGAAAATCCTCTACAGAACATCAGCTTCACATACTTAATCTCCTGCAGCCAAAGCCTCACAGTTTACCCTCCAATACAGTAAAATCCATGTAAAAAAAAAATACTGCTGAAATTATGAGATCTTAGAAGTATGGTTAAGGTGTGGTCAAATACCTCAAAGGTTATTCTTAAACTTATAGAAAAGTCACTTTGCTATTTTTTCCTGTTTTGTTCATCGCAAAGTGTTGACACCTATCCTATTCTTTTACTGACAAACAAAAGAGGTATTGATGACTCCTTCCCTGATCACTTGTCCTGAAACAGAACAAAGAATTATTTTTCTGCTGTGCAGAGGCCATGGGGTGGACACTGACCCACTTCCTAAGGGTGTCCAGTGAAGCCAGATTCAAAGACAATGTGGGATGGCATCTTGAAAGGAAAAACGACATATCTAATAACCACCAGGAATGGCCACTAATTAGCTGAAATGACAATAATTAACAGAGATGACAAGTTTAATAAACTTTCACTTCAGCATTATCATGTAGAACTGTGAGATTTTCACTTTCATTTTAAATGTTAATGGCAGTAGAGTTTTCTTTAGATGAAGGTCTTACAAAGTGCAAAGACAGACGTGAATTCATACACATACACGATCAAAGTGTGTTTTGCTAATTTTATGAATTCAATGATCAGTAAGGAATGTGTTAAGACCTCATAGTGCCTTCCTGAAAATGTGTGTGTGTGCACATATGCATGTGCGTGTGTGTGTGTGTGTGTGTGTGTGTGTGTGTGTGTGTGTATACCATATTTATGCAGCTCACCAATAACCCAGCCATGGAGATCAGAAGCAGCGTAGTTGCTTTTAATTATCCTTGATATCTTCAAAGATAAGAAGATCTCACTCCTCTTTTTTCTCCCTCTTCAGCAACAGACAAAGAAGGTTAAATCTTATTAGCATGTCCTATATTGCTAGTTGTAACCTAAGTGACCTGTCATGGCACTAAATGCTACTAGAACTTTATCTGTACTTGCAAGATGGAAATTTTATGCATCAATGCTTTTATGCATGCATCTGATTTGGGAAGTTCACTGCTTCATGGATATGAGCATTGTGATCATGTAAATTGATCTACATAATGGGATTTTGTGTGTGTGCATGCATATATCTCTATGGATGTAGATGTATGCAAGCATATTTGAAAACGAAATATAATACATGAAAAGTTAACTTTAATGATCTGAAATGCATTAAATTCAAACTATATTGTATATGTATGTAGGCATTACATCTCTATCATTGTGCTCTGCAGGAATTTAAAGGAGAAAAAAAGTCATCATATACTCTGATGTGCCATTCTAAATATGACTACAACGTGGAAATAAATAAGACCCAAAGAGCCCTAGATGTATGGGCTTTTAAAGACAGCCTTAGCACAACTGTAATAAAAGTACAATATTTTCTGGACATGTATAGCTCTCCCTTTCAGGTGCCTTGACAAAGCACTTTGTCCCTAAACTATCTACTGCTAAATACCAAAAGTTTAAGTTGCATAATCCTAATGTCTGCAAAGTGAATGGTCTTCTCAGCATCCTCCTTTCCCGAGTTCATTCACTATTATGCCTCATTGCTCCATGATCTAATAGTTGGCTTGCTCAAATAAACTAAATTAGCTACAGCATTCATTCCATAAGACTTATCTTACTCAAACAACACAACACCTTAACCAAGGTCCACTTAAAACTATCTATAATAAGGCCTGATTGGTAACCTTAATCCTTTAAATTAATTTCAGGCAAATGATATCCTAGGAGGGTTGCAGCCTGTATATTAATCACTTTCAAAAGTATGCCTTGTGTTAATGACCTATAGCAACCTAGTTGTTAATTTTCTCAAACTGGATTCAATTGCTTGCTTTCATATGTATCATTGTCAACAATGAGCAGACACACTACACCAATGAGGACACAGTATAGATGGACAATCCATCACAAGGAGTGCCAAACAACATTCTTCCTAATACCTTAAAAACATGCATGCAGTGGGGGAAGAAATGAGACAAATTAAACGAGACTAAATGGAGCAGCCTTCAGTTTCAGTTGTAATCTTATCATTTATTAATTCAGTTCTGGAACCATAGATATAATAATTCTGTAGATTTTTATAGTGAAAATTAGACACTTTTTAAATGTTCTATATGTTTGATCAGTATAGTCATCTGGCAAATATTTATTTCAAAACTGTTAAACTGCAGAAAACCAAGGATGGATGATGATCTTTTTGATGGTTATATTTTTGGGGTTTCAGAAAATATCAGCAGCACAACTGAGAAGACATAGGTATGAAAGCTTGAAGCCTTGTGTATATAACACAGACTCCCAGGATATGAAGAGTGTTAAAGCTTGATACACTCTGATTTTTATGATTAAATATGATTATATTTATTTATGTTTGTTTGTTTGCGCCCCTTTGAAGTCCCACCTCACTGAGGCCCTCTCCTGTCCTCCATCCCCTCTCCTCTGAGAGGGGGGCCCTGTTATCCCCTACCTTGCTTTGGAGCACTGGTAGTACATTAGTTTGGGACTGTCTCTCCCAATACACAAGCACTTAGAAACCTTAATGTGCTTCTCCCTATATCTAATATCTGACTTTTATGAAAAAGCTAAACAGAGATGTAAAGATAAGGGGTTGGAAACACCTTTAAAGGGAACACCAAAACTGCTGGGAAACAATGACATTCAGAAAGCAGGGAAGGGCTGGAGAACAGGCTTTCTTCTCAGAATGGCCAGAAGAGTTTCCCTTGTGGCAGCTTTGTACCACTGACATCCACAACTGAGGAAGAACACAGTTTTCTCATCTAAATCTACATATACAAAAGAGATAGGATTGGAAAAAATCACTTTAAAAATGATTATACTGAAATTTAGTTTTTCTAAATGAAAAACATTTCATCTTTTCCAATAAGACATGGACTAGGAATGTGGTATCCTAATTCATTCAAAGATTAACATATGTTAGCTTAGTAGGCTTACATGTAATTATATATGCTATGTATTTGATATAAATGTACTTGCTTTCTGCAGAAGCGCTAGATGCTGTATACTACTTTTTCCAGGCAAATTTATGCTGCACTTAGGAACATCACGGTTTGTGTGGGAACAAACTACTTCTACATTTTGGGAATAGGAGTCTTCTCCATTTACCATCCTCAACCTAGAGCCTTAACCCAATAAAATCTTGTCTAAGAGAATGTCCAATTTTGGTATGGTGGCCATTGTCTCCAGAGTCTAGAATAAACAGTGAGACACCTTGCTTTTTGATGATAGCCTTTTGAAGGCTAGATTACCCTAGCCCTATCCCACAAGAAGCTAACAAGAAAAACTCCACCTTGCACCCATGGGGAGATGGAAAAAAAATATAAGGAAGAGCCCAGGTCTTGGTGCAGGGCTGGGGACATCTGAGACTCTTCACTTCTTTACATCCTCATGTTTAGCACAGTGGTTACTCAATAAATTTTATTGGTTGATGGATTGATGGATTGTATTTGTCAAGCTGACTAATCACAAAGCATATTTTAAATCTCTAGATGAGACAGTGTTTTATTGTTCATTTGTCTTCTGAATCTAGCTGCCCTCAAGATGAATTATACTGGGTAATATAGTGCCATTATGAGAAATATCAACAGGAATTCAGAATATCATAAAGAAATGTGATATAAAATGTCATAAGCCAGTATTTTTTCCATTTTCTGCATTTATTATCTCTCATTTGGAAATTCAGAAAATATGAGAAAATTAGATGTGTTTCTAAAAACAGAAATAATATTAGTATAGACACACATGAGACAATTAAATTGAATTTCTATCATCAAAACCAAAGGGTTCTGAGATTTCCTTCTTCAGCTGCGTGACTACCTCCTAGCAGAGCTTTAGTAAAGACCATGCACTGTGATGACTTTTGTTTTAATTCTTTTTTATCACTGTTTTTGTCTGTCTAACTACAAGCCCTATTACAGAAATATCTTTAAGTGTCTACTCTACCTCTTCACTGTCGTACCTTGCACAGTATTCATCTTCTCTTATTCATCCACTGAGGCACCTCCATTCTTGTCATTCCTGAATTATGACTTAGGTTCAAGGTGATCAGGGCTCATGTCAAATTCTGAGTTTTAAAAGAGTGGGGATTTTCTAAAATGATAACAAGGGAAAAAATGTTAAGTTTACAGGATAAACATCATAAGAAAATGGAGATTTTTGAGACTTTAAAAAAGAAAAGTACAGCCTCAAAACTATCAGTAAAGAATTGCCAGATTTGTGTGAAGTATCCTTACAGGACAGCCCACTGAATAGTTACCTCTCTCGTATTCAGCCAGCTTTCTGGACTTTTATTTCTTTTACTAAGTGTGCCTTATGCACCACAAATTTTTATCATTTGGTATTCATAATTTCTGCTAGGAAGTGAGTGATTATATTGGCTTGTATAGATTAATTTGTATACTGTCCTTTAACTAGGAAATAAATTTGTTCTAAACAGCTTCCTTTTTTCTTCCAACTTTCCTCCCTCTTTCTTTTTGCCTTTTGCCTTGTTTCCTTTCTCTCTATTTCTCTCTCTTTCTCTCTTCCCTTCCTTCCCTATTTTTATATACCATTGAGACAAGAAATCTCTACTAAGAATGAAAATCCAAGATATCAAGTTTTAAATGACAAACTAATTGCATAAGTTTTAGGCTGTTCTCTGTGCTTCTAAATAATATTTTTAACCTCTAAATTCCTACTCTTTCTCTCTGAAGATTAAAATGTTTTTAAACAATGAGGTAAGAATTGAGGGAGGGAGGGAGGGAGGGAGAGAGAGAGAGAGAGAGAGAGAGAGAGAGAGAGAGAACAATTCTTATTGTTTTTTTCATTGAAATTATATAACCCCTTCTTTCAACGTCAGACAAAATGGATGGAGAGGCTGGGACAGAAATTCTCCCTTGGATCTATGCTTTTCTGTAATTTGTACCAACAATAAATTTGGTCTAGCGTCTTCTTGTCCCTAGTTCTTCTAACCAAGTCTGAATATAATGAAGCTTTTAAAAATAACTTAACTGAATATCAATGCATAATACATCACAATTCTCACTTGTTCTTATATGACAGTATGAAAAAGGGAAATCACTTACACAATCTTTTTTCTTTCTTTGTACTGAAAGCATTGATTAGTGTATGGAGATGTATACAACCCTACATGGCTCCTGCAATTTCTATATTCCACTTCCTCTCTCCATTGCCTGCACTTCTCTCCTTATCTCTCTTCTTTCTTTCTACTTCTTTCTCCCTATACACAAGAGAGAGAGGGAGTAGTGATTTGAACCAGCCTTAAGTCTTGGTTTGTACTCATCCAGTAGATTACACTTCCAGCCTAAGTCTTTGCTCATTTTTAGGTGGTGAAGAAACATTTTTCCTCTTTTGTTTTAAGATTGTTGTTTGCCTATGCATTTATATTGCAATAAAGTATATCAGAGGAAATCACAAATGACTACTTCAAGTAAGATACAAATGAGGAGAACAGAAGAAAGAAAGGAAGAAAAAAAAGAAAGAAAGAAAAAAAGCAGAGAAGAAAGAAAGAAATGGGGGAAATGAATGAAGTGAAAAAGAGAAAATAGCAAAGTAACATTGACACTGAAAGAAATCTCAAAATCTAATAGTCAAATAAAAGAATAATGATTGTAACAAAAGAATAATGATTGTAACCATATAGCACATTCCATAAAAGCAGAGTTTCTTGTTCAAATAAGCAAACCTAACTTTGGTTCTTTTTTTTCCTACTTCAGAGTACTTGACATGCATAGTCAGTAGCAGCAAACGACAAGCAGCCCATTCTCTTGTGTGGACAGGCCATATGAAGCTTTTCTGAGAGCTCTAGGAAACCCACTGATGGAAACTTCCGCTCTCTGCTTTGGATATATAAGCTTAAAGGATATAAGAGGTGTTGCAAGCTCTTGCTTCTTCAGTGTTGTGTTCCAAAAGACTTATCTCTGCATTCCAGGAAATGCATCTGTTCTCTGTTGACTTCCTGCTTTCCTGGTCAGGAAGAATTCTTGTTTGAATGGTGTTTGTAAAAGAGGCAGGGCAATTGAAAAGGCCAACTGAACAAACATTGTGTGTCCATTTCCCAAGTAAGGTTCTAATGAAAAAAAAAATGTTTTCCAGTATATTTTCCATTATATTTAATCTTAATATACAGTAACTTAATGGCAATGAGGTCTTTAAAGTTATGATCATGCCAAGTTAAATTGAATAACAGCAGCAACAACAAAAAGGCTTCCATGAGGAGTTTTCTTGTACTTAGAGCAGATATCTACTTCCTTGATCCTCTGAAATACAAGGCTTTATAGAATCACAAATATTTATCATATAAGAAAAAATACAGAACGTGAAACTTTGAATCTGCTTTTCCTTGTATCTAGAGCTTGCTTTTTCTATAAAGATCAATAGTGACAGGTCAAATAGGAAATCATTAAGTGAATGTGGAGTAATGAGAGAAGGTGGCACTGGATCAATGGGTACCAAAGCATATATGGACTTACAGAATATGTTCCTATAGAAGGCATTTCATGACTAGAATACTAAACTATGATCCATCAAAGGATCCCAAACAGAAGGAGAAAACTAAGATTCGAGAAAATAATTTGCAATCCTCTTTCTAAGACTAACAAAGCATTAGTAACACTAACAAGCTAACTAATATCTTAGGTATAATAATCTCATTCTTCTAATCTTCATGAAAAGAGATACTATAATTCTGAGCCATCAGACTCTTTGTACAATAAGCATCTCAAAGAATCAGAAACTAAAATAACAAATAAGTGAGACAAATATCTTGTATTATATGTACACAAAATTACTGGCTATTGCAGTGGTGTGCCTTCACAATCCTGGCTGAAGTTCTTTCAACAGAAAGAGATTGTGCCTCTCATTTTCTTGTATTGTCTTGTGTGAGCACACATGCATGCATGCATGCACATCCATAATGCTCTTGTATTATTATTAAGAGTGTTCATTATTGTGCAGTTCTGAAACTCGCCTTAGCTCCTGTCATGATGTACTCTAGAGATCATGTAGCCAATAATATCTAACACATAGTTGGTAAGATTAATCATTCTTTTTTACAACAGGTTTTTCCAGCTCCTAAAAGCCTTGGTTTCTGAGTAGGGAAGACACGGGTAATACGTGATTGCTTAATCAGCATCAGCTTAAACAGCCCTCTCCTGAATGCTCACTTAGAATTCCTTCCAATCTTTTCACTTATAATGGAATGTGAGTGACTGTTTATTTCTGTTCATCCAATTTTCACAAGGGAAGAGAACAGAGTGTTTTCTTAGCTCGCCTTTGTTTGCTTGTTTTCACTGAATCTGTTGTTTGCTTCATAAGAAGCTGTGTGTGAGAGAGATGAAATTGAGTGAGACCCGCCAGTCCGGAAGTACAGAATTTGAGTGGCAGGCTAGCCTCATTCACCAGATGAATCACTCACTCCAAGCACAAGTGGTTCAATTTTGTGCCTCAGCAAAACTGCAGATTACTACATGCTATACACCAGTGGGTCGCAACCCCAGCTCAGAATTAGAATTCCACTGGGAACTAATTTTAAATAACCAATGTTCATTCCTTTACCCAGAGTGTGAATGTTTCCAGGTGTGTGAGTGAGTGTGCGTACGTGTGTGCATACATGTGTGTGTGTGCATGTGCGTGTGCATGTGCGTGTGCGTGTGCGTGTGTGTGTGTGTGTGTGTGTGTGTGTGTGTGTGTGTGTGCTGTTTGACACCCAGGTGCTTCCATTGCACAAAACAGAACTGGATGAGAATCAATCTCGGATCTAGACATTTTCACTGGTGCTTGTTGAATATAGAGTAAGATGGTAGAGTTCATGAATAAGAAATATACTATAACTTAACTAGCAAAAAACAAAAAATATGGAATTGGATATTTTCATAAATAAACTTGTTTCAGAGACTAAACTGAGATTTTTTCCTTTTTTTCTTCTTTCTTTTCTTTTTTTCTTTCTTTTTTTTTAAATCACAGAACATTTTAAATTGGGGCCAATAAGATGGCTCAATAGCTAAGAAAGTTTTCTGTTCTTCCATAGGATATTTGTTTGGTTGCCAGCACACACGTTAGTACAAAACTGCCTGTAAATCCAGCTCCAAGGAATCATTTGCCCTTTATAGGACCAAGCACACTTATGGTGGTTTTTCATATAGGTAAAAGAAACATTCATATTCCTAAAATGAAAATAAACAATCTTGTAAAAATGTTCAAAACTGTAATTTCAAGTTGTCTTTCTTATCCAAAGAAATGTTTTGTGATAGATCCAAAATCATATATATTTGCCATATTATTTCTGCATACTATTAACATTTTAGTTTAGATTTATCTAGTGCTGATACCTGGTCACAAAACTCAATATACACACAATGCTTCTATGAGAATTTTGTTTGTTAGACCCTTGAAGAGATTTCTTGAACTCAGTATCAGAAAATCTGCATTGAGAAAACCCTGTTATCTTGCTGTTACTAAAGGCTTTGGGGACAGACATTTTGCTTCAAGTATTGCTTCTGTGATGAGTTCTAACTCTCAACTTGTAGGACATCATTGTGCACCTTGAGATGCCTTCTGAATTTGTTTACCTACAGACAGCAACTCTCTCTAACCCCAAGTCCTGATGCAAACCTTTCTATCATGTCTGATGATCTCTGTTGTATTATAATCATGAGAAGAACAGCACTTGTTGAAAGGAATCCTCACTTAATTCTTTTCCTTCATAAACAGATCCTGCCATGCCATCTAGCATGCCATATCAAATTCCACATCAATCCTTTTTGACACCACTGTGACCAGCTCATCATTTTCTTACTTAGAAACTGGTTTTTTTATTAGTGGGGATGTGCACAGAGGCAAGGCCAATCAACAAATAGAAAATAGTATGCTCATTAAATCTTAGGTTCCTTTGCCTTAGGCACAAATAACCTTGAACATCTGAACCTTAGGAAGAAAGTCACCTCTATCTCTATCATCTCCATCATTGTTCCTCCCAAAGAGCAAAATTTGAGACAAGGTGCAGCTGCCAGATGGCCACTTCCATTACTGTCTCTTCAAGTCATCGGCACAATATATCTATCTAACCAGTTCCTATGTTTGTATAAACACTTCTAAACACCCAATCAATCACATCTTTCTAGCTAGCACTTTTCTCCGAGACGTATATCCCTTGACCTAGTAGAAAGTAGATGGGACTCTTTTCTTTCATGAGCTGTGGATTTAATGGACCAGACACAACAATGGCACAGGCGAGTGATTTCGAGGAACTCTCATTATAACCAGGATCTATGTTGCAGTGATTCACAGGATGCAGGTACTGCCTTTAGAGATACATTGCCTTATAGAGAGTGCTGCAAACAACCAGGCTGACAGCTTTTTCTAAAGGTCAAAAAAGGTTATGTGAGTCTCTTAACTGTAAAACTCTGGCTGAAAAGAAATTTATAAGTTTCTGTCTTCCGCAAAGTTGACTTTGGTAATAGTGTATCTATTAAAATTTGTGCAGTAAGGGAGCCCATTGTGGATAGTGGAGGAGAAAAATGATCAACAACTTTTTTATGTAAAGGTGTTTGTGTGTGTGTGTGTGTGTGTGTGTGTGTGTGTGTGTGTGTGTGTGTGTAAGTGTAAGTGTAAACTGAATAGATACCTAAGAAATATCTTGCTCTTCTAATGTCTTTTTTTCCTTGATTGCTTTCTGTAAGTATACCATTTTCTGCTTATTGCTAATTCTTGTAAGTTCTTTTATAATCAGGTTCCCAAGTTTATGCTAAAACACAAATAAGAATTAAGATTACTGAAGTCTGCTTTAAGAGCAAAGGGGTTGATGAGAGCCCATCAGTCTTCCACAGACAGATTATTTGTACAGATGGAACACATGGCTGTCCTGAAGGAACACTAAGGTAGTCTAGCCTGCATGCGAACACAGTGTGCTCTATAGCAGAGGTTCAGGAGCATAAAATCACCAAACTTCAATGGTTGCAACATCCCTATTTGTGTTTGAAGAACATTTAATAGAACGGATTTTCAGTACTTCAGTTCAAAAGACCTGAGTATAAGAAACCTAATAGTTTTTTGCTGCAAAATACAAGAAGCCATGATGCCTGAAAGAGCAGATGATGTCCTCACCACTTTAAGATTCTATCTGCAAACAAATTCACTCTGTTTTCAAATTATGACTGTTAATAAGAACATAAAGTAAGTTGTTCATCATATGGGGCTTTAAAATAAACATGGGGCTCTTCTAGGAGCTGAAAGGTGAACTTCTGTCAGCTGACTCAAACTGTAGACAAAAGGCTTGCTCCAGGTTCTGTTGAGAGTGTTGGGGGACACTGGAGGTAGTCCCTTTTCCCATCTACTTTCACAAGGAGTTGAGCAAAAATTCAAAGTTTTGGTGTTATTAAAAAAGGCACTGAAGTTAATCTCCTATGCTACACTTTGAAAAAAGGTGATTTTGTTTAATATGTAAGTCCTGTGTGACTGAAATTATCACCATTAGATAGAGTTAAGCTTTAACTGTTTCTTCCTTTTAACATGTCTTCTACTTCTTCAAAACATTTCTTTGTATCATTATCCAAGAATTTTTGATTAAATGTTCTTGATATATATAGGAGAAGACATAGACATTGTCTGGCCCTTAATGAACCAGAAAATGACCTAGATAGCATGAGATATGATGTTCTGGATCTGAGACAGAAACATATTCAGCTTCCATCTTTCACTTTGAAAGTCAAAGAATGACACATTTTGTACTTGATACTCAAATTAGACAAATGGAGAGAGGAAGCAGTGTTTTTTAGAATAGGTACAGATGTCATGTTCAACATGAGGTTGACTTCATACAACTCTAGACTTCCTCTTTATCTCACAAGCACTTCCCATGGTTCTGTGGGTATCGTCACAAAAACTACCTTGACTGTAAGAGACAATTTCCAAGACAGACTGCTCTGTTTAGGTAAAGAGACCCACCATCCTTCCAGATTCCCTCTATGTCTCAGTATACATAGCACTGCTGAGATCAGAGTGTTTGCTTGTGGTACAAGGGGCTGAGGAAAAAGTAATAATTAAGGTTTTGTTTTACTTTTAACTCTGTTTTGCTTCCATTTATTATGATTTAGAAGGCAAGACTTGATATCCCCTAGGAGAATCTTCTAATTCATGAGGAGGAATGAGATATGGAGACTTTTAGAGCAATGATCTGCCTTAACTGGTGCATGTAGGAGGTTCTGGTGGCTCTTGAAGCCCTGGTTTGGATAAAAATAAAATGTTTGGCTGTAGAAATAGCTTAGCTGATGAAGTGTTTGCCTTGTTTCAGCCCCAAAACTCATGTACAGTTTGCTTGTTTGCTTGTTTGCTTGTTGGTTTGTTTGTTTTGTGTTTTAAATACAGGCCTAGTAATACATACTTCTATTCCCAGCCCTGAGTAAGTGAGAAGAGATGGGTCCCTAGGTTCATTGGCCTGAAAGCCCTGCCTACTAGTTAAACTCCAGACAATGATCTATTCTGTAAAAAAAAAAAAGAAGAAGAAGAAGAAAAAGAAAAACAAAACCATCCTTTATCAACTGACTGGGCATTTGTTTTTACACCTTAAGAAGATTGTTTATTTTCTTGTCTCACATGCTGTACAGGAAAGATGAACTCAAGGCTCACCTGTCTTGAGAAAAGGAATTGACATCAGAGATCCAGCAATGGGCCAGCAGGAGGTAGGAGGAATCTGACTTAAGCCTACTAGGGAGAAGAAACAGCCAGTTAAATCCAGATCATTTGGCAGAGTATCTCTCTTCCCTGGCATGTAGAATGTAGCAATTTGAGAGCTTCACACTGTTCTTTGCTGAACCATAGCCTCCTCTTGTCCCAAAACAACATTCTGGCGAGACTATAACTTCCCAGTTGTTTTACAAGTCAGCAATGGTGAATACACTTGGAAAACTACAATTTTTGTGTGATGGATGATGATCTCCTGAGCCGTGGCTATGTCTAGTACAAGGGGTTTTGCCACAGCTTTCCAGTTGTCCCTTTTGGATAAGCTCCAGTTTATTAAGAACAAATACATAAAGTGGCAGAAGAGTGCTTCCTTACCTCACATGGGCGTCATCTTCATCCTTTTTCTTTACTCTTGTACCTTATAAGCATCCTCACACTGCTAAGTTCTGTTGAGTGGATTTCAGGCATCACATCTCAAACCTACCTTGTATAAACCTCCATGGTGTTCCCAAGCCCAGACCATTTTGGTCAAGACAACTGTTATAAGCAATGATCACACCTTTTTTTTCTACCTGCCTCCTTCCACTATTATTATTTTAATTTTTCTTGTAGTAGTAAATGTAGTTGTATTCCAATTCTTTACAGAGTTATCTTATTGAGAGTTCCATATATAATGAATTGTAGTTGTCTTTCCCCAATGCCTTCTCTTACTCACCCATCCCCTCCCCCTTTCCTGATGTGCCTTTTCATCTCCACAAACCTGCCTCCGACATTCATGGCCATTTTTCTATATGACCCCCAAAAATTAACTACAGTGTCTTGACTGGGCATAGTAAATGAGGTTCTTTACCATAGCAATGGCAATATGTCAGTGGCTGAAAATGAAACCCCTTCCCTAACTATGCTTAAATAACCCTTCAAGGAAATGGAACAATATGGATTCTTCTCCCATCCACAGTGTAGCTTTTTCTTCTGGGGTAGAAAAATCATTTTCTTCACTCAATGTATATATCCAACCAAATAAACTGTGTTATTCCTTTATTAGCTCCTCTTCTCTATACAGACGACTATACTATCCATACTTACATTTGAACAAGGGGACATTATTTTCCATCTGTGGTGCCCTCATTTCATACAGAACTCATTTTATTGTTCATATAGCATACAACAGGGTCACAGATAGTCACAGGATTTGAGTAGTTTATGCTAAGGGTTAATAAATCTTTTACAGAAACAAACTTCATATCCTGTGATTTCCTTTATTTTTGCAGTTCTTTACACATTTTTCATCACACCCATACAAGACATATGATATAAATTCTTTGAGTCTTTTATGCTTTCATTCTTTACTATTGTGAGTTCCACACAACCCAGAATTTTTCAATCATTTTTACCCAAATACCTCCTAAGTTTGGAAAAATACAACGAATGCCACTTTAGTCATCTGATCGTCTTTATGCTCAGATAGGCTTGGGTCTTACAGTTGGATTATGTCTTCTATTGTGCTTTCTTGGCTCAAGTCATCTATCACAACATATACCCCTCCCAGAACACCATCTACCATGATTACCATGACACTATAAACTCAGCTGCAGTCATGGTTAGGTGCAATAGCTGGACTCTCTGGCTTATATTTTATGCTTCTACTCATTTGGAAGCTCTCAGGTTAAAGGACATTTTATAAAGGATGTGTATTAAGGCATTTTTCTATCTTTTTGATTAAGTTTTTTGCCCCTTTGCCCTTCCATAACTCTCATTATAACTGAAATTAGTTGCTCACTGGCTGTGTTCTCTGTTCAATTATATGGTTCTTGAGGACAGGGGTCAACCTTATGATCTATCTACTCCACTGTTACATCTTTAGTACCTAACACATTTCCCTAACAGCCACTTATTTATTAAGTGGATTGATAAATGGACAGAGAATGAAAATACTGTCATTACTTTTTATTAGATTTAGCAAATGATTGTTCAACCTTTCATTTGAATCTGCCCTTGGGACTCTCAAGAACTTCACTGACTCTGTCCTTCTCCACTACTATCGATTGTCTTCGAGGTCTTCATTCCTATCCATGTCAGAGCTGTTTGGAGAAACACTTTAAAACATCAGTTCTCTTTACATTAAAGATGTTGGTAAAGGTGTGTGTGGTGTGTGTGTGTGTGTGTGTGTGTGTGTGTGTGTAAAAATCAACAAAACTGGCCTCAACATAAGGTAAACTTTAAATATTTTTGTTATTTTGTTTCTTCAGACGTGGTCTCACTATTCTAGGATGACATATAATTCAATGTGTAGTCTAGCTCGGCCTTGAATATGTAGTAAATGTTTTGCCACAGACTCTGCAATTGGTGATTCAGGTATGCCAATATGCTTAGTTAAAAATTTAAAAGATGCTTGAATGAAAGAAAGAGAGAGAGAGAGAGAAAGAAAGAAAGAAAGAAAGAAAGAAAGAAAGAAAGAAAATATTGCTGCTTTTGGATCCCAATATTTTCATCTTAATTAAATAAATTTTCTAATTTTGCCCTCCTAAGTGGCTTATACAGGACAGTCTAGAAGGCCATACCTAAAATAGGTTAAAGCTACTACTACTACTACTACTACTACTACTACTACTACTACTACTACTAAAAATAGTAGTATTTCTTCCTATGCATGCTCATCTTTTGGTGGGGGTATGGATGTAATGGGTCATTTTGCTTAAAACAATAAAATTGCAGCAAGCACTGCTGGCCCTAATATCGTTATGCTAAGACAGCTAAGACAGCATGGGCAGTGAAGCATCATCCCTCATCTGGTTTCTATTAAGTGAAACTTAGATTGACTCTGCATCTTTTGAACTTGGTGCTTTTTGCTTTTCACCATCCTGTAAAACCGCCATCCTACATGTACTAACTGGAACAATTTTGTAAATCTTTGTGATTGTGGTAAATGACCAAACTCTACTACTGGCCGAAGTCTTGTAGTCTAATTCATCAGCACATTTAGTATCGACAAGTGAGAAGGCAGCAAATTCCATGGGTTGGGCACAATTGGGGATGAAGGAGACTAGTACTAATTTTCTTGATGAGTCCTGCATTCTAGAAATGATCCACTATATTTGCTCAACAAATTGCTTATTAACCCCAAATAATTTACACTACTTTAAAATGATTACTCAAAATTCACAAAGCAGTAGATTTTACAAAACAATAAAGAAATTAAGGACCTCAAACAAATGTATTAAATACTGCAAAAAAACTTTTGTAAACAATGCAGTGCAATACTTTCAGGTGAAATATGAGAAAATAGTTATAGAAAACACCATGTTTCATCTTCCTAATTGCCCTTTGGCCTTTAGTTATGATGGTAGTTGGTATGGTTGCAGCCAGTTCAAAAATCTTTCATTCCTTTACATTCAGGGAGATGCTCCCAAAGCAGCTTTCCTGCCTTCCATAAGAGTCATTCCCCAAATATTGGAGAAATCTCTTCTCTTAGTCTGGGAGTCTAAATACATTCATCTACAGCTTTGTGGAAATGGGCAGCCTCTGTTAGCTATGACTACCTGGTCTCTGAACAGCCAGAAAATTAAGTCAGGGGGAGGTAGACCAGACAGAAAGGAGATGTGTGTCAGCCAAACCCACTCATGGAGAGTCAGCAGCAACAGCACAGCCATCTTCAAAGGAGAGGACACCAAAGCAAGAGGAGGAAAAAGTCTTAATGACTAATTGGCAAGCCATCTGTCTATGTGTGTTATCTCTCTATGTTACCTTCACAAATTTCCTTTTTAAGTTCTGATTGATCTAAGCCTGAAGACTTTAAAGAGTATAATATATTCCAGTCTGCTCCTCAGCAGAACTTCTCTCACAAATCAGGGTTGGCTGTCTTGTAGACTTTCTCATTATTTTATCAGTTAAGAAGCAGAGACTCACAAGTTCAGACAATTTGGCCTGCACTGTCCAACTGCATGGAATCAGTAGCATCAGAAACTCGGTACTCTAATTTGCCCCATTTCACATCTTGCTAGAATACAATCTCACTAAAAGGAGTGTCTTTGTTTTGCAATGTACTGCTTTAAGTATTTTGTAACCACCTTTCTTGCTTTCCTATCTTGAATCCAGAAGCCTTCAATTTTGTTTTCTTCCATCAAAATTTATAACTAGAGAAGAGTTCATATTTTCATTTACAACGAAACATGAATGAGAATCTGTGCTCTACCCTGTCTGAGGTTGGGCTCCTCTTTCGATACACATCATGTGTTTTGGAATGGAAGATCTCTGTGTATTAAAGGTCTCTAGAGACTGGAGCTGACAGAATGCTTATGTTTCAGATTTACTAGAAAGCAATGGACAGAGCCTGGCTAGTTTGACAACAGATTTCTATACTATGTACTGCACACAAGGTAAGACCAGGTAGCTATTCACTCCACAGATCTGAATTTCTGGGCAATCACAATTTGTTGTGAAAGGCCTGCAGAATCACAGCTTATTGTATCAGTTGTAACCTTAAGAAACTTGAGTCTAACACCACTGAAGAAAAGCAATGATGGCTGAGATGTACCCAGTCAACAGCAGGGAGTAAAGGCAGAAAAGAGCTCTGTGTTTCCCTAGTCTTATTTACATCTAGACTGCTGAGAAGTACTGGTAGGTGCTCTAGAGAATACACAGTCTGGTCACTACAGTAAAGCTTTCCAGAAAATACCCACAAAGAAATAGCTCCCAGTTTATCTGATCCTACTAGGTTACAGGCAAGATCAGCAATCACAGTAGGCCTAAGTACCTGGCACTTGACTGGCATGAGTGGAGAAGTAGGCTAGTAGGTGATACCAGTTGCTAAGCTGTTATTAGCAATAGAAAATGCACCCAGTACCTGACTCAGAAATCTATGCGGGAGAAAGTAAGTGCCTGAGATGAGTCTACTCATTTTCTACAGAGACTCTCCAGCCAAAACACACAAAACACTAATGACAGAGTGGCCCTGAGTTTCCAGAGACAACTGCGAATAGGTCTATTATTTCTTTTTCTTTTCATAGCTGAACAAATCTGTCTTCAGTGTCATTGCTGTCTCCGTTTTGGGGTTTCTCTCTCTTGCCTCAGACCTCCTGGGGACTCTGAAGGGGGAACATCTGTGTGTCTGTTTTGCTCCCTTTTGCTAAACCTGCTAAATAGCAACGACGCTAAATTTTTAATGTTCCGGAAGCTCTGTGTGTGAAGCAATGATATTGGTTTCAATTGAAGAAGAGTTTTAAGACGGGCAATTTTATAGTAACTTACATAATGCATGCCAAAGTGTGAGGCTGTTATGGAATCGCATCTGCGATTGAGAGCTGCATAATACAGCAATAGTATTTGAATATTATCAGATTGTAAATGGTGGAAATGTGGTATTAAGTGTTTGTGAGGAGTGAATTATGCCCTATTATACTGCAGACACCCTGGGAGCGGTGGAAGCAGCCGGTGAATGGCAGGCTTCTTTGATTTATTAACAGGGCTAGTTGACTGGGATTATGCTTATTTTTATGTGTGGAGCCATTATAGGTTCTGAGGCTGTACTCCACGGAGGAGTCATGCAGTGAGGAGGAATAACAGTCATAGGTAGCCCCTCTGCCTGCTACAGATCCTGGGCAGTTTGATTTTATTTGGAAGTGATAAATTTCTATCTATCTATTTATCTATCATCTATCTATCTATCTATATCTTTATCTATCATCACACACCTACCTACCTACCTACCCATACCATAAGCAATTCTCCACAGATGAGGAGAGTTTACAAGAAAATAGAGGTGTGGACTGGAAAGCCAAGGAGAACATGATCAGGGATTATAAATATCATGATGGGAGGGCTATAAATGAAGGGTGGAAATTATACAGTCTCATGGGATGGCCAGATTTGGCATAATGCCCTGGAACTGAGGGAGAAACATGGCCCATACAATAGGCAAGGTTTATAGTTTTAAGAATGGTACTGCAGAGAATCCATCCTCAAAGGTCACAAAACAGCTCATGTAAATTAAGAGCAGCAAGAATGCCACGATGAAGGGGACTGGGCAGTGAGCAGGCCCAGTGCCCCATCACTGGGTTTGAAGGTATGCCTTGTGTTTACTACACACACTAAATGAGGTTGTGGAAATATTCACTGTAAAAAATCTTTAAGCAACAAACCCCACAATTACTTTGCCACTAAAATGAAACCAACTTTAAAAATGATGGCCTGTCTTGTGGGGAAACACCTTCAGTCTGATTTTGAAGAGCTGATTGGGGAAATGGATATGTTTTCTCTCCTTATCCCTTATGATACAGTTCTAAATGGGACATGTTTCAGTCACTGAGGAGGTAAAAATGAGGTCAGGAAGGATAATGCTGAACAGAAGTCCTGCATGGTTTCCACAGTAACAATAGTAATCTGAGAAGTCCACCAGTTCTTATGGTGCAGGTCAGAGGCAAGAGGCTTACAAGGATTGATACTTTTTCTCAGCTGGTAAGTATATGGAATCATTACACTTAAATTGGTATTGAAAAAAACGTATCAAAAAGAAAAAAAAATCACCCAGCCGTACCATGCAGAGTCCTTAGTTTATACTCTGAAAAATCAAGAAGGCAGATAGCCCAAAATATGGAACTCCCATTCAGAGAGCAAGCATAAATGACGGAAAAAGTTGGAGTCAAGGGCAAGACAATGGCTCTAAAAGTCACAGGGGATTCAACAGAAAGTAAAAATTCAGGACTATGAAATCCTGCCTTGCCTTTCCTGTAGCTCTACCCAGACATCAGTACAGACTGCTGGGATATGACCTGGCCTATAGCCCATGGAATCTGTGCAAACAGATATAACATTGCCAGAAAGGTAACAGAGGTTCTCAAATACAAAGACAAACACACAACCAAGCATAACCAAATATCTGGGGAGAGCCACACCATGAAGGAGAAAAGGGAAGCTAGGTAAATAGAACACTGAACTCACCGAAACAAAGGATGAAGCAAGCGAGCTATTTGAGTAAATATCACACACTTCCACTGAGAGTGACGAAGGGTATCCTGATCATTTAAAAAGATTCAATTTCATACTCTGAATCTGAAACCTTAGTCCTCTAAATGACAATGGAAATGTTAAATAGCGGACTATTCAAATGCCCCGAAAAATAAAACAGAATTTAGAAGTATAGTATGATAGGGTTGAATTGATTTTACTCTTCTTGTAATAGAAATGAACAAACGTGTAAAGTGGCTTTTAGATATATACAAAAAAATGATATCTAAAATGGTCATTGTAACATGCAAGGTAAAGTGGGCTGTTCAAATATAAGATTTCAAAATCTACTAGGATTGGGAAAATTTTAATTTTTAAGATAAAAGATCATATTGAGATCATAAGTCTAAAAATGAAAAAGTACACACTGAAACATCATATTATGTTTAAAAATTCCAAAGCTGATCAGAATGTTCTGGAAGTGTCCTGGGAGAATAAATTGTTGTGAAGGGATTTTCATGTCTTAACAGTGCTGAGGTGAACCCTTGCCTCAGTAAGTCTGGGTGGAGAAAATTCATCTCCCTAAGGATCTTCAGTGTAAACTGTAGAATAACATTGTTAGTTTTTGGAAGAAAATGAAAATATTTAATATTTTATGTATTGGTCATGGATAATTTTTTTCTTATATCCGAAGGAATAAGTAGAACCTGTATTACAAGATTAAAAATTAATCTTCTAGAAAGAAATCAGATTAAGAAATAGTAGTGAGGAGAGATTTGTGTGTATCACTAAATCTGAATGCACACTATTCACCAGTTATCAGACTGAAGCCAAACTTACAAATGACTGATGTTATACAGCACTAGTAAAATGTAATGGAATGACCCACTAATAAGCTACTTTTTACTAGTTTTGCATTTTTCTTTAATCATGGTCTTAAACACTACCTTGTGTCTGGTAAGCATTGATTGGTAAAGAGATATTTTCTTCTCTGGCAGCCCACCACTATCTGAGTCATTCTTGTCTTAGTCTAAGATGTTTAACTTACTTCTTTTTAATTGTGTTTTAATGTCAGATAGATTACAAACTCGGCCAGTTATATAAATGAGTTAATCAATTTATTAACATAATAAATAGGTAATGATAAATACTTCAAAAGTTCCAATTAGATAGCAGACAGAAAGTAGCTTTTGATGATACACTGTGAAGCAGACGTTATGATGTTAACTAGAAAAAAGGGATGATGAGGCTAAATGAAGGAACACAAGGATTATGACGGTTATAGAACAATGTATGTGGTACTAAGGAAAAGAGAAGCCTCAAAGTGCCAACAATTAACAAAAGACAGACTTCCAGTATCTCTGACTAATGAACTCACTGCTGAGACAGTCTTTGTAGGAAGTCATGCAGAAGACCAGAATTTGAGAAAAACCCTCAGTTGCATCAAGTAAAGACTATGTACTCAAAAGCATGAAAGGCAAATGAAACACAGGATCAATTAACTTCCAAGCCTTTGAACAGATGTACTATAAGGAGGAAAGGCAAGAAGTATAAAAGACAAGAAAAAAGAAAAATAGTAGAAAAACAAATATTTACAAGATGTTAATGATCATGTAGAACAAGTCCTTATGACCCTAAAAGAAAAATACTATGTTCAGCTATGCTATGAAGCAATGCAGCAGGCATAACTACATGAACAAAAATGATTATACAATAAAAGTTTGAGGGTGATAATTAGGTGAAACAACACACTCCAGAAAAGAAAATAAGAAAATAGAGTACGTAATATATTATATAATACATTATAATATATATATATATTATATATATATATATATATATATATATATATATATATATATATAATATATATACATACATACACACACACACACACACACACAGAGAGAGAGAAATGGAGGTGGCAAAGAAGGGAACATGAATAATGTTTATTCAGGTAAATAGGACATATAATGAAAACACAACATAAAACTGAAATAAAAGCAAGTATTTAAAATGATGAAAATTAATAGAAATTAAGATTTATTCAGTATGGAATCAAAGTCTATAAAAATAACAAACCATAGAAATATATTATTTAAAGAAGTAATTCAAAAATGCTCATTTAAGATTTCTAAAGGAAATTATTTTTCACCAGTAATCTGTACCCTGTAAGACAAAGGATGAGTAAGTCCAAAATGATAAGTAACAAACGTATTGTACTTAACAGTACAAAATTTCCTTAGGGAACTATGAAAAATAATCAATTCACTTATAAAAGGAAATAGAAATAGGCGAAACGCAAGGCCAGCTGCATCATCTCCATGGCAACATTCAACAGCAAGGACAGCTGGGTAACACCTACAAATTACTTGAGGAAAGGAACTGACCTATGTATTTTATCTCTGGATCAGGTGTCAATCAATTATTATAGCAACTGACAAGTGGTTTTCAGCATGCAAGAACTGAGGGAACATTTTCTCATGTGAACTTGTGAAAATTGGACTTCTCATCAGAGTTAATCAAAATAAGAGTCAGGGCTCTCCAGCAAAGACATTGGCAGGTGCTATGTCTAGATTAAACTGTGACAAGAGCAGATATGAACCAAAGTCATAGGTCAAGGTAGGAGCAGTAACTTTGCAAGTAACTAGGAAAGAAAATGCAACCAAAGATAAATTTCTAATGACTTGACATAATCCTATTCAAATTATAAAGGCAGGCATTAATGAAAATAAAAACAAGAAAAATTTGAGGAGGTGCAATGCGAATTCTAGACTCCCCAAAGCCATCTAAATGTTATTTAGGTTGTGTGTGTTTGTGTGTGTGTGTGTGTGTGTGTGTGTGTGTGTGTGTGTGTGTGTGT
>JANHMN010000013.1:56869909-56914005 GCA_030674055.1 Rhabdomys pumilio | reverse complement strand
CACACACACACACACACACACACACACACACACACACACACACACACCACACTACACACACACACCACACACACACACACCACACACACACACACACCACACACACACACACCACACACACACACACACACACACACACACACACACATCACTAGAAGAGAATAGAAATGAGAGTATTAAAAGATAGAAACAGAGGTAAAAAGTAAATCAAAATTCTACTCAAGCTTATAAAAGTTATTAAAAAAGAGAAAACTCAGTTAATTTAATCAACAAACAAACAAAAACACACAAAATAGGCATAAGAGGAAAATTGATTTTATAGTAAGTAGATTTTTATTTAAATTAGAATATATTATAAATAATTTGTACTAAACTTGAAAACCCAAATGTAATGATGGGCTGAAAAAATACAACTATCAAACAACAAAAAAAAATTATAGGCAAGAAAGAACATATTGACTACTACAAATACATAGGACAAATATCTTGAGATAAATTTGAGTGTGTAAGTGTTTCAGGATGCTTATGAAATAATTGTGTAAATGTACATTAGTCGTGTCTAACACATATGCAGGGGAGCTCTCTCATCAACAGCATCCTGTACTCGAGCCTGAACATACACTTAGTGTTTTCTGTTTTTTGTTTTGTTTTGTTTTGTTTTGTTTTGTTTTGTTTTGTTTTAAAAGCTCTAACAAAAAAAATCATTTTATTGGATATTTTATTTACATTTCAGATGTCATTCCCTTTCCCCATTGCCACACCCTAGAAAACCCCTATCCCATGCCCCCTTTCCCTTTTTGCTTTTATATAATTTTTTTAAAATGTTAATCAAAGGCTTTATAATTTTGGTAATGCTCAATCAGAAGTGTAACCCAATACCCAACCTAGATATATCAACTATCTTTGAGTAGTGGAGACACGTGAACATCTGCCTCCATGTCCCCCCTTTCTCTCTCTTTCTCTCTCTCATCACCTAGCTTCTCCTCTCCTTCTTCTCCTCCTCTCTTTACTCCTTCTCTTCCTCTCTGTACTCTTCCCACCTTAGCTACCCCCTCCCCACCTTCGCACCCCCCCACTCTGTGTTCATTTTCATGGGACCAAGAATCTCCTCTGCCACCTATGCCCGACAAGGCCACCCTCCCCTACATATACAGCTGGGTCATAGGTCCCACCCTATGTGCTCCCAGGCTGGTGGTTTAGATCCTGGGAAGTTCTGGTTGGTTGGTATTGTTTTTTTCCTCATGAGGTCATAACCCCTTTCTTCTACTTCAGTCTTCTCTCTAACTTTTCCATTGGGAAACCTTTGATCATATCAGTGGTTAGCTGTGAGCCTCTTCCTCTGAATATGTCAGTCTCAGGCAGACGTCTAAGGAGACAGCTATATCATGTTCTTGACAGCATGTACTTCCAGCCATCCACATCAGTGTCTAGCTTAGGTGACTGTACATGAGATGGATACCCAGGTGGAATGGTCTCCAGATGTCCCTTCCTTCAGTTTCTGTCCCATGATTTGTTTCCATATTTGCTCCCTTGAGTAATTTTGTCACTCGTTCTAAATAGAACTGAGGTATCCCAATTTGGTCTTCCTTTTTCATGAGCTTCATGTGGTCTGTGAGTTGAGTCTTCACTATTCTAAGCTTTTGGGCTAACATCCGCTTATCAGTGAGTAAATACCATGTGTGTTCTTTTGTGCTTGGGTTAACTCACTCAGGATGATATTTTCTAGTTCCATCCATTTAGCTAAAAATTTCTTGAATTCATTATTTTTAATAGCTAAGTAATACTCCATTGTGTAGATGTGCCACATTTTTTGTATCCATTCCTCTGTTGAGGGACATCTTGGTTCTTTTCAGCTTCTGGCTATTATAAATAAGGCTGCTATGAACATAATGGAGCATATGTCCTTATTATATGTTGGGGCATCTTCTGGGTATATTCCCAGGAGCGGAGTAGCTGGATCCTCAGGTAATGCTATGTCAGGTTTCTGAGGAACCGCCAGAATGATTTCCAGAGTGGTTGTACCAGCTTGCAATCCCACCAACAATTGAGGAGTATTCCTCTTTCTTAACATCCTTTCCAGCATCTACCATCACTTGAGTTTTTGATCTTAGGCATTCTGACTGGTGTGAGGTGGTATCTCAGGGCTGTTTTGATTTGCATTTCCCTGGTGACTAAGGATTTGAGCATTTTTTAAAGTGCTTCTCAGCCATTCGAGTTTCCTCTGTTAAGAATTCTTTGTTTAGCTCCATACTCCATTTTTAATAGGGTTATTTGGTTGTCTGGAGTATAATTTCTTGAGCTCTTTGTATATCTTGGATATTAGCCCTCTATCGGATGTAGGATTGGTTAAGATCTTTTCCAAATCTGTTGGATGCTGTTTTGTGTTATTGACAATGTTCTTTGCCTTACAGAAGCTTTGCAATTTTATGAGGTCCCATTTGTCAATTCTTGATCTTAGAGCATGCGCCATTGGTGTTTTGTTCAGGAACTTTTCTCCTGTGCCTAGGTATTCGAGGGTCTTCCCCAATTTCTCTTCTATTAGTTTCAGTGTATCTGGTTTTAAGTGAAGGTCTTTTATCCACTTATATTTTAGCTTTGTACAAGGAGATAACAATGGATTGATTTGCATCCTTCTACATGTTGACCTACAGTTGAACCAGCAACATTTGCTGAAAAAGTTGTCTTTTTTCCACTGGATGGTTTTGGCTCCTTTGTCAAAGATCAAATGATCATAGATGTGTGGGCTCATTTCTGGATGTTCAATTCTATTCCACTGATCTTCCTGCCTGCCTCTGTATCAATACCATGCAGTTTTAATTACTATTGCCCTGTAGTACAGTTTGAGGTCAGGGACAGTGATTCCCCCAGAAGTTCTGTTAATGTTGAGAATAGTTCTCGCTATCCTGGATTTTTTGTTATTCCAAGTAAATTTGGGAATTTCTCTTTCTGTCTCTATGAAGCAGTGATTTGGAATTTTGATGGGGATTGCACTGAATCTATAGATTGCTTTTGGCAAAACGGCCACTTTTACTAAATTAATCCAGCCAATCCAGGAGCATGGGATATCTTTTCATCTTCTGATGTCTTCTTCTACTTCTTTCTTCAGAGACTTGAAGTTCTTGTCATACAGATCTTTCACTTGCTTGGTTAGGTTCACTCCAAGATATTTTATATTGTTTGTGACTATTGTGAAGGGTGTCATTTCCCTAATTTCTTTCTCAGCCTGTTTATCTTTTGATCAGGAAGGATACTGATTTGTTTGAGTTGATTTTATATCCAGCCACTTTACTGAAGTTGTTTACCAGGTTTAGGAGTTCTCTGGTGGAAATTTTAGGATCACTTAAGTATACTATCATATCATCTGTAATAGAGAAATTTTGACTTCTTCCTTTCCTATTTGTATCTCTTTGACTTCCTTTTGTTGTCTAATCGCTCTAGCTAGGACTTCCAGTACTATATTGAATAGGTAGGGTGAGAGTGGATAGCCTTGTCTAGTCCATGATCTTAGTGGGATTGCTTCAAGTTTCTCTCCATTTAGTTTGATGTTAGCTACTGGCTTGCTGTATATTGCTTTTACTATGTTTAGGTATGGACCTTGAATTTCTGCTCTTTCCAAGACTTTTAACATGAAGGGATGTTGAATTTTGTCAAATGCTTTCTCAGCATCTATGAGATGATCATGTGGTTTTTAAATTTGAGTGTATTTATTAATTTATTAATATTAGTTGATTACATTGATGGATTTCCAAGTATTGAACCATCCCTGCATTCCTGGGATAAAGCCTACTTGATCATGATGGATGATAGTTTTGTTGTGTTCTTGATTTCGGATTGCAAGAATTTTATTGAGTATTTTTGCATCAATATTCATAAGAGAAATTGGTCTGTAGTTCTCTTTCTTTGTTAGGTCTTGTAAGGCTTAGGTATGAGCATAATTGTAGCTTCATAGAAGAAATTGAGTATTGTTCCTTCTTTTTCTATTCTGTGGAATAGTTTGAACAGAATTGGTATTAGGTTTTCCTGGAAGGTCTGATAAAATTCTGCACTAAAATCATCTGGCCCCAGACTTTTTTCGGTGGGGAGACTTTTAATGAGTGCTTCTATTTCTTTAGGGGTTATGGGACTGTTT
Organism: Rhabdomys pumilio; assembly: GCA_030674055.1. Lineage (NCBI taxonomy): Eukaryota > Metazoa > Chordata > Mammalia > Rodentia > Muridae > Rhabdomys > Rhabdomys pumilio. Next base: position 56,909,876 of record JANHMN010000013.1, on the reverse strand, counting down.
AGATGGTTTATCTGCTCCTCATTTAACTTTGATACTTCATATCTATCTAGAAAATTGTCCATTTCATCCAGATTTTCCAATTTTGTTGAGTATAGGCCTTTGTTGTAGGATCTGATGATGTTTTTTAATTTCCTCTGTTTCTGTTGTTATGTCTCCCTTCTCAGTTCTGATTTTATTAATTTGAGTACTGTCTCTGTGCCCTTTGGTTAGTCTGGCTAAGGGTTTGTTTATCTTGTTGATTTTCTCAAAGAACCAGGTCCTGGTTGTGTTGATATTTTGTATAGTTCTTTCTGTTTCAACTTGGTTGATTTCAACCCTGATTTTGATTATTTCCTGCTGTCAACTCCTCTTGGGTGTATTAGATTCTTTTTATTTTAATGCTTTCAGGTGTGCTGTCAAGTTGTTAGTGTATGCTCTTTCCATTTTCTTTTTGTGGGCACTTAGAGCTATGATTTGTTCCTCTTAGTACTGCTTTCATGGAGTCCTACAAGTTTTGATATGATGTATCCTCCTTTTATATTAAATTTTAAAACATCTTTAATTTCTTTCTTTATTTCTTCCTTGACCATCTTATCCTTGAGTAGAGCATTGTCCAGTTTCCACATGTATGTGAGCTTTCTGTTGTTTGTGTCCATATCAAAGACAAGTCTTAGTCCATAGTGATCTGATAGGGTACAAAGGATTATTTCAATCTTTTTGTATCTGTAGAGGCCTCTTTTGTGACCAATTATATGATCTATTTTGGAGAAGGTACCATGAGGTGCTGAGAAAAAGGTATATTCTTTTGTTTTAGGATGAAATGTTCTATAGATGTCAGTTAAGTCCATTTGGTTCATAACTTCTGTTTGTTTCATTATGTCTTGGCTTATTTTCTGTTTACATAATCTGTCCATAGCTGAGAGTGAGGTGTTGAAATCTCCCACTATTATTGTATGAGGTGCAATGTATGCTTTAAGCTTTAGTAAAGTTTCTTTTATGTATGTGGGTGCCCTTGCATTTGGGGCATAGATGTTCAGAATTGCGAGTTTCTCTTGGTATATTTTTCCTTTGACAAATAAGAACTGTCCTTCTTTATCTTTTTTGATTACTTTTGGTTGAAAAACAATTTTATTTGTTATTAGAATCGCTACTCCAGCTTATTTCTTGGGACCATTTGCTTGTAAGATTGTTTTCCAATCTTTTAATCTGAGGTAGTGTCTGTCTTTTTCACAAAGGTGCATTTCCTGTATGCAGCATATTGTTGGGTCCTGTTTATGTATCCAGTCTGATAGTCTATGTCTTTTTATTGGACATCTGAGTCCATTGATATTAAGAGATATTACAGAAAAATGAATGTTGTTTCCTGTTATTTTTGTTATTGGCAGTGGAGTTATGTTTGTGTAGCTACCTTCTTTTAGGGTTATAGGAAGATTACTTTCTTGCTTTTTCTAGGTTGTAGTTTCCCTTCTTGTGTTGGAGTTTTCATCCAATTATCCTTTGAAGTGCTGGATTTCTGGTAAGATATCTTGTAAATTTGGTTTTATCATGGAATATTTGGTTTCTCCATCAATATTGAGAGTTTTGTTGGGTATAGTAGTCTGTGCTGGCATTTGTGTTCTCTTAGAGTCTGTATGATATCAGTCCAGGATCTTCTGGCTTTCATAGTCTCTGGTGAGAAGTCTGGTGTAATTCTTATAGATCTCCCTTTATATGTTACTTTACCTTTTTCTCTTACTGCTTTTAGTATTTTTTCCTTTGTTTTGTACATTTGATGTTTTGATTATTATGTGGCAGGAGGTATTTCTTTTCTGGTCTAAACTATTTGGAATTCTGTAGGTTTCTTGTATATTTATGGACATCTCTGTCATTAGGTTAGGGAAGTTTTCGTCTATAATTTTGCTGAAGATATTTGCTTGTCCTTTAAGTTTGGATTCTTCCCCCTCATCTATACCTATTTTCCTTAGGTTTGTCCTTCTCATTGTGTCTTTGATTTTCTGTATGTTTTGAGTTAGTAGCTTTGTGTATTTTGCATTTTCTTTGACAATTGTGTCAATGTTTTCCATGGTATCTTCTGCACATGAGATTCTCTCTTCTATCTCTTGTATTCTGTTGGTAATACTTGTGTCTATGACTCCTGAACTTTTTTTAGGTTTTCTATCTCCAGGGTAGTCTCCCCTTGTGATTTCTTTATTGTTTCTACTTTCATTTTTAGATCTTGAATGGTTTTGTTTAATTCCTTCACCTGTTTGTTTGTGTTTTCTTACAATTCATTAAAGGATTTTTGTGTTTCCTCTTTAAGGGCTTCTATCTGTCTACCAGTGTTCTCCTTAAATTCTTTGAGAGTGTTATTTATGTCCTTCTTAAAGTCCTCTATCATCGTCATGAGAAGTGATTTAATCATGAATCCTGTTTTAAGGTGTGATGAAGCGTTCAGGGCTTGCTATGGTGGGGGAACTGGGTTCTGATGATGCCATGTAACTTTGGATTCTTTTGCTTAAGTTCTTGCACTTGCCTTTCGCCATCTGGTTAACTCTAGTGCTACCTGTGCTCGCTGTTTCTGACTGAAACCTGTCTTTCCAATGATCTTGCTTGTGTCTGGTCTCCTCGGGGTCCAGATGTCTCTGTGATCTTCTCCAGCTGCTCTGAGTAGAGTTGTACCTCTAGGATGCCTCAGAATATGGTTCCTCCAAGGTAGCAGACTAGCTAGGTGTCTGCTGTTCTGGGTGCAGTGTCTCCTCTAGGGTGTCTCAGGATAAGGTGTCCACTGCTCTGAGTGCAGTGGTTCCTCTAAGAATGTCTCAGGATATGTTGTCTGTCACTCTAAGTTCAGTTGATCCTCTGCCACTCTGGGTTCAGTGGTACCTCTGCTGCTCTGTGTTCAGTGGACCCTCTACCACTCTGAGTTCAGTGGACTCTCTAGGTTGTCTCAAGAGGAGACTGGTGTCCACACCAGATTGAAGAGGGCCAGGTCTGCACCTGGCCTCAGGGTTTGGGTTTCTGCTGGATTCTGAGCGCTTCCCACACCCAGCCAAGGTCGTAGGGCAGTGTTGGGGTCTTCTTACCTACCACTCTGGGTTCAGCGGGCCCTCTATGATGTCTCAGGAGGAGTCTAGTGTCCACACTGGAGTGGACAGGGCACAGGTCTGCATCAGGACTCAGATCCGGGATCCAGGCGGAAGGACAGCCATGTTTTCTGTTGTTGATGTTCATCATTATGTAAGCTCTTTGATAGTTGCATAGGGAGCTCAGAGAACATGTCCATGACAGTGACAATTCTTGAAAGAATGAACAGATACAACAAGAAAGCACACATAGCAATACCTCTTCTGTGAAAGTTCACACAGCTTGTTAAGCCCAAACCAGGCTTCCTGTTGTGGTTGCTTTCAAAGTGTTGACAGTCTAATGTGTCCTGGAAAAGGGATTCCCAGTGACAAGGAAGGACATTCAAATCAACCATGTGCCCTCAGGTTAGGTATATCATGAAGGCCAAAATAGGTGGCATGACTTTCAAATCCGTGGTATTATTTTCATGTCCACTCGTCCACAGTGGGTCAATTATTGTTTTTTAATGCCACTGTGTTATGCAGAATGTCGTTAATATTTGATGAAATGTTGTTGGACGAAATGTAGTGAACATTTGAACATAGTTAATAATTACTAGAACACTGCTAATATTTACTGAACACTTTAGAGTGCTAGACACTATCAAGTATATATTTGTGTCATTCACTCTTTCCAACAGCTTTATTAAGAAACTAAAGCATAATGCATTTATTTTGTGATTTTAAGATTCTAGTATGGTGTTATCTTAAATGATATTCAGCAGTAGTATAATAAGTTTTCTGATTCATCTCTCTTTTGACTAGTGGATCTTTAAAAATTTCATATTGCCATATTTTTATTAAGTTCAGGAAGAATTTGACTAAGACAATTGTTCACAATGAGTAAACACTCTTACCCTGGAGTCCCTGATATCTGCCCAGAAGATTCCTATTTGACAAGGAACAACCTAATGGCCAACAGCCCAATCCTGATATGACTGTCTTCAGGTATAAAAGGCAGATATCATTTTCCAAAGACAATTTTGAATAAAGAAAAGCACATAAATTAGTTTATTATTTGAGAGTTTCATAAAAGCATATAAAGTATTTGGAGCAAATCTACCAATCCTCTTTTCTCTCCTCTGATCCCTTACTTTGGCTCATGTTTTCAAAACCTCCTTGTTGAACCTGCCGTCTAGTCCACTGCCCACTAGAGGTAGCAGAAAACAAAGGATAATAAGGCAAAGAAGGATGTAGACTTGCTTAGAAAGAGTTGTTTGAAATGATTCCATTCTACTTCATCAGGATATCAGCAGCTTAGCTAACACAAATTAGCAGCAGTAGCTTGATCCACTTGCAAATACCATTCACCAATCAACAATGGCAGTTTGATTCAGAACAAACCACATGGCTCTTCCAATAAGCCTGATCCACAAATGCTGCAAGAAGCGGCAAGAATCAGAAGTTCTTTGGTGGCATTTCTCTCTATGTAGTCACAAAAAATGATGACCAGCAAAGAATGGCAAGGTGAACCAATGCCACAAAGTTTTGTCTACTGTCTGTTGGGTTAGACTTACACCTTTCCCAAACATTACATGTTCTCTCAAGTGTCTGCTCTAGCAAAACATCACATAAGCTTTTTCCAGGAAGCTTATAGAAAAACACCATGCATCTGTTCTTAGCAAAACATTTTCTAGTGTGTCTGTTTCAGCAAAGCATCCTCTTATAAGAGTTTCCAGAAAAATATCACATGACACAAGTGATATGCCAAAGAAACCAGAAATTTCCACTTCATCTTCTCACCCACTCCATCTCCCTTCTTTCTCCCAACTTGATGTGATCTTGTTTTCATTTACACTGACTTCACCCTTCTAGTACAATCTGTATAGGACCATTGCTATAATGTGTAGTCCATCAGGGCCCAAAACTCTAAAGAAAACTTGACTTTTACAACCCAGTTAGGAAGATAAGTACTCAATATATAAAAATCATATAAAATGTCTTCTCAGGTCTGAGTCTAAGGATGTCAAGAGAATCAAAGTTCTCAGCCACAGATTTATTGATTTTTATGATTCTGTGTAAGAGGTCAGCTGGCAAAAGAAGGCTATACACCTTAGTAGGTATCATAGAAAAGACAGGAAAGATGTGTAAATTTCATAGTGTGTCGAACAATCTTTTATCAATTCTTTCCAATTTTTAGTTTTTGTAGATTGCCATCATATACAGATTTACCTTATATTTCCACATATATCTTTCTATTTCATTACTATCTTGTTTGTTCAGCAAACCTCTGTTGCTAAGTTTCTCTACAGTCACACATTCCATTTTGTGGTTTTCACCCACAGTTTTACATTTTACGAATTTGTATGTAAACACGTAAGGCAATGCTTTATGTAAAGAATACTTTGTATGTTTACATGCATATCATTTGTAAGACACATTTTCTGCTTATAATATGTAAGGAGGACAAAACCATACACATTTAATTAAAAGACAGAAGTAAAGCAGAAAAAAATGTTTCATTGATGCTTTGTTCTTAATATACTGGTAGACAATAAAGTGTAGCCATCACTAAAGAACATGTACACTAGAGAACAATTACACTAGAGAAAGCCTAACCATCAAAATGGATCAAGACTGAGTGCAAGTTGAATGAAAGGTGAAACACATATGGAAATCGGATGTCTTGATTTTGCAGTGATGTCTTTGGTAAAGACACAAAAGTAAACAATAAACTAAAGAAAAATATGAGAGCAGCAAGGTCTGAATTTTTATGTGATGCGTTCTTTTTACAATATTTTTCTGAGACTCACTTATTTTCTCTCTATCAGAGAAATCTTCATAATGCCTGGCACTGAATTGTAGTATTTAAAACAAAACAAAACAAAACAAAACAAGACAAACAGTGTCAATAATGTACATCAAAGTACTCAACATAAGAGTAAGTTTAAATAGGTCTACATCTAAAATCAATAGCATATGTTACCAGATTCTTTAAAATCCTAGCAAAGCCGAGTAAAATCCAAGAATCCTAATTATCAGGAGCCTTTGCTGAGTCTGAAGGTTTCACATGGAATTGTGGTTCTACTTGGGTTCTGCCAGGTTCAACAGTTCACAAATACTCTACTCTATGCGTTTGTTCATCTTCAGTCACAAGTTCATGAGTGTGGAGAGTGTCCAGCTACATTTCCAGCATCATAACCTCTGTGAGTATAAACCCTCTCCTTTATTTCTTTACATCCAGGAATATTCATTTCTACAGGTGCAGTAACAGAAGCTGGTGGAAACCCACAATTTTTAATTTCTTTCTTACAGGCACTATGCAATGATTAGTGGTACCGGGTGCTAAAGTAAAATTCTGGCTCAAAAGAAACTTGGTTGATTCTGCAAGGTCAAAAAGCTCCATGTGCCAATACTGGGGCTTGAAATGACAAGACCATATATTCTATAAGGGATGACAATCCCAACCACTGGTGACAAACCTTTCTGGGAAGGATGAAAAGAGTGTTTTTTCCAAGACTGATGAGTCACCTTTGTAAGGTACAATGGCATTCACAGTAGGTAAATAAACACACAGGCCTGTATTTCATAGATACTAAACATTCTGTTATATTTTCATAATTTTATGTAACAACATATAATATCAGTTATAATTTTTTCAGCTAACTAATGATTTTCAATGTTCTGAAGCTGTGTGTGGGTTCTACAAAAATGAACATTGAGCTCTATATGGTCTGAATGTTGAGTGTGTCAATATTTCCTCTAGGCTGAAGTGTTACCTATTACTAGGATATATGACATTATCTTATCAAAACAGAAAAGAGAAAGAGAGAGAGAGAGAGAGAGAGAGAAGGAGGGAAAGAAGGAGAGAGAGGCAGAGACAGAGAAATAGAGAGAGACAGAGAGAAAGAGAGAGAGGGAGACAGAGAGACAGAGGTAGAAAGGAGGACTAAAAATGAGGGAGACAGACAGAGACACTGTGATACTCAACAGACATAGACACAGACTGTCTATATAACCTTCTTTAGAAAACAAAAATTTGTAAGGGAGTTCCAGACAATATTTTGTAAACTCTGGTCCCAATTGGCTACCTCAAAGCTGGGATAGCTCTCATTGTATGAAGAGGGCAGTTTTATGGGAGTCATACAGTTTTGGATGCTCTTGATTTATTGTGTTAGTTAGCTCTCAACCATGTGAGGACTTATACTAACTATATCATGAGGAAGATGCTGCAATGTGACACCTATTATTCATCTTCAGAATCATCCCTGCCTGGCTTTATTGTACATCTAATTAGATCATTCTACTCAATGGTGCAATTTAACTTTCTTCCATCCAAATGTAAATTGGCCTAGAAAATACTCCAATCAAGTTCTATTTTGGAAGAAGTTTTCTTCAATGTTTTCAGTTATTTTCTCCCCTCTATCAGCTCAGAGAAAAAATCGTTGTGTGCCAAGGGCTCTGTGATCCAGACTGAACTGGCCCATAGCAAATGTGAAATTTCTTTGAAGTCTTACGTTTTATCTCAAAAATTCATGCATATCTTGCATTTTATTCCATAATATACTGATATTTGTTGTAATATAAAAAATGTTTAAATTACTTCTCAGTTCACTTTCTCAAATTTTTATGCTGAAAATTGAAAGCTTCAGGAAGCTGGCCTCTGTTTATTCTTCTGGTTCATGGATTGAGAGAGACTGAAATGCATGTCTGCTCACAAGATTTGAGAAGTTTAAAAGTAGCAGAAGTTAGCTTTCTTGCTAGCAGGACATGTGCAACAGAGGCCAGACCTTATGTGTCCCTTACCTCTTCAGACCTCCTATTGCCATGTGGTATACCTAGGTAGGCAACACAAAATTTATTTATAAATTTCTTAGACTATTGTTGTATGATTTTCCCTTGAACCTCACTTCCTTGTTCATTTTAAACATTAGATGGTCCTTGGTGTTAAAATCAAATTGGCAATAAGTGATACATTTTTAATTTTACCAATAAGCCTTTAGGTATAATGCCATGGATTGGAAGAACTTTTATGAGCAGCCTTACCCAGTCCATACACTACGATGTAGCACTTTCACTTCTAGTGTTTATACATAATTGGAAACTTACACTAAGATATGTAAGTGATTGTTACCACCTAATGTCTGTATTAATTAACACATTTGATTAATCGGCTAAGGTGGAAATATGTTTCTTGTTTTCAATTGTGCTGTATTCTTTCTTGGGAGTAATTCTTAATTATAAAATCAATGGAGTCCAGTACTTGAAAAAAAATCACTTAATTCCATCACTACTGTAATTTTCACAAATTGATGTTTTCATTCCCCCCCCTCTGTGTGTGTGTGTGTGTGTGTGTATGTGTGTGTTTGTAAAATTATGTGTGTGTAAGCATGTGTAAATGTCTGTGTGTGTCTGTACTTTTGTGTGTAAGCATGTGTCTGTGTGTGTACTTTTGTGTGTGTATGTGTGTGTGTGTGTGAAAACCTATGTATGTCTATGACAAGACATTAAAAGTTTGGAAGAGTTGTGTTTTCTCTAAGCACATTGATTTAAACAGTTTGTACAAATGTTTCATCTGTAATTGATATAAAAGCCTGTCATTTTTGTGCCAGGCTACCCTGGGCTATATTATATGAACATCGTTTTCGATGACTACTGGAAAGGGTAACAAAGACAGAAGAAGCTGACTGTGAGAAAGCTCTCTATTAGCCATGTGGGACATCTGTATACATACCAGTGATGTACACTCTGTGGTAGCAAACTCCCCACTTCCCTCTGTCTGAGCTGTCTTTTGACTATTGCTTTTTTAGATAAAGTAGAATTTAGGGGTAGGAGGAGTATGTATATCATCAGTTGGATAGACTCTTATTCTGAACAAGATGAAAACAACCAAAAATATACAAATTGTAGCACCAACTTGTATAGTATGTGGTTTTTCTACCTTTCATAGGTCAAACCTGTCAGTTAGGGTAAGATACAAAGAAAGAATAAAATTAAATATTTCAAGTTTCTTTATCTGTTGTTCTGAAACTCTCAATACAATTGAAGTTTATTTACCTTATTGTTCAATCAGATAAAGGGATACTTTAGAAATACTTTATGATGTTTTTGTTTCTTATCCTTTGCTTTTTGTGAGCTTTGACTTTGTTTAATCATTGTCACCCTTTTCCTTCATGATGCCAACCTCTTCATCTCTACCTTGTCATTTCCTTGTCTTTTATAGGTGCTTGTCTCTCCTGGATACTACATTGTGCATAGGCTTATTTCATTAGACTTTCTAGATTTATTCTTCTTGGGATAGAGAGATGAATGAGCTGTTAAAGACTGGGCCCAAATATCAATATCAAATGTTGACCAAAATATCAACATTTGTTGTTTTTGCTACTGTAAGAGTTGATGACTTTTGGTTTTTATAGAAATTTTCTTTACCATACACTGCTATCTTACAAAAACCCTCACTTTGTTTCAAAGATATCATGTACACCAAAATGGGTTATTTTGAAATTTAAGACTATGGTCCTCTTAGATTGTGCATTTTCTCTTCAGGGATTCTTGTAAAATAATCCAGTTTATCCTTCTGACCAGCCCTACCATTGTACCATCTCACAAATGTTGGTTAGGAAAATGTTCATTTAAAAGTCCCACATGCATGGATGCAGAGCTGCAGACAGGAGCAGCCGCTCACTGCCCTAGGCCCCAGATGCACAACTGGCAGTAGGGAGATCCCAGAGTGCACCTGGCAACCAGAACCCACTCCTGCAGAAAACCACGCCCCTTCTGCCCCTTGCCTGGACCCCAGTGGACAGGAGAGCCACAAAGCTGATCTGCTCCCCTAAGGAAACTGCATCCAGCAGCATCCTAGCCAAGTCAGGGACCGCAGAGCTGCAGGTAGGAGCACCTGCTTACCGCCCTAGGTCCCAAAAGCACAACTGGCAGTTGAGAGATCCCAGAGTGCACCTGGCACACAGAAACCACTACTGTGGAAAACCACGCCCCTTCCGCCCCTTCCGCCCCTTGCCTGGACCCCCGGTGGATGGAGCAGCCACAAAGCTGATCTACTCCCCTGAGGAAACTGTGTCCTGAGGCATCCTAACCAGGTCAAGAACCGAAGAGCTGCAGCCAGGTCACGGACCACAGAGCTGCAGAGCAGGGGACACCATATCCTGAAGCATCCTAGAGGAGCAACTACACTCAGAGCAGCAAACACCTAGCTGGTCTACTACCATGGAGACACCATATTCTGAGATACCCAGAACAGCTGGAGCTCAGGATCATAGAGTCATCCAGACCCCGAGGAGTTCTGACACAACCAAGATAACTGGAAAGGCAGATTCCAGTCAGAACAAGTGAGTGCAAGTAGCACAACAGCTAACCAAATGGCAAAAGGCAAGGATAAGAATGTAAACAACAGAAACCAAAGTTACTTGGCATCACCAGAACCCAGTTCCCCCACCATAGCAAGTCCGGAACAACACATTACACCCAAAACTCAGAACTCAGAATTAAAATCACTTCTCATGATGATGATAGAGGAATTTAAAAAGGACATAAACAACACTCTCAAAGAATTTGAGAACGCAGGTAAACAGGTAGAAGCTCTTAAAGAAATACAAGAAAACACAACCAAACAGGTGAAGGAATTACACAAAACCATCCAGGATCTAAAAATGGAAGTAGAAACAATAAAAAAATCCCAAAGGGAGACTACCCTAGAGATAGAAAACCTAGGAAAAAGATCAGGAGTCATAGACTCAAGCATCACCAACAGAATACAAGAGATAGAAGAGAGAATCTCATGTGCAGAAGATACCATGGAAAACATAGACGCAACTGTCAAAGAAAATGTGAAATGCAAAAAGCTCCTAACACAAAACATCCAGGAAATCCAGGACATAATGAGAAGACCAAACCTAAGGATAATAGGTATAGATGAGAGGGAAGAATCCTAACTTAAAGGGCCAGTAAAAATTTTCAACAAAATTATAGAGGAAAACTTCCCTAACCTAAAGAAATAGATGTCCTTATATATACAAGAAGCCTACAGAACCCCAAGTAGATTACACCAAAAAAGAAATACCTCCCATCACATAATAATCAAAACATCAAATATACAAAACAAAGACAAGATATTAAAAGCAGTAAGGGAAAAAGGCAAAGTAACATTTAAAGGAAGACCTACAAGAATTACACCAGATTTCTCACCAGAGACTATAAAATCCAGAAGATCCTGGACTGATATCATACAGGCCCTAAGAGAACACAAATGCCAGCACAGACTACTTTACCCAGCAAAACTCTCAATCAATATTGATGGGGAAACCAAAATATTCCATGACAAATACAAAATTACACAATATCTTACCAGAAATCCAGCACTTCAAAGGATAATTGGAGGAAAACTCCAACACAAGGAAGGAAACAGCAACCTAGAAAAAGCAAGAAAATAATTTGAAAAAAATCCAAAAGATGGTAGCTATACCAACATAACTCTACTGCCAATAACAAAAATAACAGGAAACAATAATCATTTTTCCTTAATATCTCTTAATATCAGTGGACTCAATTGTCCAATAAAAAGACATAGACTATCAGACTGGATACATAAACAGGACCCAAATTTCTGCTGCCTACAAGAAATGCACCTTTGTGAAAAACAAATACAACCTCAGAGTAAAAGGTTGGAAAACAATCTTCCAAGCAAATGGCCCCAAGAAACAAGCTGGAGTAGTGATTCTAATATCAAATAAAATCAATTTTCAACCAAAAGTAATAAAAAAAGACAAAGAAGGTCACTTCATATTTATCAAAAGGAAAGTGTACTAAGAGGAACTTGCTATTCTGAACATCTATGGCCCAAATGCAAGGGCACCCACATACATAAAAGAAACTTTACTAAAGCTTAAAGCACACATTGCAACTCACACAATAATAGTGGGAGATTTCAACACCTCACTCTCAGCTATGGACAGATCGTGGAAACAGAAACTAAACCGAGACACAATGAAACTAACAGAAGTTATGAACCAATTGGACTTAACTGACATCTATTGAACTTTTCATCCTAAAACAAAAAGAATATACCTTTTTCTCAGCACCTCATGCTACCTTCTCCAAAATAGACCATATAATTGGTCACAAAACAGGCCTCAACAAATACAAAAAGATTGAAATAATCCCTTGTACCCTATCAGACCACCATGGACTAAGACTAGTCTTTGACATGGACAAAAACAACGGAAAGCCCACATACACGTGGAAACCTAACAATGCTCTACTCAATGATGACTTGGTCAAGGAAGAAATAAAAAAAGAAATTAAAGACTTTTTAGATTTAAATGAAAATGATGACACATCATATCAAAATTTGTGGGACTCCATGAAAGCAGTACTAAGAGGAAAAAAATCATAGCTCTAAGTAAAATATCTTGGAGTGAACCTAACCAAGCAAGTGAAAGATCTGTATGACGAGAACTTCAAGTCTCTGAAGAAAGAAGTAGAAGAAGACCTCAGAAGATGAAAAGATATCTCATGCTCCTGGATTGGCAGGATTGATTTAGTAAAAGTGGCCGTCTTGCCAAAAGCAATCTATAGATTCAATGCAATCCCCATCAAAATTCCAAATCAATTCTTCATAGAGATAGAAAGAGCAATTTGCAAATTTATTTGGAATAACAAAAAAATCAGGATAGTGAGAACTATTCTCAACATTAACAGAACTTCTGGGGGGAATCACTGTCTCTGACCTCAAAATGTACTACAGGGCAATAATAAAAACTATTATAATAAAAACTGCATGTTATTGGTACAGAGACAGGCAGGAAGATCACTGGAATAGAATTGACAACCCAGAAATGAACCCACACACCTATGATCACTTGATCTTTGACAAAGGAGCTAAAACCATCCAGTGGAAAAATGACAGCATTTTCAGCAAATGGTGCTGGTTCAACTGTAGGTCAACATGTAGAAGGATGCAAATCAATCCATTGTTTTCTCCTTGTAGAAAGCTCAAATCCAAGTGGATAAAAGACCTTCACTTAAAACCAGATACACTGAAACTAACAGAAGAGAAGGTGGGGAAGATCTTCAAATATCTAGGCACAGGGGAAAAGTTCCTGAACAGAACACCAGTGACATATGCTCTAAGATCAAGAATTGACAAATGGGACCTCATAAAATTGCAAAGATTCTTTAAGGCAAAGGACATTGTCAATAAGACAAAACAGCAACCAACAGATTGGGAAAAGATCTTAACAAATCCCACATCCGATAGAGGGCTAATATCCAAGATAAACAAAGAACTCTAGAAATTATACTCCACAAAACCATATAACCCAATTAAAAATGGGGTACAGAGCTAAGCAATGAATTCTCAACAGAGAATTTCTGACGGGGTTGAAGACTTATAGTCTCATAGCCAATCCTGGCTATTTACTTTGAGAGAAAAGATCTGAGTGGATGGTTTTCAGCTGACATTCATGCTAAAGCCAAGAAAAAGCCAGGTTCAAAACTAAGTGTTTTAGTCAAGAGAAACGAAAGAGGTTCTGGTTATTCAAAAAAAGAAGGGACTGGGTATTAATACTATCTTGTACCTCACTGGTACAAATAGGAATAATTATGCTCTAATTGTATTTTGAGAGAAAAGTTTTATTTTAACAGGAAGGGTGATATGTAGGAGGAGCTAAGGGAGAAGGAGCACTGAGAGGAAAAGATGGAGTAAGGAGAGGAGAAGATGAAGTAGAGGAGAAGCTAGGTGATGAGAGAGAGAAAGAGAGAGGGGGCATGGAGGCAGATGTTCACGTGTCTCCACCAGTCAAAGATAGTTTATATATCTAGGTTGGGTACTGGGTTACACTTCTAATTGAGCATTACCATACTTATAAAACCTTTGATTAACATTTTAAAAAAATTGTATAAAAGCAAAATGGAAAAGGGGGCACAGGATAGGGGTTTTCTAGGGAGGGGAAGTGGGGAAAGGGGATGGCATTTTAAATGTAAATAAAATATCCTATAAAATAAATTAAATTAAAAAAAAAGTCCCACATGCAAGATTTTACTCCAGAAGACTTCATCCTAAGCATTCCTCACCCACTAATTAAACTTGTCTAATTTCTTTCACTTTTTTTTATTTTGTTTTTGTTTTTGTTTTTGTTTTGTCTTATTTCTTATTATTCTTTCCAGAATCCTCCATGTCTTTATCTTGGTGAATAAAACTGAATTCACAGAGATTCACGCTTTTGCTGCCCACCTCTCTAGTGTCTGTGAACCATGAATTAGAAAATGGGCGATGCAATTGTCTAGCTTCTCATAGTTTTGTTTTGCTTTGGTTTGGTTTGGTTTATAGAGCTAATAAAGGAATGTGGAGGAAAATGTGAACTATGTTGTTTTATCTGTGATAGGAGTGTAGGATGTGTATGAGCCTTCTTTTAGAGAGGAGCACAGAAATTCATGGCAATGTGTGTGTGTGTGTGTGTGTGTGTGTGTGTGTGTGTGTGTGTGTGTTTGATAAACACATGCACATACAAATGCTATGTCAACATATTATCACATTGGAGAATAAGATGTATTCAGTACATGGTTGTTAGCTACTGTCTTATTAGATCATTCTGACTTCTACAGGAAACAATCTGTATAATCTACTGGTATTTTGGGGCTGTCCCTTTGCATTCTTTAATCTTTAAAAATGATAAAATCTTTTAAACTAACCTTGCTATTTTTTGTCTAGGGAGATACAACATTGGAGGTGGTCACTTGGATTTAACTGTTAAAATACCTTTTATACAACAAGATAAGGTTCACTCTGGTAGTCTGCAGGAAGACATTTGCATTAAAAAATATTTAAGTATGATTAATCACCACTGTACAGGTCCTAGAACCCTGGGCACTCATCAAGGATCAAATATCTATTATTCTAGAGAACTACTGAATAACCCAGCTCTACTGCTTCAATGTGCTATGATAGAACAGAGAACTTGAAAATGTTTGGGATTTTTCCCTTCAGCATATGTATGCTGCTATAAACTTCCATAGACCCATTCGAATTACGAGCAGATAAAATCATAACACATACCTAGGATCCTTGAAACACAGGCTCTCCATCAATTAAAATTTAGGACTAAAAAAATAATCACGTAATTGTGACCATTTAAACATGTGGCTGTCCTGTACTTTCAGATAATCCAATATTAATATTCTTTGCTTCATAAATTGAAACGTATACTTCTTAGTAAACTATACACCAATTATGAGTTTCTAGGTGACTGACTGCTACCTTACCTACTTTGTTTTTCTTACAGGAATATCATTCCTTGTGACTTCTGTGACCATACAAATGTGCTTTTTTTTTCTTAGAAAGCATCAAAACACTGGCATATGCCTCAGTTTCATTTAAGAGACCACTTTAATGTATTATCAATTTTATCAAACCAAGATTGCATCTACTTACATGTTTGCCCAGACCAACTTTTATGATAATACTGGTATTATTCCTTTGATTTACTTCAGACCAACACTGCTTTACTACTGACATGCAAATTATATGTTAATTTTATTCTTGCCGTTAGATCTGACACGAAGAGCTTGAATGTTTTATGGACTCTGTTTGTTCTTCCAAATGCCCATCTGTACCTGTGCACAGTTTTTCAGAACAGGTGAGGCAATGCCCTCAGAATTAGACATTTCTAATACATAATTTATCACTCAGAACTTGATCGTCTTGGCCATGGTCCTAATTATAAGCATTTTTCTGACAATTTATAGAGGGTTGAAAACAATCAAAATTCCCTTCAGTTACTCTTGGTGGTGATAATAACTGTTTCTACTTTGTTGATGATAAACTCTTGTGTAATTCTACCTTGTAGCTTTGCAAGAAATTAATTAAAACCTAGACCAAAGAATGGTTTGTTTTATTTGTTTGTTTGTTTATGTGTTTCTTTTGGATCACATTTTATTTAGGCATTTTTAATTTTTGAGATTAAAATGTAATTATAATATTTTTGCTTTCTGTTTCCTCTTTCCAAATCCTCCCAGATAACTCTTCCTGCTCTTCTTCAACTTCAGAGTCTCTCTTTTTTAAAATTCATTGTTATTTCATGGATACATGTGTGTGTGTGTGTGTGTGTGTGTGTGTGTGTGTGTGTGTGTGTGTTTATATGTGTATATGTGTATATATACATATATGTGTGTGTGTGTGTGTGTGTATTATACATATATCTTCCTAAGTATAATCTGCTGAGTCTATATGATATTAATTGCATATATGTTTCTAGGAATGACTATTTGATACTGGAAAACACATTATATGCTCTTCCCTGGAGAGCACACCCTCTTCTGCTCCTGCATTTCTCAGTTGCATGTAGTTCTTGCATAGACTAGAACATCATATGCTTTATTTAGCTAACCACTTATGTATATCTTATGGAGTCATCTTTGTTCAGTTCACATTAAGGTAGTCATGTTGATGACACTTTATAGATGGAACTTCTAACAATTCTTGAAGAAATAATATCACATCAAAATCTCTGATCTTCTGGCTGTTCAAATTTTTTTTGCCTCCTTTTCTGCAATTTTTCCTGAGCCTTTGGTGCAAAAGAGTTTTGTAGATGTATCCATTTTGACTGGACTCTGTGACTCTGTGTTTTGATTGGTTATAGTATTCTATGGTGGTCTCTATTGCAAGGAGTAATTTTCTTAATGAGTCGTGAAGAGTACACTTACCTGTGGGTACAAGGACAAATGTGGTTATATTATTGTTAGGGATTATGCTGATTTGCTAGTGATTGTAGGTTCTCCTTTAATGACCATGACTTCATTCATACTGAATTGTTGATGGGTTTCTGGAACCAACCATGGTTTTCTCTTGTTAAGTGGGTCTTGATTTCAATTAGAAAGCTGTTGATTGATCCCAGGTATCCATACCCCTACTGTACCACTGGGGTATTGTGTCATCCTAGCCTTTCATATTCTTCATAACAACTTAGCTAGCTTAGCTATGCAGAGATAATGGTGGCCTCCATTCTATGGAAGCTAACATAGTACCTTGAGAATCCTTGAGGAGAGACATATACCTGAATTCAATTTCAGCAGCTCCTTGCATCATGTGACAGAAGTATGTGATACCTTTTCCAATAGAAATTTACTTTCCTATCTTCAGAAGCAATCAAGAATAACAGAAATACACTTAAATTTTGGTAGTTTTTGTACAACCATGCCCAGGAATTCAAAAGAGAACTTCTCATGTCTGTTATTGGGTTATTTTTGAAGTGGTTTTTGCTTCGCAGAGGGAGTATCATTTGTCCAGATGGAATAAGTTCATTAAAACTGTATTTTTATATTTATACACAAAATAAAATGTGTTGTAGCATATTTTAGGTAAATTAGGTAAATAGTTCATAGTATCATTTCTAATGGCTTTCTCAGACATTTATATTATTATTTTTCTCTCTTCCTCCCTTATTCTGTATTTACTCACACTTCCCAAATGAAGAATCGCTTATTTTATCATGTCCACTATCAAGTAGTTTGTATGCTGCTGTACTCCTTAACTCTGCTCCTTCTTTCTTCTGTATTTAAATCTATCTCCCTCCATAAAGAACACTCTCATACGCATTTATCTCATCTAGGGTCACCCCATTGTCTTCTCGTCCTGATATTGTGTCTTCTTGATTCATTTCAGTAGTAAAGTTTTCCTCTAAGTTTCCTTATTAGGTTACTGGGGTTTTCAAAACCACCTTCTTTTCAGTTGACCCCTCTTCAGTGTTTCTAGATGACAGAATTCTGCACTCCAGCCTTGGATCATTTGGTCATCTCCATGAGATTTTCTTTTCTGTCTTCTTGGGCATCATACAAGAGTTTATTCTCAAGTTCTTTCTCCTTTACGTCACTGAACTGTTTAGGGCTTTTGATTATTTGATTGATTGTTTTTATTCATTAAGATCCTTTAGTTCTTGATGAAGTTTATTATTTTATTCTTTTAAAGTAATTGTCTTAGGATTCATCTAAGTAATTTCCAATGGCAAGCATTTATACATGCTTCAAGGATTTGAAGAAAAGACACTAGCATGATCTTTTATAGTGATTGTATTCTTGCCATGAGATATGCTCATGTGGAGTTTTAATGTTCCTTCTGGGTTTGTTATGCACAGAACAGTCTGAGGATAGGGAGAAAATTTGGGGGTTCCTTGGGTCTAAAAGTTGGAAATGGCTTGGGTGGAATTAAAGAACTGGGCTGATATTAAGGATATTTGCTGTTTCAAGCCTAGAGTGTGGTGGTAAATCTGTCTAGATACAGACTGAATATGACACGGCATAAGCTTGTGATGTGGAATAGGCAGGTAGGATACTGTTCCAGGCTTAAAACACATTTGCACTGAAAATAGGTAAGGCCAACCAGGCTCGTATACTGATTGCAGGACTCACATTAAATCTTGCTTGTGGAAAACAAATGGAGGGTAGTTAAGGAAACTTCATGAGGCAAGACCCTGGTTTAGGATGTGAGAAGTTTGAGTAACTAGTACAGCGATAAAAGTGGTCCTAGAATGTTAACTGCAAATAGGGTGTGTTTTGGAGAAGGCCTAGAATTATATTGCCACACATGGGTATTGGTCAGAGAAAAGAAATAACAGGTGTGGGACTCAGACTAAAGCTTTCATAAAAGAGGATGGAACAGTCGGAGGTTCTTAAATTTAAATAGTTCTAGCATTTACTTTTTTCCCCATTCTTTTTTTTTTTTTTTTTTTTTTTTTTTTTTTTTTTTTTTTTTTTTTTTACTGTATACATCCTGTTATTTTATAAGACATATATGTATGGGAAAAATAGCAAAACTACTGTGAGATTTCTATGAACATTCTAGTTCATATTTGTGCCTTTTGGCATTTTGGACTTCACCCAAACAAAATTAAAATGTCAGTCATTTTCAAGGTTACCCTTCATTGTAGATATTTGTCATTGTCATGAACTCTTTAACCTGGAGAAGATTCCGGTACTGAAATGTAAAGCAATTTTCAAAAATAGGTATCTGAGACTAAAGTGAATGAACTTAAGACAAGGTGAGGGAGGACTCCAGCTAATGAAATATAAAACCATCAGCCACATGGTGACCCTGGCAAACTGACACTGAAGGAAGAAAAAATACATGTGCTCCTTTCCAGTTACTTTGGTTCAACAGAGGACAACCTGATTCTGCATGAGAGCACTGGCAAATTTGAAACAATTAATATACTTAATAGGTCTTTGGGAATCACTATTGTATAATCCCTTTAAATCAAATACTAATGTTAAACAATAGTGGGACCAATTTAATGGCCTTTAATCATGCAAGTGGTTAGTCTGAAGAAGATGCCCAGTATCTCATAGCCTTTGTCAATAAGTTTAAGAGTGAGAAAATTCCAATATTTTCATAGTGATTCATCATTGTTATGATGGCTCATCTTCTGTTATTACCAGGATATATCTTCAGGCCACAACCCTACCTCATGCACTAAGCATTGCTTTGCAGTGAGCCCAATAATAAGGTAGTAGACTAACCTGCCATAAAAGATAATGTTAGTGTTCTTATCCAAATATGTGTGGGGAGGGTCAATTATAGTGAATCAGTGTAAAAATCATTTTTCATTTAAGAAAATTGACTAAATAACATGAGAGACTAAAAGAACAGAAACCAATGTGATTATTTTGCATAGTAAAATGTCCATGAAATAAGTTGTGCCTATAAACACAGTCCATCATTCCCAATACTGAATATGTGTTATAAATTCTGCCAATTCAATGTGAAAAACTAATACATTTTTAGCCCACATAGTATTTCACAATGTAAAGGAAATATTTGAATTATGTGTACCTCGTAAATGTGTCAAACTCGGTAGAAATAAAGTCACATTCACATCTGTAGCCATTGACAACGAGCATTACATATATATTCTTGGGCATCACTATAGTCCCACCTCTGTGACTAATTTCTGTGAATTGATAAATCAGTATTTATATTTTTTCTGTCCTAAAAGAGTCTCCATCTTCTTCAGCCAAGAGTTTGTAACTCGTGTACCCATGAATGAGAGTAAAAAATGTTCAGGTGTCTCTACCACCAGATGACCTTTGTGACTGCAGATGCTCTGATTAGCATATGTTTGAAAGTTTTATGTCTCTCTTTTGCTAGTGTTTAAGAGTTCCAAAATCAGAATACATTTACAAATGTTTAATGTTATTTTTCTATTAACTTTTCTTTCTAATTTGTTTAGTCTCTGTTATAAAACATTTCTCTATGGATTTTTAAGGGATTGTCAAGCAGTCTTCCTCTAGCCTGTTAGATACATTTGTGTTAGATTGTATACATTTGTGTGTGTGTTTGTGTGTGTGTGTGAGTGTGTGTGTGTGTATAATCTAAATCTCTATAAGTTGACTCTCCCAGTAAAAAGATATCAAAGATCAAAGAGTTAAATGAACCAGTTGAGCCAGTTGAGTAGTATATATCTTTACTATAAATTACCTTGATGACACAAAAGTCAGAGATTACATAGTCAAACACTTGGGAAATTAAAGATGAAATTAATCATACTCATGAATTGATTGAATCAGAAGGATTATAAGTGCTATGTTTTGTATTGTTCTGTTCTGTTGTTGGAGGTTTGGTTTTGCCTATCTACAGGTTTACACACATGTGGGGCTTTTCTATCAATTATGCCCACTCTGCAGAAGGACTTTGTTTACTGGCTCTTAAAAATAGGTTGGATGAAAATAACATGGGTTTTTCCATCTATATATTTTTGGGGTCAATAAAAAGTCCATGTTTAGTGTACCTATCTCTCAATCTCTTACCAAAATTTTGTCTGGGCCCAAATTCCCAGCCCAACATTTTCCATAGTGAGATTGCTCCTCCCCCCGCAAGGTTTTGGCATCCACAATGGCTAGCTATTAGCATAAAGCCTGAAATGGAACTGAATGATCATCTTTTTTTTTAATAGACTGATTTCCACTGGGTTTTATTTTCTGTTTGCTTGTTAATAGAAATGCCCATTGGCAGTGGCCTGAGATCAAAAGTATGACCTAACAGAATCTAAAAGTTCATGTTTAATTTTAAAATCAAACTCCCTTTAGATTCCTACTATTGCCAAAATTCATCTGAGAAACAGGAAATGTCATTTTCTTTCCACCTTCAAAAGCAGCTGAACAAAATTTAAATACATCTGGTTATAACAAACAAGCTAAAAAGTGCACCACAATTGGGACAAGCTTGTGCCCAGATCCAATTTCTATGACTGAGTTAGAAAGCCCTTGAAAAATGGGGCTCATGGCATAGTCCCTGCTGGGGCATTTTCTGTATGTTCTTTGGCAAG
Source organism: Rhabdomys pumilio (assembly GCA_030674055.1). Taxonomy (NCBI): domain Eukaryota; kingdom Metazoa; phylum Chordata; class Mammalia; order Rodentia; family Muridae; genus Rhabdomys; species Rhabdomys pumilio. The sequence continues at coordinate 56,888,527 of JANHMN010000013.1, read as the reverse complement.
AAAGACTGAAGAAGTAAGCAAGAATGACATTTTCCCAAAGCAAGTTAAATACCCCAATAGAGGCTGAGAGAAATTGTGCTTAAAGCTCTCTCTGGCAGCTGGAGTTGATCTAACAACTGCTCTTTGTGTGTGACTTCCCTGGTTGACAAATCCCATAGTGTAATCTTTGGGAAGAATGAGAGGTTTTATGGGCATTAATGCCACAGTTCCTGGAGGCAACTCATTGTGACTGTAATAATGTAATTTTATATTTTCTTCATTTAGAATTCTCCCTCTACTCAATAAAGAGTTATGTGAAGGGCAGACTCACACTGGTCACTCTTTTGTTTGGTTGGTCTTGTTTTATTTTCTGAGTCAGTGTCTAACACTGTATTCCTGGCCCATCTGAGACTCTCTATGTAGACAGGCTGAATTTAACCTTACAATGTTTTACCTATTTCTACCTCTTGAGTGTTGGGATTAGAGGTGTAGGCCACCATGCCTAGACTTGTGTGTGTGCGTGTGCGTGTGTGTGTGTGTGTGTGTGTGACACACACACACACACAAGTATATATATATATATATATATATATATATATATATATATTGAATATATATTGAAAATATTGTACAATTACATCATCTTTCTTTCTTTCATATTCTCCTGCCAAACCCTCCCATCATGCACTTTTGGATTACAGGTCAAATTTATAACCTCTCTTTTTTTAATTATGTAAGTGTATATGTGTGCATTCACATGTCTGTGTATACATGTAACTAAAATTTGCTAAGTATGTATGTATGTATGTATGTGTGTATGTATGTGTATGTATGTATGTATGTATATGTTTTCATGCTGATCATTTGGTGTTGGTTATTTACTTACCATTCTTGTTTTCAGGAGAATGTCTTGGTAATGGACAATTAACAATCACAAGGAGATGGGTTATACCTGGTAAATATGTGGGTTTACCTGTTACTTTGTAGTGGGTCCAGTCTTGTCAGAGCTTTATCTCAGTCTACAAGACTGGCTAACAGTAAAGAAAAGCTTTGTACAGAAAGAATATATATTCTTTTGTTCACATATAATTTATCTGTATTCCATATTGATATGCAAAATTCTTTAAAGATACATTGTGTGCTTGACATTTCATGCACAAAAAGGAAGCAGTGACATAGTTTAGTTTTAAGAAATGATGCATGGAGCAGACATATGACTCAGCAGTTAAAAGCCTGTACTACCCATGTAGAGACCCAGGTAAAGCTCTCAGCACATCTAATCATAATCCAATGTCCAGCGGGATCCTACATATCTAGCCTCCATGGAGACACATGCATATGCACACAGATAAACAATATTAAAAACAAAAAAATATAAGAATTTTAAAATCATTTTAGGGGTCACAGAAAAGAGCTGAGGATGTGAAATTCTTTTTTGTATGCATATTTACTTGAAATATGAGAAGCCTACCTCTTTTTGCCCTGAGTATGGGTTATTGCTTATACCAATCTTCTCTTTGTCTCAATACTAGGTCCCTTTCTGTTCTAACTCCATATATAACCTTGCATAGTGGTTCCATCTCTTTCTCATCAGTGATGGGCTGGAGACATTTGAGTAAACCATTATCACTAATCCATGGTCTGCCTGGTCCAACACATGCTGCACAGAGGTCCCAAGCTTACCCTCAATGCTATATTTTTTTCATTTTTTATTTTTCTCTCATAAATATTAAATTCTGATCAGTTTCCCTTCCCTCTTCTTCTATGAGTCTGTCCTGCTATCCCCTTTATCCACTTCATCTCCATTTTCCTTCAGAAAAGGACAAACTTCCAGGAATATCAAAAACAAAGTGGTGTATCAATCTACAATAAGAACCTCCACTTTTATTAAGGATGGGCAAGGCAAACAAGGTGAAGGAAAAAATAACCCCAAAACAGTCAAAAGAGACAGAAACAGCACCCACTCCCATTGATAGGAATCACACCAATCTATAAAACTATAACATATATGTAGAACACATAGCTCAGATCTATGCAGGCCCCCTGATTGCTGCTTCAGTCTCTGTGAGCCCATGTTATCCCAGGTTAGTTAAATTTGTGGTTTTCCTGTGATCTCCTTGTACCCTCTGGCCCCCAAAATTCTTTCCCTACATTTTCCACAGGATTTCCTGAGCTCCAACTAATATTTGCCTATAGGTCTCTGTCTCTGCTTTCATCAATTGTTGGATAAAGCCTCTCAGAAGACATTTATGCTAAACACCAATCTATGAGTATAGCAGAATATCATTAGAAATCTTTTTATTGACTATTGTTGCAGTGGGTTGTGCTTCCTTCTATCCTAAGTTTCTGTGCTATCTGGCATCTGGTTCCCAAGAATCCAGGTAGTATCAGGACTGGGCTCCTCGTGGCATGGTTCTCAAGCTGGACAGGCCATTGGTTGGCAACTACACTCTAATTTCGTGCCAACTTTACCACAGCATATCTCATAGGCAGAATAAATTGCCCATCAAAGGTATTGAAGCTGTTTTTGTATCTCAAAAAGTGATATGACAACTACTGAAAAAGACAACATCATTGACTTGCCTGTTGCTGAGGACCAGTCAAAACAAGGTCAATCTCCCAAGGTCTTCTCCACTGGAAGGCCTTTAAGATATGCGGGGCCTAAAAGCCAAAGACTGATCCTGCCTGGAGATCTGTGTCTCCAAAAAACCCATGGACATTACAAGAACTGAGTTGGGTGACTGTTTAAGCAATGGTAATTGAAGTCTGTCATTTTAATTGACACAAAGAGCATTTAGATATATCCTTCAATGGTTGCTGAGGGCTTTGAACCCAGTTACCAATCAAAAGCCATCTGAAGATGAATGGGATAAACCCAGGATGGCAGGTAAGCTAGCTTGACCTACATTGGAAAGAGTCACAGATAGCTCAGAGTAGCATGCTCCAGTCATTTCTGGGTGAGTATCTTTTTTGGAGGTTCAACTCTCACTCACGAGAAACCTCGGCACCTTCTAAGGAGCTCCTTCCTCTGCTCTGCACCAGCCAGCCTCATGACCTTACCTTGATGGAGCCTCTCAAACCACTATGTATCTTTTTAACCATCCAGGAGCCGGTTCCACAGACAAATAGATTCAAGATAAGTACTGTCAATTAATAGCCTGCTCCCTCCCCACCTGCCCATACCCGAGTGTCGGAACTAGAGGCTGATGCTTTCTATTGGCTCAGTATGAGATGTAGGGATACCCTCTTCTGCATGAGGAAGGACCTCAGGTGTTGTCCTTACATGACTGATTGTCACAGTCCTCCCAATGGAGTGTCATAGTCACATGTTCCAGGACAAAATCCTGGTGGGGAGTAGATTTAGATCCTGATGTTTCTAATTATGAGAATTGCCAGGGCTCCTGAATCTACTTGACATTACAAGTTTTCTGTCTGGTGGCAGGGTCCACTGCCCCACACCAGTCTATCCACCTGGTTACAAAAGATGAGTGGTTCAATGTTGGTATCTCTACTTACAAGGAGTCTTCAATAGGTCATGCTCATTGATCCCAGGAAGTTTCTACTCAACAAGATTTCAATCTCACCTCTGAAATGCTGCTCAATGCCAGGTGTCTCTCCCAGTACTCTTCCTCTATCTTCCCCGAATCTGATCTCTCCTATCCCTGTTCTCAGTCCACTCATAATATCTATTCTATTCTCTTTCACAAGGATATGCATCCATGCCTCCTTAAGACTACCTTGCTATTTAGACTCTCTGGGTCTGTGGGCTGTAGTATAGTTAACCTTCACTTTATAGCTAATATCCACTTATAAGTGAACACATACCATCTTTGTCTTTCTTGATCTGGTTTACCTCAGACGAAGATTTTTCTAATTCCATCTATTTGCCTACAAATTTCAGGATGGTGTTGTTTTTTATCAGCTGAGTAATACTCCATCTTGTACATGTACCACATTTTATTGAACAGTTCTTTGTTTCGGGGACATGTAGGTTGTTTCTAGTTTCTGTCAATTACAAACAAAGGTACTATGAACTAGTTAAACAAATACCTGTGGTATGACAGAGAGTACTTTGAGTTTATCTTCAGGAATTATATAGTTGAATCTTGAGGTAGATCAATTCTTCATTTTAGGAGAAACCACCATATTGATTTTCAAAATAGCTGTACTAGTTCGCATTCAAGCCAGCAATAGAAGAGTATTCCATTCCCCTTGCTCAACATACTTGCCAATAAAAGCTGTCATGTATGCTTTTGATCCTAGAGATTCTGACAGGTTTAAGATGCAATCTCAGTGTATTGATTACATTTCCCTGATGGATAAAGATGTTGAACATTTCTTAATATTTTATTGATTGATTGACTGATTGATTAAGTACAGATTTCTGCACCCCCTCTCCTCCTAGTCTCGCCTTTACAAGTCTCTTTCTCTTTACCTCCCTCTACTCCTCAGAAAAGGAAACCCCACCCCCTTGGTTACTGCCCCACCCTGCAACATCCAGTCACAGTAGGACTAGGTATATTGTCTCCCTCTGAAGCCCAACCAAGAAGTCCAGTAAAAGGAAGGGGATGTAATGGCAGGCAACAGAGTCAGTTACAGCCTCCACTCTAATTGCTAAGGGACCCACAGGAAGACCAAGCTATACATCTGCTACAAATGTGTAGAAAGGCTAGGTGGTTCAGTATCTATGAGCCCCCTTGTATTGATGGGAAAAATCTGGAAGCACTGAATATTGAATATTTTTTTAAATGCTTCTCAACCATTTGAAATTCCCTTGTTGAGAATTCTCTGTTAAGGGCTGTGCCCCATTTTTAATCACATTATTTAGTTTACTGATGTCTAGTTTCTTAAGTTCTTTATATATTTTGGAATTTAGCCCATTGCCAGATGTACAGTTGGTGAAAAACTTTGCCCATTGTGTATGTTACTGTTTTGTACTTTTGGTACCATTTGCCTTACAAAAGCTTTCTACTTTTATGAAGTCCTATTTGTTAATTTTTTATCTTAGTGTCTGTACTGATCATTTTTTTTTGAAGGGGCCTAGATTTATTTGCTCCAACCCTATTTGTATTTCTAGGTTGATTTATTTTCCTCCTTTCATGGTGAGTGACTTTCCTCTCATCAAAGATATTCTGGTCTCCAGTAACGACTCTAGCTTCTTTATATTCTTTTCCTCTTTTCATCATTCCCATTCCTGAGTAGTCATCACTATAATGTAGAAGGTGGTTCTGGTCCACTCAAGGAACCAATATCATTTAGCACAAGATAGTAAATAATTTGCATGCTCATTAGGTCTTTTGAGAAAATGAATAGACCAGTTTTTCAGTTGCTTGACATTGCATTTGCTAAACCTGTTTATTAAATGGGATTCTGCGCTATCCAGAAAATTTAGTGATGTCTTGTTATTGAGATTTCATGTATGCATTTGGAATAAATAAAGGCAATCATTATTTTCAGGATGTTTTTTTTTCCAGTAATTATAAACTGACCTTTAGTGAGAGGATATTCAATTCAAGTATATGAAAAACATCCTAAATATGAAGAGTGTAAAACTAGTATGCACTGTGAACAAATAGCTCATATTTCAGAATTCATAGCATGCATCTGAGGCTTACACTTACACACGCTACAAGATATTTTGTGTGTCAGAATTATATATCCTACTGTTAAAAAATTCATTTAGAAATTAAAGCTAGTTAAAAGAAGAATGCAAAGAAATAGTGGGATTCATTTTCTAACAGGATGCATCTCTATTCTCTTACCATGAACCTAAGTAAAAAGGTCATTAATGTCTCAAAACAGAGTTTATGTAAGCAGAAATGAAAGAATGGCTACTAGTGAGAGTGACATATTTGCCAGACTAATGGTCTAATGTACATTTCTTGTGGTTGCAGTCCTGTCCTTTTGACCCTCTGGGGATGTCTTCCTCGTGTTTCCTCATAGTTTTCACGTTTTCTTCTTCTCTTATTTTTTATTTTTTAAATATATTTAAGTAAATTTGCATAGCTTTATATTTACAGAAGAAAGGACCATAATTGGATGAGCATCCACCCAGTATGTGAAACAGCAAGAGGCTGAAGTAGAGAAGAACGGGGTTTCTTATGAACAAAAAAGTGAACTCTCAGAACATCTGAGTAACAAGTAGAACATATAAAAACATAAATAATAATAGACAAAGAAGACAACATGGGGAAGACATGAGTTAAAGAGTGAGAGAAAAAATGAAACTTTTCATCTTGACTAAAAGAAGAGATATGTCCTTTCTCTGGAATTTAAAATAGAAAAGAAAGAATGTCTGCATGTATTCAGATCAAGAAACAAAGGCAGGTGAGATTTTGTAGAGCAGTTCCCTATTTAAAAGTTCAATTGGTGTGAGTCACTGGCACAGTCACAATGAGCCTTTGTACTTCACGAATGGCTTTTGTTCAAAGATCTCACAAGGCAAAGAGCTGCAAAGAATGCCTGTTCTCATTGCGGATGGAGGACAACTAAATCAGAACAACGGAGGCAGAATAGAGGTAGGCTTCTGAATACTTCATTATTTCATCTCTGTAACTTTTCTTTACATACTATTTAAATTCAAAGAATTGAGGTGCACAGTTCAATGAGCTTTGTTAAAACGATCCCATCCCTGCACCCTCATGCTATCAAGATAGAGAACATTGTTCTCATTCCAGGAACTTCCTGCCTGGGGTTAAGCTGTGCTCTTCTCAAGAGGCAATAGGTAACTGAATTTTTCCTTTCATTATGCATTAATAAGAATAGGTGTGAATTTGGGTGAGTGGAAGGAGAAACAGTAATTGGAATATACTATATAAAATGTCTATTTTCAATGACAATTATAAGTTAGTGTAGTCTGCTTTGGAGCTTAGTATAAATTTACCATGTACAATGTGCACACGTTTATGGCTTTTTCACCCAGCTTCATTTTTATTTGTCCTTACTTTTAAGGAAAATTTAGATCTTACACATTCACCAATACCTCCATCAGCATGAAACCCATTGAGATATAAACAATAAGGCTGAAAATACCTTAGTATGTAATAGATATCCTTTGGCTATCCTGGGAGCATATCCAAGATACCACGTAACATGGAGTCATGATGTCACCAGCCTGCATAGACTGCACTTAATCCTGATGGTTTTCTTTCCTTTCATGACCTTGATGATTGTGAAGATTACTATGTAGATATCTGTTAGAGCATAGCTCAATCAAGATTTATAGTTTTTTTTTATTAGTTTCTTCTGATTAGTCTAGAATTGTAGATTTAGAATATGCCCTTACCAGGGCTCTGAACTGCCATAGCATCTATGGATGCCATAGCATCAATGAGTGCACACAATCTGAGTTACCATTGTCGTTGACCTTTATCACTCAACAGATGTAGTTGGTATAAAATCTCTGCCCCTGGGTTACTCTTGTCTCATTTCAGACTAATAGCTTGAGATTCATCCACTATTTTTGGTACATGTTATTTTTTTTCTTTACTGTATGCTAAAGCAGGATTTCAGCATGGGTTTGCACAAAGATTTACGTATCCACTCTATAATCAGAGAACAGTTTTGTTGTTCCTAGTGGCACTCTTGTCACAAATCTTTAAGTCACTTCCACAATTTCTTCACCTCTAATTTTTCTGCTGCACATGTTTGCATATATATATATATATATATATATATATATATATATATATATATAATTATTTAATGGCAGACATAAGGCTGGGTTAACATCAACAAATGAAGGGGTGACTATTTCTTGCCTTTTTTCTGAAATAACTAATTTGATGATAGCTTTTCTTCCACATGCATATCTTAGAATGCATTGTTTGCTTGCTTTGTGTGTGTGTGTATGTGTGTGTGCAAGTATAATCTACTAGGTGTATTTTTTTTTTTACAAATTAAAGAACATTCAAGTTTTCTTTATTTTATTTATGACTTTAAAATATTGAAAGTATTTTTATCAACATTGTAGAAACTTTGGCATAAAATCAATGTCATAGGTGCCATGTCTAAAGAGAAAAATGTTCCTTTTATAATAGATATCTAAGCTGGATGGCTTTTTCTATGGATATTACCTCTCACAAAGTGACTATTTGTCCTTCACTTTTTATATTAAACATGTCTTGAATCATTTCTCTAATACTTCCATGTCACCAGAATTATGCTAATAAATAATATATTATAAAGCCCTTATTAGACAATACTAAGCTGTATTATTAGACAGAACTAAAGACTGTAATTGTCTTTCCTGATATTTGATACCTGTTTTAAGTCTGAAGAATACATACTGTTTTTAAAGGCTTTGGTATTCTGAAAATCACTTTTATATTTTCAAATGTAGGTTTAGATTAAAAGGAATATTTCTACAAGCCATAATTTTAGAATTTCTTTTGATGACAACTATTGAGCCTACTTGTAAGTTAAAAGAGTTGACAAGAGAACCATATCAGGTACTATGCTGTTTTTCACTTAAATTGCCTTATAAGTGAAACTTCACTGAACCTCAGCTATGTCAGCGAGTTGTGTATACATGCCAGCCTGCTGCATGTGATGATCACCTACTATTGGGCAATCACTTTAAGGACACTGTCTTAGATTGGTTTTTGTACAAAGCAAAATTTGTATTGAGGATGCTGTGCCAAACAGTCATTTAAAGGGTACTCGGGGAGTAAGAAACGTGGTGAGAACTGGAGAATGGCCTAAGCTTCTTTGGAGGTGATTTGGAGCAAAGGATTAAAGACACAGCTCTCATATGCACAATGCACTGCCAACCACCTCCAGTTTCTTAAGTGGGAAACTGGAGCTTTTGTATACACTGTAGACATCTATTCAGAAAGTATGTCCTTACTTTTCTGTATTCAGTCATCATACAAACTATCAGGATGCGCATAGCACAGATAGAACTTGAGGTGGAACAGAGGGCTGATACATACATATTTATATCCTAACTCAAAAAAATGGCCCAATTAGAACTGATACTAGAAATAGGACAAGAAATTTAGTTAAGGAAACTCGTGTAACTAACATGAAAATTTTATCCAAAATGTTAGAACAATATCTGTGCAAATACATGCACAGTGTGTGTACATATGTGCATATATATATATATATATATATATATGTGTGTGTGTGTGTGTGTGTGTGTGTGTGTGTGTGTGTTATATAAATATTTGTGTATACATATACATATATGCTGTTAGTAATACTCTAATAAACTTAGGATTGAATAGAAGAGTAAACCTCTCTGTGAGGAGGTGAAGACTGCCAAGGCAGAGTCTTCACCTGGTCTAACAGAGAAACTGTCTAGAACCAGGCATACTGTGGACAAGCATCAGGACACTGTGATGATGAAATTCTGGAGAAAGATAGTGTGAATAAGGAAACCAAGTCAAATAAAATGATAAATTTTAAATTAGAATAGAACAGAATATAATGAAAGAAGGACAAAAAAAGTTGAAACGCAAGGAGAAGAATTTAAAAACAGTAATTAAGTTCAAGTAGATGACACCATGGTTTTCAGGGGTTTCGTACTGCAATAAAAATGAAATAAATTTGAGGATTTAAGTAAGAAAAGATTAAAAAAGAGAAGGCAAGTGTAGAGTGCTGGGCAGTAGAGGAGTCAGTTCTAGATGAAGCTTAGCAATACTGTGTCTGATTAAACACCTTGGTATGTACCCGGCAGTAGACATGAAAAACAGTCAGATGCTCCACACCATTTTATTGTATATTGAGAATAAAAGTATTTTATGTCTGCTCTAAAATAAGTACTTACTCCACTTAAAATACACACTATATGCACACACTAAATTTAAATGTACGTTACTTTAGTAACAAGTAAGATGACCTTTAAGTGATAAGTGATATATTAATATTTATTAAGTTATGTTTAAGGGTAGACATTTTATATGCAATCAATTAATAATTTCCAAAAGACAATGTTCATTTGGGCTAATGTTATATATAGATAAAGCATGTCACTTATGAAATAAAATTGATCTCAGTTTTTGTATGTGACTGGCTTTGTAAGAAGGCAATTATCAATTAAAACTTTAAGCAAAAGTGGTTCATTTTGTTGTTGATTTTCAGAACCATTGACTGTAAGAGTTAGGCCATTGTCTGTGGTGTCATTGATTGAAATTAGGGACATTCTTCACTCTGTCCTGCCAACATTTAAATCCACTTTCCATGGTCTGAGTCATAGACAGTTATCAGGAAACATTGAAACTTCAAAGGATCTCAAGAAACATTTTCACTAGAGCACACTAAAAACATGAAGAATACTTCCCTTATTCTAGAGGTAAATACTATCTCAGTACAAAAACATGGTGTCCAAGGTCACTGAGTTGGCTATTCTTTAGTCCAGTTTTTTGGTTCGGTTCTCCAGTGAGCACACCCCAGTTTTACTCCTGGGCAAGTTAATGCCATAATAGTATTTCAATGCCCTGTGCAAGACATAGATATAGATTCTTTATGTGAAGATTTTCCTTCTTTACAATGTATAAATGCACATCACCAATAAGGATAAAGAACTTAAGACACTTTCATACAGTGAATGATGGTGGTTTAAACTGAGTTTTTTTAAAACTACAAAATTTTCAATGACACAGTCAACACAGCAAGATTGCCCCAAACTGAAAATAAAAGAACAATAAAAATGCCACAGAATGTTAAGGTGGCAGGATCATACGAGTTTTGTGAAAGGATCAGATTAGGAAAAAAAATATTGATGGAAAGAGGAGAGATGTTAGTGTAAATATTACCTGCTTTCCCTCACTTAGTGTTTGCTTAATTTCATTTGATTTCTACTGTGAAGTGTGTTTGTAAAGTGAAGTATTAATTATAAAAATGCAGTCCTATTTTGCCATTTACAATGAAAAAAATTATTCTTACCAGACCCCATCCATTGCCTTCACTGTGGATTAAAATGGGTTTTGAAAGTCATTTCCACAACAGCTAACAAAAATGAAGTTGGCGAAACACCTGGCTTTCTAAACACAGAAGATAATTACATTGGAAGAATGGTATTCCATTTCCTTCTTCCTTTTTTCGATACATTTTTTTTCTTGTATGCAGTATAGAACAGACAGTGATTAACATGTACTGGGAAGCTGTGGGTACTCACAGTGACAAGGAACAAGTATACTCTGCCAATGGGGTTGAGGTAAAGCAAAAACCAGAAAAGACAGAAATACTGCATTCCACTCCTGGCATGAACATACCACCTGAATGGTATTTTTCATTATCTCCTGCACTGGGAACATTCTATTAGTCCACTGGGAAGTCATAGCGGAAGAGACATAATTATCAGCAGAGTAATGGAGAAGCTCTCGCTAATGGCCAGCTATTCAAATATCTCAATATAATCATCGTGCCCAATCTCTCCCTGTTGCATACTCTCTGGAGAAACTCATCATTTTTTCCACTTACTCCAGCATAATGAATTCATTTTGCATTTTCTTTGTGAGAAATTAAGAGGAATCACAATATAATGTGTTGACATTTGAAATTCTGCACAGAAAAGTTTAGACTGGCAATTTAGTTTAATCACAAGCTAACAGGAAAAGGCTGTTTATTAAATTAGTTTCTTGTTCATGAAATGTGCATTTTATTTGTAAATCTTTGCCTCTGCACCTAGGTTTAGATTTTTTAACCCCAGTCTTTATAAACCTCAAAAGATTAAAAGTATGCTTTCATAGAAAGTACTTCCTTCTCCGACCTCTATTTTAAATATCAAAACTGTCAATACTAACGATAATGCTGAAGAGATACCCTTTGAAGAAAAGAAAAATAAAGCAAGTACCAAGTTACCATTAAGAGAATCCACCAAGGTATATATATTTTTCTCTAATATTAAACCACTATGTCTGCAGCATGCATGAAAAAGATTCTTCTTATTAAAGCTATTCTTTTTGCTTATTTTTTCAGCTTTGAGACTGTGTAATCTTTTCTGTCTCTATTCCTCTCTTTATATCACATTCATTTGCTTTCATGAAACTGGTAAACAGTTAAGAAAACTGCATTTCCTCTTTCTTTGGGGCATGTCAGGTATCCAGGCATGGGATAGAGCATCCACACTGTACAACACTGAGCATGACATGAAGACTTGGAAGCTGCTCTGGTTTTCTTCTCACTCTGTACAGTTAAGTGGCTATGTTTCAACATTTTCAAAGGATAGTGACAAAGGAGAAATGCAGGCACAGGCACAGGTCCTCGGTTGTCACTCCACAGGGGAAATAGAAAGAAGGAGGCACTGTGTTCTGCTTACCTTCCTATTGTTACCTTTCCTTTATTTGCTTATAACTTTCATATACACACAAATCTTGTGTGTACCATAGCACTCTGATATTTATGAAGAAGGCATCATTTTCAGAAGACACCCAGCAGTGGCTTCTGCACCTGTGCACATGTGATTTTCTCTTGTGTTCAAACCAACTCCCAGATAAAAACTGATGTTTCTTACACCGAGTTTATCTGAGTCTTCTGGGAACAGCGATATGGAAAGGAAGTATGGCATTGATTTCAGCAAGGGCAATGAATAGTTACCCATGGATTCAAGATCAGCACTCAGGAGACCTAGTTGGGAAGGCTGACACAATTGAAAGCCAGGCTAAACTGCCAAATGAGAACTTATCTGAAGGAAGGAAGGAAGGAAGGAAGGAAGGAAGGAAGGAAGGAAGGAAGGAAAAGGAAGGAAGGAAGAAAGAGAGAGAGAAAGAAAGAAAAGAAGAAAGAGAGAGAAGGAGTGAGGGAGGGAGGGAGGGAAGGAAGGAGGAAGGAAGGAAGGAAGGAAGGAAGGAAGGAAGGAAGGAAGGAAGGAAGGAAAGAGGAGAAAGCCAACCTCAGAAGCTAGAGTGAACCCAGCAAGATTGTTTTAGATTGAGTCAAACCCTTGTCCCCTGCTCTCTGCACTGTACCTACCATTCTTCTGTTTTTCTGAAGATAGATTCTTTTCACTTCTTGTCCTGCTGTGATTGTTCTACCTTGTCCTGTGTTTAATCTGATTATCCTTATTTTTTTCTCACTCTGAATAATACCATAAACAACAAAATCCACTCCTGTAACCATCAACTAATTCTATTGTCATAATCATTAAAATAACTGATTGTCCACATGTTTGACATGAGATTGTATGCCTAAAATATTAAGATTTTTTATCTTTTTTATTGAATATTTTATTTACATTTCAGATGTCATCCCCTTTCCCCATTGCCCCTCTCTAGAAAACCCCTATACCATGCCCCTGTTTCCTTTTTGCTTTTATACAATTTTTTAAAAAATATTAATCAAAGGCTTTATAAGTTTGGTAATGCTCAATCAGAAGTGTAACCCAATACCCAACCTAAATATATCAACTATCTTTGACTAGTGGAGACATGTGAATATCTGCCTCCATGTCCCCCCACTTCTCTCTCTTTCTCTCTCTCATCACCTAGCTTCTCCTCTCCTTCTTCTCCTCTTCTCCTTACTCCTTCTCTTCCTCTTTGTACTCCACTCACCTTAGTTCCTCCTACATATCACCCTTCCTGTTAAAATAAAACTTTTCTCTCAAAATACAATTAGATCATAATTATTCCTATTTGTACCAGTGAGGTACAAGATAGTCCTAATACCCAGTCCATCATTTTGTTGACTAACCAGAACCACTGTCATCTCTCCTAACTAAAACCCCTAGTTCTGAACCTGGATTTTTTCTTGGCTTTAGAATGAATGTCAGCTGAAAACTATCCACTCAAATCTTTTCTCTCAAAGTAAATACCCAGGATTGGCTATGAGACCATAAGTTTTCAACCCCATCAGAAATTCAGAATGACTGAGTTAACTGAAATTATGGGAAGCACAAAGCATAGCTTCTAAAACTTAGCCAATTTATAGAGACCGCTGAAGCCCTGGACAGTCCCTATACTACAAAGCATTGGAGCATCTGCTCTTCAACCTTCTGGCCCAGGATCATCTGACTGACTTTAGTGATGCAGAATTATTAAGGGCTGATTACTCTGTCTAGGTAGATATAATCAGTCAACTATTCTGCAAGTGTATCCTTTTCTGGACAGAAATTTGTCTTTAGATGGGAAGAGGCAATTCTTGCCCTGTGGCTGTCTCACCACAATTGGAGTAACTCCAAAGATGCTCAATTTCTTCATTGGTAGAAATATGTATAATTATTCTCAAGAGGAAGCTATAATTTCTTATATTGTACAAATTCTACTTTGATTTCAAATTTAAGGTTTTCATTGGTATGAGCTTCTTATTGATATAAAAGTGAGATTGATATTGTTACTCTCATAGGCATTGTGCCTGTACAACACATTTAGGAATATAAGGCTTAGACCCAGTTCTTATTTAACTTTTTTTTTAAATAAGATTTGAGATGGTTAGCCTGTGAGTTAAGGGACTATATCAAATTCATGGCTTTGAGTTTATTGTTAGGGTGTTTTCTATATTTTATTTAGAAATAGCTGAGAGGAGTTAACAGACAACAGTCCAAATATTAAGATTTTTATAGTAAGGATGACTATCCTTTGTGATGTTAGAATGTCATTTAGCAAACACAAGTGAATCCACTAGGATATCTTCTGGGAGATGCAAGTACTTAAAAGGTCTGCATGCATAAGTTTAATAAATGCAAAATACTAATATTTTAACTTTCAATCCTTTATCCCTCTTATGTTACCAAAAAAGAAACTAAAGTTAGCAAGATATAAACTACAGCAAAGGTGAATGTCACTCAGCATCCGTACAAAAAGGAAGCTACTCTTGTTTGTATAATGCTGGCATTTGATCACAAAACAGGGTCCCTGAATCTCATCTCACAAACTGACTATGTGATATTAGGGAGAACATCCCACTTCCTTATCAAACAAGGTCTTCAAATTCATTTTGCACAATGACATTTTCAATTCGAAGCAGTTCTACTCTCTATACATTACTTAACGTGCCTTTCTGTAAGACAGACCTTCAATGTGTGGTAGACATAAATTATCAACAAAAAATTAATTTCAAAATGCATCATTTTAAGAAATATTTTGATAGCAAGTGATGAGGAGCCTATACAATCACATAAGAGGAGATTAGTAAGAATCAATGAGATCAGTCCTGCATTAGGATTTAGGAGATGTCTAATGCCCTCAAGGTTATGAATATTAAAGCACTTGAAGAATCATACTTCTCATAGGTTCCACATTCTGTAGCCCTTTTCATAGAGAAAGGCACATGTATGATCTTTTATAAAAATATATTACAACTTAGTATAATAGACTTCCAAAGAATGAGATAAAGACACAAATGTGAATAGTTATGGTCTGACTAAAGTCACAGAATTATAGGCTGTATTAAAGTACCATACAAAGGGAAATTGTCCTATTTTGAAGCTTGAAATAGTGGTACATATGCCATACTAAAATTTTCTGGATCTTGCATACTGGCTATCAAATAGCACCTTCAGTGGCAATGCATTTGTGAACAACAAACCTGAGACACAACTGGACACATTGCAGGTTCCCAAGAAGCCTGGAAAAGCTAAGAGCCGCCATTATCAGCATGAGTTTGCAGTGCATCACAGAGAAAACATTAGTCTTGAACTCTTTTTCCAAATCCTTAATACTTGACTCCTGTTTGGTATACCATGGAGTCTTCTCTTTCTTTGTACATGCACAGGCACAAATTCCTAATCAGGTAGCTATATAGGAATGTAGACATGGATTAGAATTTGTGGTTCTTCTTAGCTTACCAGTTTAAAGTTCCAAAGAGTAAGAATTATGTAGTTTTTATTACTATAAAAAAATTCATCAGCTTGCATTTTTTAATTGTGAAATGAGTACAGTATGCTTGAAGATATCCATAGACCATGTTTAAAGACATCCATAGACCATGTTTAAAGAGATACATAGACCATATTTAAAGAGATACATTGACCATATTTTGTCCCACCAAAAGTGTAGGAAAGACAACAGAGAACTGTCTGTGAGTGTTCAGAATTCTAAGAGACAACTATCGGCTAGTGTCTGTAATCATCTTTCCCCAATTACCACCAAAAGGTTTTTGAAAAGCTGGTATGCTGACATACTTTTAAGTTGACATCTAAAAGCTTCTGTCATAAATTTATACTAGTGGTACAAAGATACAAAGTCAATGCATTATAAATGTTGACATTTAAATATAATTTTTGACTCACTACATTAGGTACATCTAGTAGAATCTAAATGCTTTGATTTGAAAACTGCCATCATTACTGGAAAAGATTACAAGAATTTCCTTAATAATTTATTTTTTATATTTTTCTAGTTTCTATAACTTTTGTTAACATTCTACATTACTGTGGAAATCTAACTTTTAGTGGGTGTTTATGATTCACTGATCAGGTGCTTATGACTCTGCAAAAGCATGTGAAATATAACTTAATATTTTTGATTGCTCTTCCTATGTAACAAAATAACTAAAATGGCTCTTTAGTATGATACCAGGACAGGAATTGGGTAGATTGGGAGATTTGGATGAAGTTATAGGAAGAATATAATAAAAAACACACTGTGCATTTATGAAGTTTTTATAGAATTAAGATTATCATACATAACTGGAATATCCCCTGTGTAATTACTATAATTGTCAATAACAATAGATCAAAATTAGAATAAAGGGTGAGAATATGGCTTGGTGGGCAGAGTGCTTAGAACTCAAGCCCTGGGTTCAGTCCCCAACACCACACAAACTGGTTGTCATAGTAATATACTTCTTCAGGCTCAGTGTTTAGGAGATAAAGGTACCAAGATGGATGTTTAAGGTCATTCTTGGTCACACAGCAAGGTGATGTCCAATTTAATTTACATGAGACTATTTCTAGGTGTAGGAGATACAAGACTGGGCCACCTAAAGTCTTTCATTAAGTGATACTAACTATAAACTGCAAAGGCTCATTGTATGCCTCTTCCTAGAATAGTTGGACTCTCCTTTTTTAGTTATGGATTCACAGATGAATCTCATCACCACTACTATGAAACATTGATGTACTGTCAATATGTTCTCTTGTTACCTATTTAAAGGTATCTGATTGACACATAACCTAATGAGAAGAGTGGTACTTTCATTTGTATAACAAGAAGCATTAACGTCATAAAGCAATCATTCATTTTTTGTGTGAAAAAAGTATAAATTTATTTTTAAATATGTATGAAGGTGGTCCTTGATTCTTCTAACTCACATTTCTGAACTTAATTAAAGGAGGGGAAGCTAATAGACATGTTACGAGTGGTCATAATAGATAGCACAGACATATATATATATATTTGAAATATACACATTGAAGATGACACCAATTGGTCTTCCAGTACTATATGGTCAATTCTGAAAACAAAGGTATAAGTGACATCATATGTGTATGTCTCCATTTATACAGCTCTAGTCAAGTGGCACACTATCCAAAACTACTGAACAAAACTGTCTTCCTTAATTGCTATTATGAAAACTGAGACTGCAGAAGTTTAGTTGTTAAGAGGGCAAACCTGTAACAAAACCAAAGCCCTCAAGTATTCAAAGTCCTATTGTACTTTAAACAGTTCTGAACAGTCTACAGCTATAATGGTACAAGATTCAATGCTCATAGTGATCAAATATTTTTATTTAAAATTTTTTATTAAAGTAAAAAGTATGTGCTTCTGTCTGTGAATATCTGTGTGACTGTGTGCATGTGAGTGCAGCTGACTACAGAGCCAAAATAGAGTGGCATATTCCCCAGAGCTGGAGTCACATGTTAGCCACCTAACATGGACATTCATCAATGAGCTCAGGTATTCTGTAAGAACAGCAAGTATTCTTAACACCTGACCATTTTCTAGCCTTCAGTGTTTTAGAGTTATTGAAATTTTAGCTAGAAAATAAAGTCAATACTTAGCTGAATTTATAATCATAGCTAGATTTTCTGAAGTTCTTTCTCAGAACTCACCATCAAATTCTTGGCTGTATTATAGTTTTTGAATTTCAGAATGCAAGGAAGTACACAAACTGCCCTCAGATCTCTTCCCCATAGAGATCTAGGACTTAAAGTTTTACCATCTTATAATCACCACAGCCATTGATTTCTTAGAATATTACGTTATTTGTTGACAGAACAGTCTTCCAATTTTGTGTGGGTGAGTATGCATACATATTTGTTTGAACTTGGGAAATGAGAAGACAATGTTTGTTCTTTTTGTCCTCACACATCAAAAATGTATTTCGCCTTGAGAGATTGCTATAATATGGTAGTAAAATGTGTGTCTACTCTCTCCAGAAAGAATGACACACTAATTTCTACTTCAAAGCTTGACAGTTTGTAAACTTGGCTTACACTATTAATTTTAGAAGACTTTCAATGTTTTCCAAGGATGTATCATCAATCGACTGTGTTTGGTTTAAGAGTACAGAAGAAAAGCACTTTTAAAAAATAGAAAATTAAAAATTGAAGTTTAAGTGATAAAAACTCAAAATCCTTTATTTTTTATGTAACATGTCAACAACAGCAACAAAAGAACAGTACGCAATTTGATGAGAAATAGACTCAAAACTGTGTTTTAATTTAAAAATGATAACAGTGTGCAAATAGAAGTGTAGCTTTGCCAATCTCAATCTCTCTCTCTCTCTCTCTCTCTCTCTCTCTCTCTCTCTCTC
>JANHMN010000013.1:56828752-56866115 GCA_030674055.1 Rhabdomys pumilio | reverse complement strand
GGCCTTGTTGGAGGAAGTGTGGCCTTGCTGAAGGAAGTGTGGCCTTGCTGAAGGCCTTGATGAGATTGAAGAAGCCCACACCATTCCCAGGGTGTGCTCTCTCTCAGAAGCTAAATTTTTTCCAAGCAAAATCTAAAGAAGTCAGCAACCTCAATGAATTACTTAACTACTCTTACGGCTGTTGTCAAAATGGGTAAAACATCTTCAAACTATAGAACCTGATGTTTGAGTCTAATTTTATGCTTCATTAAAATGTTCATTTTTTCCCTCCTGCCTTAAAATTTGAATGGAGGTATGTAGAGAAAGACACATCAGGCATTAAGAGTCTGATTCAGCCAATTATTGAAGAATTGTGAGTTGGTGCTTCAGAAAAATCAGTACAAGTAAGGCAAGGGTCTTTAAAAGAAAAGTCTTACGGCAGCAATTTGCATTCTATTAATCCAGCTTTAAAAGTTACTTTCCCCCTCTTTCCAAACTGTCATATCATATCACCGAGTTAGAAAAATGTTATTTCTTATTAAGCACTTCAGAACTCTAGTAATGGAAGGAAAATTACAGCTCTTCAGATACTTTCCGTATGCGAGTGCACCATCTTTGGAGGTTCCATGGTTGTCAGCTCCTTATTGAATGTCAGCAATGTCTCTTCTGCTCCTCTGGAAATGGGCCAAGGGACAGAAGGACTGCACTAACCCCTCCTGCGGAGTGTGCATTATGCATTTCTAGTGTCACAGTCTATGATTATCATGTGTCCATATCTTTGAGCTGTTTGGAAAAAAAATCAAATGAAATCTGCAAATGAATGGGCTCTGCTGCATAGGTGTCCAACTTGAGGAGGATGATAATTTGCCAATTATCAGGTATGGGCTAGCTCCTGTGGAAGTGATGTGATAAAGTAACCTGAAGAGAACTTACATTGTTGCAACATCAAATGGATGATTCCACTTTATTTTCTTTTTAAACCTATTCATTTTAGTCCAGAGAAGATGTAAGGTGCATCCTCGACTAAAAGAACTGAGAACCTCTGAGTGCACAAATTTCCCACTTGTCTCGAAATATGTTTTTCTCTAGGCTTTCCCCTCTTCTAATTGTGTACTTTGTTATCATTTAAAAGCAAGACACAGTTGCAGGGAAAGGGACTATATAAGTAGCAATCTTGTTTTCTTATCATCGTGATGAATCACTTAGAAACAAATTTAAAAAGGAAGATAGATTTGGTTCACAGCTTCAGAGAATTAGAATCACAGTGACTTGGTCCTATCTCCTAGAGATTGAGGTCAGACTAGACTTCATGGGATAATGGCCACAGTGGTACAGAGTTCTTTACATCATGACAGTAGGAGTGAGTAGAGCTGAGAGAAAACACTCTTTAAAGGCATGTTCTTGGAGATTCCTTTCTCTACACTGTGGCTATTGACAGTCTCACAGCTTCTCAGTATGCCGTGCAACCTTTACATTGCTCTGAGTGTTAGACTGGTGTTTTGATCAAGATGCTCAGGACAAAACACCTTTCAGTGATGGAATCATCCAGGAGAGACCCAAGATTTAAAACATAACTTTTTGGGCTTCCGTACAATCTATGATAATATATATGTTACACAACAAAAAACAGAATTAAGAAATAACTTCAAATTCATTAGAAGTTTTCTATATGTTTTCCCATGTTACCCACAAGATATCTCTAAGGAAGATGCTTGTTCAAGGATACAGTTCGTTGGGACAGCGCTTGCATAGCCCATATGAAGCTCAGGGTTCAAGTTAAGCCTATAGCATTGCCACAGAGGCACACATCTGTGATCCTAGCACTTGGCAGTTGAATGCACTGAATGCAGAAGAAAGAGGAACTTAAGGCCATCATACAGTGCACAGAAAAGAATAATGAACCAAGGAAGGGGAGAGAGAGAGAGAAAGAGAGAGAGAGAGAGAGAGAGAGAGAGAGAGAGAGAGAGAGAGAGTGATTGAAAAAGAGATTGAAAGTTTGGAACAGAGATTAAGAGAGAGGGGGCAGAGTTGTGAGCAAGAAGGCTCATTCTAAGAAACTGGTTTTGATTTCCTTTATCTGGTATGCATTTTACTTTGAAAAGCTTCTTGTATACATTCTGTCCTCAAAAGAGACAGTCAATTCTGAGCCATCAACTAAAATATTTTTCTAAGCCGTCACTTCACAGCCAACTTCATGCCAAGGATTATGCATAGCAGGACTGTCCATCCTTGGTTTCTATGAGCTGATATAACAAAGCACCCTCGATTGTTTATTTTATGAACAGAACTCAACTACTGAGGGGTGATAAATCTAAGAGCCAGGCTGATTGGTATCTAGTAAAGGCCTAATTTCTGGTCATACATGACACCTTCTTGTTGGGCCTCTCCTGATTTACTCATGAGAGTCCACTCAACACTTCTCCATCACCCAAAGACCATCACCTGGATAGAATGTTAACCAAGGAACTTGAAGTGGTACTGCGTAGCATTTTCATGCAAATCAGAACATCCATTCAAAGAGGAAGCGAGAGGCTCAAAAAATGGGAAGTAAACAAGGATTGCATGTGTAGGAAAGCTAAAAATTTACAATAATCTTGAAAAAATTTCCCCAGTTTTATATAAACCAGTAAACAATTCCTGGGGAGGAGACTGATTAGAAGAATTGCAAAGAGATTCTCAACTTTGTCCTTCTGCCAGTAAGTTGTAAAGAGAGCCCCAGGCCTGCAACTTTCATGAGCCACCCACACTGGGGTGGGCTTCTGGGATGGGACAGATGCTTCTGAGACATTCTCAAGTGGGTAATCCCTCACCAGTATTCCTCATAGTAACTCAAGTGGTTTGCCAAGTTGAAAAATGGCTACTTTGATCTGTTATGGGATCCCTTTCAGGATACAAAGGTGTTGTGTTGTGTTTCTTCAAAAATAGTTTCTCACACAACAAGAGAATACAATGATTCTGACCACAAAGTACCCCTGTGAGATTGGCATCTGTACCTACATTCACATGATTGTAAATTTCACCAATTTCTACTGTCTGAGTATTCTCCATATCACCTAGGTTAGTTTTAGGCATGTATACATAATGCTTCAATAGAGACTTCTAGTCAGTCTTCACAATTAAAACAAAACAAAATGAAACAAATCATTCAGGCTTAAAGTGATTTAGGGCAGAAGCAGACTGTCTCATTTTATTTATGGATAGGAAAGCAGTAGGCACAGTTGTTAAGTTAGCTTCAGAGGGCTGAAGTTTCAGGGTACACATCTGGGATTAAAATTTAGTCTCCGGAAAAGTGGGCCAAAATTTGTTTTACCTTTTACTGCCTCAGTCACAGTAGATCATTAGGAGGAGAAGAAAGAGCAACATGCCTTGAAAAGTTGACACATACTGCTGTCTGGATGCAAGGCTCCAAAGCTCCGCATCCAGAATGTCAGCTCTGAGCTCCTTCAAAACAATACCACCTGAAATAAAGCAACAGGCGGTGAGAAAAGCTGTCAAGTCCCAATTTGCAGTTTCTAGCAAAGATCACAGCAAAACCAGACTCCAGATCAACTTGTCTTTATTTCAACTCCTCCAGGGCTGGCATCAGCTAACTGCTGGAATTTCATACAAGCCTGCTGACCAGCTTTGTGCTTGTCTCTCCTCCTGCCTAGTTCCCCAATTAGCTCCTTGTTAACCACACACCTGCAGTGTCTTTCCCCCCAGGCTCTGCTCCTCTCGGTGCAGCTTTTAACCCCTTCTGTACACATGTTTAAAACACTACTAAGGTGCCTCTATGGATGCCTGGCAGAATTGCTGGGGCCTCGTTTGTCACAAAAGTAATTAGCTTACAGGGACATCTCACATAATGTGACTGCAAAGCCAGGGATAGATCAAACTTGTCTGCCTGTGATGCACACGGATGCTGTGAATGTAAATAGAATTTCTCCAGGTCATCAGGCAACATGTCAGCACCCAGAAACTTAGGCAGTGTGTCCAGAGGGTTCAGTCAAAGCAGAGATGGGAAAACAGGTACCTTATCAAAACATTCTGGGATCCAGAATGTCATCACCTTCTATGCTCGATGGAGACTTAAGAGCCAAGAAAAAGAGCTGATGTGTGATCAAGAGGACAATCTCTCAGCTGCCCTGCCTTCTAGCATTGCAGAAGCTATGGTTGGGCAGGAGTAAGGACTGAACATACTGTTACCCCTGCAAATTCCCTCTACTTCCTAAAAGACTTCCCCCCCACACACATTTATGTCTTTTATTTTGCTTTGTGACTCAATGGTGTAAGCCAGGATTTTGTTTTAAATATACACTTATAAGTAGGTGTTATTAAAAGAGATAGACCTGTCTAAGCTTCAAAGGAACTAAGCTTTAAGTATGGCCATTAGGTATGATTCCAACCCCTTTGTCTTCTCTATCTCTGCCCAGGGTGGAGAATGATGTGGCTTTTTGGAAAGATGTCATATTGTAAAGGAGGTCTGGCCACATGGTCCATCACTCAACACATTTTTGGTAACTGTTCTGTCTAGATTTTTTAAAAACTTGACACAAATTAGAGTTATCTAAGAAGGGGAGCCTCAGTTAAGAAAATAGCTTCATCGGATTGACTGTGAGGCAGTTTATTTTTTAATGACTGATGTGGGAGTGTGTCCCAGATGATGTAAGAAAACAGGATAAACAACCCATGGAGAACAAGCCAGTAAATGTACTCCTTCTTGGCCTCTCCCTCAGTCCCTCTCTAGATTTCTGCATTATGTTTCGGCTGTTCCTTCTTTCAGTGATGGATTGGAAACTGAAAGCTGTGAGCTGAAATGGGCCCTTTCTTCCCCAAGTTGCTTTTGGTCATGGTGTTTTATCACTGCAATAGAAACCCTGAATAAGAGAGTAACATAAAATATGATATACTTGATATTAACCAAATGGCTAAAAAAAATCAATACAACAATATAATAACAGTATTCTGCATTCTATGTGAGCTAGGATGAAGTTAATACATTTCTATTTTGAAAGACCATTTGGCTGTCGGGTACAATAGCACTGATTAATAACAAAAGGAAAAGAATACTTGGAGATTTATTTTGGTTCTTCTTGAATATGGCTAAAATCTCAGGTTATGTGTTGAAGAGACGCGTTCCTATCTCAGTTCCAATTATTTCTATATGACTTTGAAGGTAGCATTAGACCCTTTAAGTCAATTTGTGCATCTATAATGATGAATACCTATCTCAGATCATTAGAATTCAATGATAAGAATGCTCAACAAAAGGGCTTGTACTAGTAAGAGTTCAATTTCTTAAATATTCCTTACCTTTTTCTCAGGCACTTCTATCATCATTTATCTTTGGAAGTTTCTTATTTGGTGAATAATATTTCACTTTATAATCATATTTAAAAAGTTGTATTGCACTCCTTGGTTATTCAATTATTGCTGTTAATAAGTACATAACAAGCAAAATTAATGTTTCCTTTTTTCAAATGTAAAGGGAATAAAATATGATTATTTTGGTGAGGTTGAAATTACGTTTATTTGCTGATTTAGAATTCTATACTCTTTTCTAATGAGAAGACAAATTAGGAAAAATGGGGACCGTCTGATATATTCTGGTTCAGTTTTATTTGAGATTCATATGTGGTCTGTATAAACATATATGAAGCTGCCAAAATGATAGACACGGTGGTGCCGATGAAGGTCAGTGGATTCTTTTCTCTTGAAATCCTGACATCTGTGAACTCTCTGAAAAACAGAAAAACATAGTGATGGCATGTTGTGTATAAATGAGCCTAGTGAGGTCTGGAGAAATAGTCATATGTTTAATCTATTTAGTGGAAATTCTTTTTGAAATAACTATCTAATAGAAATATAATGTGAGCCCCATGCATAATTTCAACTGTTTTGGTAAGTACATTTATAAAAGCAAAATGAAACATGAAAATATTTCAGATAATGTTTGTTAGCTCAAAACTAATCCAAACATTATAATTTTAATTTTTATCAGTGCAAAAATGATTTAATTTCTATATTTATACTATCACACGTTTCATACTTCATCTTAATGTAAATAAGTAAATTTCACTGAAAATTTTGACCTAAATAGATTTTATGAAATTTATAGCTAAAAAAGTAACTATTAAGATA
The DNA here is from genome assembly GCA_030674055.1 of Rhabdomys pumilio. Taxonomy (NCBI): domain Eukaryota; kingdom Metazoa; phylum Chordata; class Mammalia; order Rodentia; family Muridae; genus Rhabdomys; species Rhabdomys pumilio. The sequence continues at coordinate 56,860,016 of JANHMN010000013.1, read as the reverse complement.
TTCTTCAACACACAACTGGAAAATATACTGAGAGTAAGATACTTTCTGTAGCACTCAGTCCTAAATGGGATGTCTTCATCAAACCTCTCCCCTCGGCTTCAAAATTCTGTGAGAAAGGAGGAAAGATAGTAAGAGCCAGAAATAATGGATGACTCCAAAAGAATAAGGCCTTCAAGATAAAATGGAACAGATGCACACATGAAGCCACAGAAACTGTGACAACATGCATAAGGCATGTACAGTTTCAAGCCAGATAGAGGCCAGTGTGGACATAGACATAGCCTCCTACACCTAACCAAAAATCTATCTGCAACTGGTGTTCAATTGCAAAGGAAAAGTTAATTTTCTCCAGTGGATTTTCTATTTAAGGAGAAGTCCCACGCCCAGCAATAGATTGTCAATACAAAATGAACCCAATGGCTCTTTTGTAGACTTGCTTTGCATCTTATTGCTTTGTTTCAGCACTTTTTTTCTTATTCATGTTTTACATGTATATTATGTCTTCTAAAATTTGTATTTTTATGGATTGTGTGTAAGTGAGTGTATTTATGTGTTTCTTGGGTTTTACTTCTTTAAATTCTGGGGTTTTGTTTATTTGTTTATTTGATTGGTTGGGTTGTTTTGGTTTGTTGGTTGGTTGGCTGCCAATTTGTTTTCTAAAGAGAAAATGGCATGGAGTTTGTTGGGTGGGGAGATAAAAATAATCTGAGAGAAGTTAGAGGAGAGTAAACCATAATCAGAATATATTTTATGGAAAAAAATGATTTTCAATAAAAAATAATTTCATTCCAAAAAAAAAGAAGAAAGGAAGGAAGGAAAGAAAGAAGGGAGGGAGGGAGGGAGAGAGGAAGCAGAAAGAAAGAAAGAAAGAAAGAAAGAAAGAAAGAAAGAAAGAAAGAGAAATTAGAGAAACAAAGAAATAAAGAGAAATTAGAGAGAAAAAGAAAGAAAGAAAGAAAGGGAAAGAAAGAGAAAAGGAATAAATGAAGAAAGAAAGGAAGGAAGGGAGAGAAAGACAGAGAGAAAGAGAGAAAGAGGAAGAACAAACTGCAGTTCAAAGAAAAACATAACCTTCAAAGAAAGCCAACTGGCCATCCAACCTCTGGTGGTCCCAGGCCCTTAGTAGCAGAACTTGATATATGAGTCCTTTTCCACATCTTTCAGAGATAAAATAGGCAGTATGTAAGCTCCTTTGGTGACATATTTTCACCTGAGTAACAAGAAACTGCTATTCTCCCATCAATGTTAATAAAAAGAAAAAAAAAGTCATTGAAACTGGAAAGGGAAAACATTCAGCTTTAAAAATTACAGCATAATAAAGCCAAGGGTTGTGGTAATCCAACCCTTGTTGTAATGCCTGTAATCCCAGAATTCTGGAGGCAGTGGCAAATGGATCTCTGTGAATTAGAGGCCAGCCTGGTCTACACAGCAAGTTTAAAACAGCAGAACTCTTACACAGAGAAACTCTGTCTTTTAAAGCAATAGTGAGAGAATGAGAGAGAGAGAAGAAAGAAGAAAGAAAATTACAGGATAATAAAGGCCAAGTTGTGTTAGAAAAGAAAAGGTTTTGGGTTTTGTTTCTTTGGATTTTTAAGTTTTGTTTTATTTTTTGCTTTTTTGTTAATTTGTTTGTTTTCAATTTTCTTAAAAATATCATTTGAGCATCATGTAGCAACTATAAATAATCAGTGAAAGTGTAGCTGAAAAGGATTAAGATGTAAAGAAAGAAGATCACCATGTTGTTCTGGCTTGGTTTCTGTCCCTAATTTTGAGTTTTGATATACTATATGTGAGTGATTTACTCAAAACTCTGTTGGGTCAAGCAAACATTGGAGGAGAGGGTTTCTTTGGTTTGCAGGATTATAGTCTATCGTCAGGAGAAGCCAAATTTGAACCTGAAGAAAGCAATAGAAGCAGAAGGTATGAATGAATGCTACTTACTGGTTTGGTTACTCTGGCTTTCTCAGGCACCTACCTTGTAGAATCCAAGACCAATTCCTAAGCAGTGGCACCATCCACTGTAGGTTGAGCCTTCCCAATTTAATTAGCAATAAATCGAATGCTCCATTGACTCTTACAATCTCCCTGCTGCCTCTCTATAATGATCTCTGAAACTTAGGTTCTGTTGTAGATCTGTTCACTGGGACTGGGCTCCACAACTCTGTATTTTGATTTGTGGCAATTTTCTGTAATGATCTCTGTGAATAGCAAAGAAAATTTTCTTTGATGATGGGTATGGCCTGCACTTGCCTATAGGTATTGGAATATGTGTGTTAAAAAGGTAGAGATCATATATTTTAAAGAAGTTTGGGGTGGGCCTTGGAAAAGTTTGGAGAGAAAAAACAGAGAGGAATGAAAAACTCACACTATAATCTAAAAAAAATTAAAAATGTTAAAAAGTCCCATTGACATTGCCACAGGCCAGTCAGATGCAGGCAATTCCTCAGTTGTAGTTACTTCTTTTAAGTGTGTCAATTTGACAAGTGAAACTAATGAAACATGCATTCACAGAGAGAACAGTATACTCTGAAAACTATGACTCCAGTGTTTAGCCCTGATTACCATTAAAATTGGATATTAATTATTAAGTAATCCCTTTGAACATAGTCAAAGAAAGACGACATGATAGATATGAAAAAGGCAATGCAGCAAACTAATTTATTAAACAATTCTGAAAATTCACTAAAAATCCTCTAAATTTTATTTACAATATTACTGCACTGCATCCGAGATCTTCAGTAAAATCCATTGAAGGTAAAGGGAAAAGCACATGCGGGACATTTGAGGAGTGTTGTGGCGATTGGATACATGCTTATTAAAGCATGATTCTGAGAACCTGGAGGGAGCCTAAGGCTGTGTTGTATCTTTACACAGATATCAGATGCTTCTGTATTGTCCCTAGTTGGGAATGTAAATTGGCAACAAATCAGAATTAGAACAGACCTTTCCTGTATCACAAAGTTTATTATAAAAATCGGTGGGGAATAAATTATCATTGATTCTTTAAAAGATATTTTTGGTAGTCAGATGATAAGCTTGATCGTTACGTCAGAGATATCTGGAAATAAAAATGTGTTGAATGATATCCCGCACTGACAGGTAACTTAATGACCATAAGTGTAACCTTGAACATTGACCTTATATTAAGAGGTATTTCTTGAAATTTTAAAATGTTCTGTGACTCCAAGTTTACAAGAGGCTATTACATAATTTGACTTTCAAAATAGTTAATCAGAAGTTTCATTGTATGAATAAAGATGAAGTTTAGTGTCCAAACTTTGGAGGGACTGACATTAGTTTAATCATTTGGACAGCTATTTGTTTGTTTATTTTTTGTTTGCTTGTTTTTTTCTGTGTAGGAACATGGACTTTTAAAGGGAAGATTAACTCAATTCAGGGAAGTTGGAAAAAGGTAGTAGGTTTAAGGTTAACATTCTTCTTTGTGATAACATCATATTTGAATATTTAAGTCAAAGTCTGAGGAAAAAGTGCCATGTCTTGGCTACAAATTTGTTTTAAATAGGTTCTTAGTATAGAACCAAAATTACTGAGTGGGAATGACAATGTAGTTGTTTATCAGAATATAATATATGTATATATATGTTTTCAACAACACAAAAATTTAGGTGTTGACATTTTATATAGCAAATAATCAAAATGACCAAGTATACCCTGAAAAGTAAGCTATCAGGAGTATTTTATAAATAGCTTCTCCATTTGGTATGATGCTGGCCTAAGTGATATCTAAGGTTCTTTCCAGTTTTCTCATCTAAATCAATGGGGCTGTGGAACAGAGACGTTTTCATCAGAGCACATGACTCTGGGTGAAAGCTTTCCTCTGAATTACTATTCTATAACCACCAGAGATGAGCAGTTATTAAGTAGGAATGGTTTCTCCAATTCCTCCTGCCTTGATCTATGGGTGTTATCATCATAGCACTCAAATTCAATACTGAGTGAGCCTAGCATCTCAATCAAGTCACTTTTTATCTTTCTGATTGCATGTTATACAAGCAAAAATACAAACTCAGTCCTCATATTTTGATGATGCCTTTGACTCAATTGTCTTCTAGAAACAAGCAGTCTTTCCCCTCCAGACATGTTTTAAATTGCAGGTCATTAAACTAGGAATTTATTTTAATTTTTAACATATATTCAGTCTACTTCCAAATGTGACATGTTTTATAATCCATACTAAGGCTGAAATAAGGATGTTATGATACTAATTCTCAGCTTTGACACTGTTCGAGTTCCTTCATCAAGGAGGCTGACTTCTTGTCATCTCTATAGGATAGAAGAGGTAAATTGAGGCTCCCGATGGGCAGTAGATAGGTTTCTGCATTCCATCACTCTCAGATATCCTGGTCCCTTGGATCTGTGTGTTCTTTCAGACTCATGAGTTATAAATGGACTTAGTCTAGGTTTCCCCAAAGAAGTGTGAATTTTTGGGGAAACCTAGAAGAATGTCTTCTTCTCCACTTTCAATACTGTCTGTCCTCTGTATTTTATCCTAATGTTTTTGGTACCAAACATTTTTTTGATATGTCTTTGATAGTCACTTCATCTCTAAATCTTCTGCTCCTAGGTTACACCTCTAATGTATGATAGTATGCTTAGAAGTAAATATGTAAGCACTTTATATGCAAGATAAAACAGAATTCTTAAGTTCTGGGAATTTCAAATATTTTTACTGTTCTTGTTCACACTTGTGCACATATCTATATACATCTAACCATATTTTATATACATGTTTTAATTTTAAAAAAGGTGAAATATGGCTCAGGATGTAGCTCAATGGCAGAGCACTATATAATAATGTAAAGCCTGTGGTTCAAAAACCACATAAACCAAACAAAAGAATAATAACATCTGAAAGAGATAGGGAAATATCAAATTTCCAGGGACATATGTTTCTATACAGGAGAAATACATAATATTATTATTATTTTGTTCTTCTTTTTAATATTCTCTATACATCATAAATATATCATTATCACAGAAATATTCCTAAATAACACAAATAAGTGTATGCCATATATTTTCAAATTTCCCATGTTATTTTATTGTTTATGAACTTATGATATAAAAATATATTATCAAGAAAGTGAAGAATGATAAGGTTTTCTCCTCCTTATATTGTTATTGCTCTTACCCATCCACTTAGAGTAGCTCCCTTCATTCACCATCTGGAATCATGTGGGTTTTGAAACTCCATCTACATTCTTGTACTTTAATTTACATTACTTTCTTTCTGCCAGTCTTAGATCTTATACAAATGTTGGTTAGTTTTTTCCAACTTGACATAGGAGGAGTCATTTGAATCTCAACTGATGACTTGCCTCCATGAAGTTGGGTTTTAGGCATCACTATGAGCCTTTTCTTGATCATTGATTGATGTAAAAAGCCCACAGTGGGTTACAGAATTTGTGTTCAGAATTGTATGCTAATGGAATCTGAGCAAGCCATTAAAGGAAATGCCAGCATGTCATATTCATCTGTGGTTTTTGCTTCAGTTATTGCCAGTAGGTTACTGCCCCTGATATCCTTCAGTGATTGACTGTGACACTAAAGTGTAAGCCAAATTAAACTTTCCTTCTCAAGTTGTTGTTTGCATTGTTATTTGCCATAACACAGGAAGCAAACTAGGACACTACAGTAAAAAATAAAATGTTCATCTCCTATTCTCCAAGAGCATTCCACAGGACATATGGCAATAGGATGTAGTAGAGACGTGTGCTATGATAATGTATCACCATGGTAATTACAAATTCATGAGGACATGAGTGGAAATGTAGAAGCATTTCTTCCCATCATTACATGGTGGATCTATTAGACAAAGAATTTAAAACTATGGACTTACAGTTAGTAAAATAAATCAAGTCTGTGTGAAGAACATAAAATAAGTAAAGGAAGTCACATGAAAATAATCTTCATACATGAGAGAAAACTGAAACAGTGTTCTAGAGATGCAGGGTTTTGTAATGGAGACAATAAATGTATGTTGTGAATTTAGAATCAGAACTGAATAGATAAAAAAAATATATCAACCAGTTAGTTCATTTCTACCAAATCTGGAAAGCAGAAAGGAAAAGGGTTGAAGAGAAATGAACAGTCTATATTACATGTGACCAAAAAATAGACCAGCATGAGCATCACAGACCCCAAAAGAGACCATGGAGACAGAGTATAGAAAAGAATGGAGAATGGATTTTCATGATATGGTAAAGAGATCAACAAACTGAAAGAAATGTTAATTCAGAGAACCACACAAATACCTGACAGTCAAGATTTGAAAGGATAAGGACAAAGAGAGAATTTCAAAATTTATAGAATAAAGCCTATTTGTGTGTGTGTGTGTGTGTGTGTGTGTGTGTGTGTGTGTGTGTGTGTAAATACAATTTATTTTGTATATTAGAAAATAATTGAGAGAGTAGGAAGTGGCTTTCTGAAATCACCTGAAATAACTTGTAGAAACAAGATGCTTAAGAAGAGACTATTTGGGACTCTCAGAAATTCCCTAACAGCTGTGGCTTTCTTCTGGAAGCAGCATTAGAAGCAGTGACTCTAGCATTACTAAAAACCCTTTTCAAATGTCTTTTAGTTTTCTTTTTTTTTTCTTTATTTTTATTTATTTATTTAATTTTCTTTTCTCTTTGTTATTGGATATTTTATTTACATTTCAGATGTCATCCCCTTTCCCCATTTCCCCTCCCTAGAAAACCCCTATCCCATGCCCCCTTTTCCTTTTTGCTTTTATACAATTTTTTAAAATGTTAATCAAAGGCTTTATAAGTTTGGTAATGCTCAGTCAGAAGTGTAACCCAATACCCAACCTAAATATATCAACTATCTTTGACTGGTGGAGACACGTGGACATCTGCCTCCATGTCCCCTCCCCTCTTTCTCTCTTTTTCTCTCTCTCATCACCTAGCTTCTACTGACCTTCTTCTCCTCCTCTCCTTTCTCCTTGTCTTTCGCTCACCTCAGCTCCTCCTACATATCACCCTTCCTGTCAAAATAAACCTTTTCTCTTAAGATACAATTAGAGCATAATTTTGCCGATTTGTACCAGTGAGGTACAAGTTAGTCCTAATAACCAGTCCATCATTTTGTTGCCTAACCAGAACTTCTGTCATCTCTCCTAACTAAAACACTTAGTTCTGAACCTGAATTTTTTTCTTGGCTTTATAATGAATGTCAGCTGAAAACCATCCACTCAAATCTTTTCTCTTAAAGTAAATAGCCAGGATTGGCTATGAGACTATAAGTTTTCAACCCCGTCAGAAATTCAGAATGACTGAGTTAACTGAAATTATGGGAAGCACAAAGTATAGCTTCTAAAACTTAGCCAATTTATAGAGTCTGCTGAACACCTGGACAGTCCCTATACTTCAAAACGTTGAAGCATCTGATCTTCAGCCTTCTGGCCCAGGATCTTCTGACCGTCCTTAGTGATGCAGAATTATTAAGGGGTGATTACTCTGTCTAGGCAGATATAATCAGTCAACTATTCTGCAAGTGTGTCCTTTTCTGGACAGTAATTTTTCTGTAGATGGGAAGAGGCAATTCTTGCCCAGTGACTCTCACCACAACTGGAGTAACTCCAAAGATGCTCAATTTCTTCTTAGAATCCAAGACAGGAAGCTGTCAGGAGCAGACAGGTCTCTAATCAAAATGAACATTAATACAGAAATGTTTGTAAAGTCAATTCTGTGGACTTCTGACGTTTTGAAAACCAACTATCCATGAGGAGGGGGGATGAGATAGGAGGTTTCTGGGTGGTGGGAGGAAGTGAGGTAAGGGGATAAAATCTGAAATGTAAATATAATACCCAATTTAAAGAAAAATTTTAAAAAATTTAAATAAAAAAAGAAAGCAAAGAATGGAAAAAATAAAAATAAAAAGAAACTAGCTTGGTACTAAAATTTGTTTTAAGAATTGTATATTGCAGAATACACAGCCTTGGTGTATCTCCTCATCAAGCAAGCTGAGCAGACCCGCTCAAATCTCCGCTGTACTGGAATTCCATCTGGATTCAGTGAAGACCCAGCGTAAGAGGCTTATCAATTTACTCTTCCTCCACCCCTCTTCCAATATCTCAATCAGCTTGAAGAAGTTAATGATGAATCAGCACCCCTATTCCCTGGGCTTGGGGACTAAGGTGGTTAATATTGGGCAGTCTTTCTAGGGAAAAGTAATGTTTTTGTTGGAACAGGGAGGATTAGCTAGGATTTATTTCAGAGCCATAACCTATTGGTAGAAATCTGTATAATTATTCTCAAGATGAAGTTATAATTTCTTAAATTGTACAAAATTTACTTAAATTTCAAATTTAAGGTTTCCATTGCTACAAGCTTCTTATTGTTATAAAAGTGAGATGAATATGGATACTCACATAGGCATTGTGCCTGTATAACACATTTAGAAATACAAGGCTTAGACTCAGTCCTTCTTTAACTTTTTTTAACTGATTTGAGATGGTTAGCCTGTGAGTTAAGGGACTATAGCAAATTCAGGGCTTTGAGTTTATTGTTAAGGTGTTTTCTGTATTTTATTTAGAAATAGCTGAGAGGAGTTAATAGACAACAGTCCAGAAAGCCTATTCATTTATAAGAGATCATTAGCATACCTTTTAGAGAGTTCCATCAGAAAGTTGGAGTCTAGAAGCTTGTTCCATTCTACAAGTGAATCCCCAAATTCAAAGCAAAATAAAACTGTTAATCAAGAACCCACACTGAGGGACAATATCTTTCAGTCATAAAGTGGGCATTAAGACACACTCAGACAAAAGTAAAGTTCATGATCACTAAACCTTCAGTGTAAATGTCAAAGGATATCCCACTGCAAGAAAGGAAAGGCCATTTGGTAGTAGCATGGTGACACTGGGTGTGTATAGTACTGCGAATACAAGAGCAAATTAAAGAACTAGTGTTATCTTAAGGCCGTGTGCAAGCACAGTTGAGGCTCCCTCTATGGCTTGAAGGACTAGCCATGAGATATCCATTTGACTATGGTCCAATGCCTACTCCATGGGACTTTAGTTCCCAGAGGCATATGGACATCCAAAAGAAAGGGAGGCTTTCATACAGGGAAACCAGAAAAGACAGTAAACTTTTCACTATAAACTTTTCACTAGAAAGAAAGAAGGCAAAAAAGGAAGGGAGGAAGGAAGGAAGGAAGGAAGGAAGGAAGGAAGGAAGGAAGGAACAAGGAAACACACAAAGGGAGAGAGGGTTGTGATGGCACGTATCCTTAATCTCAACACTGAGGAGACAAATGTAAATATATCTCTGTGAGTTTCAGGCCAACTAAAGGCTACATAGTGAGAACTTGCCTACCTTGATTAATTAATAAATTATATAATAATATTTAAAAATGATTATGGAAAAGAAATAAATACAACACATGAAAAGAAGAATAAAGACTGTAGGACATACAGGAATCAAGTATATAAATCAAATAAGTCCTATTCAGATAATGCAATAAGTTTTTAAATCAGAAGAATTACTAAAGTAGATTTATTAAGGAAAAAAATATTATTGTATGTTGTCAACAATTGATCATATTGACACCTAAAGATTCAAAACTCTTACAAACGGAAATGATAGAAATAGAGAGCACATGCAGTGAGTAAGCCAGAAATTACTTTTCTATCAAATAACAAGGCCAAAACTTTACAGGAGTCAGAAAGAAGTTCCAAGTTTAGAAAACATTCACTGTTGGAAGAAGGTACAACTAGAAACATCCACTGTAAGAAACTGAAAAAAAATATTACCAGAACCTTATGGAACTAAAGGTGTCAGTAGTGTTCCAGAGAGAGTGAGAAACTCAACACTTCACTTTAATGTAGAGTATGGTATTAAAGAACAAAATAATATAATGAAACCACCTATGTTTAGCAGAAAAATAAAATGCATTCCACAAATAAAAACAAAAGTACATATGTAAAACTGATGGTTTTTTACACCACCTCCCAAAAAATAAAGTTAAATTTTATATGATCTTGTAAATTTTCTGGATATATCCCAAGAATACAAGATTCTGAAGAGATATTCATTGATTTTTGATAGCTGTATTAACTCCAAGATCTTTAAAATTTATTTCTTAATTCTGTGAGAATTTCATACTTTGTTAATCTTATAAAAAGCCCCTTTTTTTCCTGCCACCCATTTTTTTTTTTTACCCAATAGGAACTGGGTGAACTATCAGCAGCAACATCCATATAGAAAACTGACTATGACTATTGTTCTGGAATAGATGTTGAATTTAATCAGAAAGTGGTTGGTTACTTTCTTTACATTTTGGTCGTTATAGTACCATTTTCTACATCTTGCCAGAAGTGTCATTAGTTTGTGAAGTTCACATCTGCATATGATTGAAGGTCACTACCTTTGGTTGTATCCATAGCATCTTGACACTATGAAAATGAACCACTCGAGTCTACGAACATAAATATAAAGGCACTACAATATTATCAAGCCTTAAAAAAATAGCAGGCAATGTTGTCATGTTCCAAACATACACACACACACAGAGGATGGAACAAAATGAAATATGTCTGTCACTAAGTATCATTTGAATCCATGATATGGACTGTTTGGAGTATACAAAATTATATACATAAAACAGAAGAATAGCTTTAGAATAAAAGGTGGAGTAGAATGAGTGGGTTTGTTTCTTTTTTGTTTTTTGTTTGTTTGTTTGTTTGCTTTTGTTTCTGTTTTGGTGAGGGTGAGTGTGTTTTGTCTGTATCATGTTTAAAATGGGTTACCACACATAATACAAATTTTTATCACAATTAAAGAAAATGGAAAAGGAAGAATTCTTTTAAAATCTAACTAAATCCACTTCAATTTCACATTAACAATTTAATAGCATTCAATATCTAAGTTTTGAGAAGCATGAAGTATACTATAGTAGCATTGCATGTTAAAAAAATATATTGGGAATGACATGTTTAATATGAAACTGAACTTTGAGGAGATGGGCACCTGGAGGCTTACTGCTTCCTCTGGGGTTATTTGGTCTCAGTTGAGGTGCTGTGATAATATAAACATGAAGGTTGGAAGAGAAAGCTGAGGAAGTCTGTAAATTATTCAGAGCAGACAGAGTTAACATTTGCATTGCACCCTCCAGATTTTGAGGCTGGCATCTCCCTGTATGGTGCTCCACAGTGTTTAAATGTTCTCCATTATAATCCCAGGATTTGTCCTTGGTGGAGACTGGAGGCAGGGGCATCCCAGGGGAGGATTATTGCTTGCATTGTTATTTAAAAACACAGTAAACAAATGACAAGGAATTCACCATAGGGAACTTGAGCCTTGAGCTTTGAGATAGTGGAGGATTCAAATGGGATTTTCAAAACTGTGTTGCTGCTTTTGCTAACAGAACAGATGTGGAATATCCATCCATTCCTATGTATACATTGATATATTCGCATGCACGCACACTCTCACACACAGAATGATTTTTTGCTAGAGCAGACCGCTCTGCCACTCACCACTCTCCGTGCAGTGAGGTGTTCAGTATCCAGTGTTTGTGCTTGTAAGATATGTTGCTCAGTGTCATCTAAAAGGATTCAGCCACTCATCCCATGCTCCTTATCACTTAAGATGCCTTATTTGATCAAAATAGTTAACATACTTGGATAAGTGAACTGCATGTTCACAATGAAGTGAATCTGCTGTTATATTACACACAGCCTTACTATTTACCCTCTTCATCTCCATAAAGACATGACTGAGATTTCATTAAACACAACCTAATACAAATTAAAAAAATATTTTATATATACAAAAAGTTCATATATAAATAAAATAAAATAGGATAGGAAAATGTAGTTTTAACACATGAAAATAAGAGCTATAGTTTATCACTCCAAAAAAAAAAAAAATTCATGTTGACTATGTATGTACCTCTTTGGTCTTTTATTTCATAAGATAACTTACTATTTCTGTTTTTGGAAAATACATTTTGATGCTATATAATTTTGTGTTGTAGGTTTTAATTACATATCTACATGCTCTTTTAAAAATATATGAGTAGAGACACATGTCACTAGTTCAAAATGTTTGCTTTCCTGAAAGATCTGGGTTTGCTTCCTAGTACCCACATCAGGTAGCTCAAAATCATCTCTGACTCCAGCTTTGGGGAACTGGTACTTTCCTTTAGTCACTGAGAGCACCTACACATACACTCACATAGATACATAAGCTATTACACATACTGTCCACACAATAAATGAAATCTTAGGAAAACTAACAAATACATTGTTCATTATTTTTGGAAAGACTTCTTTTTCTTCTCAGTTTTAGATCAAAATTTTAATGCAAATGTTTGATTATTCATTCTTTATATGTTTTGGGGTTTATGAAAACATCTTCCTCTTTTCCAAAAATATATTTCTGCTTTTTACTGTATAAGTTTATGTGTGTGCATGTGTGTGTATATACTTCTATGTTTGTGTTTATGCACAACTATTCTTACACTAGGTGAGGCAATATAGCTGAAAGTCCAAGGAAGACATTGTCCAAATACATGGAATGGGTACAAATAAAAAAACAAAAGGTTGTTTATTTGCAACTGGCTATCATTGGGGTGCTAGTTTGCCCCAGTAACTCCTGTTTTCCAAACATTGACTACAAGGGCGTTGTGTGTAATTTTAAAAACACACGATTGCCTTTGCCCATGGCCTGAGATCCTGGAGCTGCAGCCTGGTCTCTGGCTCTTCCTGGCTTCCCTTCCTTTTGTTCCTCTCAGTTTAGCCAAGCTGCCAACAGTGACTTGGCTCTCTCTCTCTCTCTCTCTCTCTCTCTCTCTCTCTCTCTCACACACACACACACACACACACACACACACACACACACACACACACATCAGCAGATGGAAGACAACTCAGTTTTATTACTTTACGTTAGAACTTTCCAGATAGCACAATTGCTGGACACAGAATTTCTTGCCCTAACTTATGAGCTATCCTGTATCAGCTAGACTCCTTAGATCTCCTTTGCAACCCTCTCGTGGCAAGTCCACTGGTTCTAGCTTTTCCCAGATCTTACACTATTGTTTCATGCTCCTCCTTCCAAAACCTCCCTAAAAAGTCCCTTCTCTTTCCCTGTATCTTATCTTACTACTGGGACCTGCAAGTTCCAGCTGACCATTCTACCCAGCAACTGGCTCCAGGCCTCCTTTATTGACCAAATCACGAACCAGTTGGAAAACCAGATTTGATCTCCTAAATAGCTGAAAGTCCAAGGAAGACATTGTCCAAATATGTGGAACGTGTACAAATGAAAAAAAAAAAAAAAAGGCTGTTTATTTGCAGCTGGCTATCATCATTGGGGTGCTAGTATATTCAGCTTATTGCACCTCCTCCTACACAAGGCTGCAATAGTTTTTGTTTGTTTGTTTAGTTGGTTGGTTGGTAGGTTTTGGTTTGGTTGTATATTTTGTTTTTGTAGACAACAGGGGACTCTTATGAAGGTCTTTGACGGAATCTCTTGGAAAAAAACACACTGTAAACTGTAGGCTTATAATCCAGAAGTAAGCATCCCTGATAGTTGCTTCCAAGTCTACATTTGGAGTTCTCTGTTGAAAACAGTGATTAGGAAGTCAGGAAGTTTTCCAAAAATAATTGAATCTTAACCATGTAAAAGTAATTATATAAAAGACTCAATAGACTCAGGCAGCTACAAAGCTTTCAGGAAGCTTTTTTTTTTAGATTCATAGGATCCCTTCTAAGGGTTAAACAAGAAATGATTGCTGAAGGAAGGAAAGGATATTCCTACATAAAACCAAAGGCAAGTCATTGGAGGAATTCTAGAATTGGAGCTTTTGAGTGTCATCATCTGCTGGGTGTGCTTATCTATGAGGACACTATCTTTGAGTGCAAGCAGCTCCACCAAATTTGTTGACTCCACATGAGGGACTTGAGTGGTCCATTGGTGCCCTGTCAGGTAATGAACAGAATTAGCAGACATTTTTTTCATTCTCTCCAATACTCCAAACATAATGGTTATTGTAGATGAGTGATTGGATTTCCAAACAAAAAACAGGCTGTGGGAGAGAGTTTAATACTTATATGTGATTTGGTTATTGACTCTACACAAACTTTTATTATACACATTATTTTTAAATGGTTCACATACACAGGGGATGCTTTTGTTTGTGGGTTTAAAACTCAGAGCTATTTGCATATTGGTCAGGTATTTTACCACTCAATCACATCCTCAGCCTTATATTGAAGGGTTTGAGTAAGTTAATTATATCACAGGCCATCTTGAAATACCAATACTTTGTAGTTAATAAAACAGAGGTAGCATCAAATGGCTGGAATAATCACAGTGCCTTAAGTTTCAAATCAAAATGGAAACTGACATAAAAAGCAAAACATGAGAAGATATGAAATAAGAAGAAATTGAAGGATGTGAGATATAGTTTAATTTTAAAAAGAAAAGAAAGTGTTAAAAGATAAATGTCATCCCAGTAAAAGGCTACATATATTCCATACATTAAAAAAGTAATTAACGATCTGGGAAAGGTCCAATCAAAATGGAAAATTCAGTAATTTGTATAATGCAAGTATTCCTTATCAAAAACATGGAAGTCAGAAGAAGCAGAACTTGAGTCCAGACTTGCCTTTAAATTTTGCTGTTACAAGGCATCTCTTTGCGTAAAAGCTTTTGTAGAAGACAGTGTCCACTCAGCTTTCAAGCTTGAAGTTCTTGACTATACTTTTGTGAAGATGTATGTCCATGAGGGAAACTTATTTCTTTTACAACTCCTCCATCATAAAAAAAAAAATCATTCTCTTTTAGCCCATTATGTATTTGCTTGTTTTCCAGTTCTTTGTCTAGTAGCAGGGATGGGATTTGACTCAGTGATAGATTCTTTTGGACAATATTTTTTAGACATTCTTTGGATAAATAATTTTTTAAGGGAGGAGAATAGAATGAAGTTGAGGGTTGAAATTCAGCTGTGCTGCTTTTCAAAATGCAAAACTTGGGTCCATGCTGCTATTGCATGAAAATGTTCAGTCTTCATTTCTCTGCCTTTCCAAGTATTAGAGGTTTGTCAGCATGATATGTGCCATGTGGAAAGACGCTAGGATTTCATCTCCCAGTGTGTTTCTCAGTGCAATGGCAGGCATATTTTGTTTTTACATTAGTTTCTCATCTGTGCCTTGTTGCTTTTGTTCTTAGGTTCTGTGGTTGTGGCTTTTGTCTTACTTTTAGTGTTTGTAGTATTGATGGTGTTTGAGATATTGGTATTTTCCTCCTTAAATTTATTAAGGCTCCATATGGGTGACATGCAACTGGCTATAAAACACCTTTCTTGTCAATCATATCTATGCTACAAATGTTTACAAAAGCCTGCCTCTGTGAGCCGTCAGCTCTGGAGGTTTTCTTCTTTCTCCTGTCTGACAATTAGCAAGATGTTGTCCTCCATTCCTAGCTCACCCATCAGACCGGGCCCCTTGTCTCTAATTTATTCTTTGCAGCTTGCTGTATTGTGCAGATACACTCTTCTGTTGATCCTTACCTGGAAATCTGTTTGTTTGTTTGTTTTTTTCCATCACTGGGACACCGCAAATTAGCTTCAACTCTCTATTCTGCAGCCTTGGGGTAAATCCTGTTTTAAGCCTTGTATTCCCTGTAGGTACAATAGCCTTGGGTTTTCCTTGAAGGGAAATTTTGACAAGCAGAAGTTACATTTGTACAGATACAGATTGTGGAAGCAGATATTCTTTCCAGAACCACGAATACTTCATTCTAAGTATTTCCCATTGTGACCTGGAGATTCATAGGCTTTGCAAGAGCATGTAAGGTGCACAGCCATATCAAAAGTATTTTCATGCAAAAAGGAATTCATAGGCTTTTGTTCTGTTCTCATCCTTTGGTATGTGTGATTTGCAATTCTTCAAGGCAGAATGATTCATAATATTACAACAGAGTGAGAGCAGAAGCTCACGGAAGGATTCAGCAGACTTCTGTTTATTCAGGTATCAAAGAGATTTGCAAAAGTGTAAATAATGCAATTCTCAATGCAGTTGGTTACTTAGAGAAATAATGATCATTTATTTAAATATGCCATACATGTTTATTTTTAAATGAATTAATAAATATTTGAATTTCATCTCCAGTACAACTTACTGCATGGTAATACCTCTAGATAAGAAATATATGAACAAAAGCAGTAGGAAGCCTCAACTTTAAATTAAAAATAGAAGTATTGATTTGGTTTTGGAAGACAATTAAAGACATGACTGTGATAATAGTTCTTTAAAATAGTCAGAATTTCTGTCTTCTGGACTGAACTCTGTAAGAACGACCAACCTTCATCAGATCACTTTCAATCCATAGGTATGGTTTATTCCTTGAAGCCATCGATGTTTCCCTTGATCAGAAGGGCACTCTGTCTTTTTCCATGTAGAATTTGGTGATTTAAGAAGCGTAGCAGAAAGAATAGGGGTTAAACTTTAAGTGCTCAGCTATGCCTGTTTCTCTCCAGAACAGTCAATGCAAAGTCCACTTCTTCTCTGTTTTCTACCCCTCTCCCAATACGTGGATGATAATTCACACATCCATTCTATGGTGAATTCAGATTGTCATATTTTAAATGTATTTCTAATAGGACAGTTGTTTTTAATGGGGGAATTTGTAAATTCTTTGATAGTTGCTGGCACCTGTGCAGTGTTTCCAAGCACAGTAAATTTTTATAACTATACTCTTAAGCATTACAAATTAGGAAGAGGCCAAGATAGGTGCCTTGGTGGGTCAAGGCACTTGCTGCCAAGCCTGACAACCTGAGCTGAAGCTTCGAAACCCATATGATTGAAGGCAAGAACTGATATTCACAGACATCCCTGCCAAACATTCTGTATTCACCCTGTGCAGAATGGCACAGAGATTGTAATGTAACATTCAGCATGATAGTCTTTCCGGTTCTGAAGTGTAAGATGTTCCCAATTATGATTGCTGCTAAACAGAAAGGTCTGTAATAGGAAGCTGGGAAAGCTTTGCTCACATTCTGACTTTATTTTTTAATCATCGCTTTGTGTCTCTCTAGTGCATCCGCCCATCTCCGAAGCCAGGCTGGTGATTCTGATGCACCATCGTGGCTAAACGCAGTCCATCATTTCAGCAGGCTCTTCACATTGTGATGTTGTTAATGATGCCTTTTATTTACCAGAACCATAGGCGATATGATATTACTCTCATTCAGAGAGCCCAGCAGGAGACTTTTAAAAAGTGTAATGCATTGGCTCTAATGTCTCTGATCAGGTGGATCCGGCCTGGAAAAACTCCAAGTGGATAATTACATTTTGCTACCTATAATTTCCACCACTCCTTTGAGAGCAAATAGCATTCTTCTCTTTTTAAACTCAACACATGTGCAATGTTTTTGAATGATTTCTTAAAAGGAGAAGAAAATTAGTCAGGCTTAACCTCAGGGAGGCAGGGAAAAAAAAGAATAACAACAACAACAACAACAACAAAAACTATTCTAGAATCATGGGGCCCTGAAGTCTGTATTTTTTCTCTTTCTCTTCAAAATCTGTGTCCTCCTTTACTTGAACCTTCCTTCCTCACTTACAAATAAACAGTGCTCTCAGACTAAATATTTCACCCACAAAAAAGAACCACACTAATGAAATCACTCTTACTAAGGAATACACACTGTATTTGTAAGTAGGGCTTAGATATTTGAATTTTAGCAAGGATAGCCAGTGGAAGGGACACAACACAAAGCAACAGCTTTTCAGAGCAAAATCCAGAGCACACATGTGTGACAGTCTCGAGGAGTTAATGTGGTCTTGCTCATTTCAAATGAACTCTCCAGCCCCATCAAAGTTGTAACAGGTTTTAAGGTGAAAATAAATCGCAGATTTTATATTCTTGTATGATTCTGTGCATATAAACATGGCTGGATCACAGATTTGAAGATGCCCCTTATACTACACTGCTTTGAACATAGAAGGTCTCATCTCCAGATAGCATCAGCCACATCTTTAAGGAGAAAGCAGACCTAGAATCTGATGAGGTGAAGGGTAAAGGGAGTTAGTGACTCAGATGAGGCACGTCATCTATTGCAAGAATGTGGAACCATGAAGTCTATGAGATAACAAGACCAGTTGACAGTACCTACTGGTACAATCAGTAGGAATGCAGTATCTGCTTCTGTATCCTGTGCCATGATAGCTGTAGAGAAGACTCCTCCTCCTCCCAGGGACACTTCCTTTCTTTACTCCTGCATGGATTTTCCATATTGCTCCATTGACTTTCCACTGTTCTTGGCCATTTTTAAAGAGGCATACATATTACAGTCATCCTCCTGCAGCTTCTTCACACTGAGTGACTTTGAATGTCAGAGTTTTTCTATATTATCCTCACTGCTTTGTTTAAGTTCAGTTTGGGCTACATGGCAGTGTCCTTTCTTGTAGAATCCACCAGCCTCTGGAGTTTTGACTACTGCTTTACCCTTCAGAAATCAATGTTTACAGAAATAGCCACACTCTTTAGCAACAATATTGGCTAATATGGCCTAGAAATAGCGGGATAATAAATACTTAGAATTTTATGATTATGAGTGATTTTTTTTGCCTTCTTATTTATTTTTCAGTAACTCATGATTATATCATTTAAAAAGCTGAAATATGTATGTTCAGCTTATGGTTTAAAACACTCTGCTCACCACTGTGGCAAATAGTAGCATGAAAATCTCAACTTGTTCTGTAAAGATATATAATGAACCCTTGCTGCTAAAGATCATATGGAAAATTTTTTGGATTGGAGAAATGGCTCGTTAGTAAGCATACTGTTCTGTAGTTTAATTATTGCTATTCACAGCACCTATTTGGGTATATCAAAACCACCTTTTATTCTATGTCCTATTTTTATCTTTGGGGACTCTCATATTCATGTACACACACACACAAACACACACACACACACACACACAAACACGAGGGAGGAAGGGGAAGAGGAAGAGAAAGAGAAACATGTATACACAATTGTTTTTCTAAATGTACTTGATTATTTTTTAATCCACGTATATGATTGGTTTGTCTCCATATATGACTGTGCACCAAACCAGTGCTTGATATCCACAACATCCAGGAGAGGCAAGAGTTGTCCTAGAACTGGAGTTGGGGACTGCCACGTGCTTGCTGAGAACTGAGCCCAGGTTCTCTGTAGAAGCAGAAGGTGCTTTTAACTACTGAGCCACTTCAGCTTTTGGGTAACCTAGAATCTTTCCAGCTGTTGATCTAGAAACCATCCAATTTCCGTTGACTACTGCTTTTCTGGGCATACTCACTTGAAAACTATTCTGTTTGGCAAATGTTACTTACATTATAACATAAAGGAATGCGTATTTCTGCCATTCTGTAAACACTTTAATTAGCCCCTCCTAATGTCTTTTATTTTCATTCATAGGTATTACGAGTGTGATTTTCATTCCTCTATCAAGAATAAAACCAGTTTGCATTAATTTAGGTTTGGACATAGCTTCCTTAGGTATTTAAGTACTCCTCCAAAGTGAGCAAAACAAGTGATCCTTTAAGCTCCCTTTTACGTTCCTGCCTTTTGATGCTTATATGGCTCTTGGAGGGAACTCACTCATATTGAAATAGTGATATCTTTCTCATATGAAGTCAGGTGGCTTTTGTTTCATTGTATGGTGTAGAGTGGATTTCAGTGGCAGAGACCATCAAATAACAATCAAACAAGCAGAGACTTCAGAAATGCCAAACCAGACTTGAGAAAGATTCTCAACAACAAAATAAATCTTGCTTGTGTTAACTTAATGCGATTTTTCTAAGGAAATATATTGCTTACAGTTGTTGTCTCCTGAATTCAAAGAGGTCAAGGCCAGAGTTGCTGAAATGCTTGAGAGGCAGTCCCTGCTTGATAGCAACTGAAGTAGACAGGGCAGTGATTGCTCTACTAACCAGGAGACACCTGCTGTTTAGTAGTAAAATCAGAAAGATTGAAAAAAACATGAAGTGAAACAAACAAACAAAAACAAAACAACAACATTAGGGATGGGACCTTAAAAGGTAGCTTACATAGTCAAACATTTGCTCTGAAAATATGAAGACACAAATCCTATCGCTCAAGTTAAAATCAGGGTATTGTTGTATATGCCTGTGATCTCAGTGTTAGGGAGGCTGAGATGGCAGGATCTGCTCATCAGTCAGTTAAAAGGTAAGCTCCAGGGTCAGGGAGAGACTCTGCCTCAAATACGTAGGTGGAGACTGATTACAGAAAATACCTCTTGTCAACATCTGACCTCCACATACATGCATACATGTGCACATACTCTACTTATACATGTTTACACATAATAAAAGGCACACAAGTAAACAAACCAGAAAAAAAGAATACAGATATGCCACACACTCAGAACGCCCAGTTCCATTGTGGAGTAGGTCATCTGAAACCAGACAGAACTCATAGGTTTCTGATCCTGTGCCTCAACTGCTTCATCAGAACTGGGGGCTGGTTGTAATCACTTTAAAGATCCAAAGTGCTCTTTATTTCCAGCATTTTGTTGGAGTTGAACATGGGGTTTTCAAATTAGGGGGCTAAGGAGAAAGATGTTGACCAGCTGATTACTTTTTGTCCCAAACTCCACTTGAACTCCATTTTTCACTTCCCTCTCTAGCTTGTCTTTCTGAATATATAAACAAGCAAGGTTGTGTGAAGATCTGTGTCTTGTTGGCCAATCATTGTCTTTACACTAAATTATAAAGGGTTACTCAAACCAGTTACACTTTCAGGTTGTTTTGGTTGGTTGGTTGGGTTTGGTTTTTATTTTTCTTCTTTTGTTTGTTTTGTTTCATTTTGTTTTGTTTCATTTTGCATTATTTTTAATTTTAAAACAGAAAAATTGTCTTTTGCTGTCTTCTACCACAACTCTTTAGAGAGCTGATGGGATAATGAAGAAATTTTTAGTGCACAAAATTAGTTCATTGCTAGGAATGGGGAGGTGTGGCACGATCACCCCTTTTCCCAACACTATAGAGTCTGAACTAGTGCAAATAGACACATCCGTGTGACTGAATAGAACTGTAAACTTCAGTG
The DNA here is from genome assembly GCA_030674055.1 of Rhabdomys pumilio. Taxonomy (NCBI): domain Eukaryota; kingdom Metazoa; phylum Chordata; class Mammalia; order Rodentia; family Muridae; genus Rhabdomys; species Rhabdomys pumilio. The sequence continues at coordinate 56,838,930 of JANHMN010000013.1, read as the reverse complement.
CCCACAACCAAGTCCTAGTCACTTTCTTCCTAAGAGAGTCGTTGTCAGAGAAATAGGAACTGATGTCAGAATAACTACAGAGATTGGTCATGGAGTGCACAGAGTTAAAAAGGTGGGAGAAAATTCTCACCCTCCATCCTCTATGGTTAAATGCATACTAAAAATTCTATATTTTATTTCAGTTTCTGAATTTCAACTATCAAAATACTATAAATTTTGGGAGGGTGTTTATCTAACAACATGACTGTTGTTAAATTGTATGTGTCAGATAATTTAAAATAAATGCCACCCAAGGCAAATGGATGCTTCAGGTCTTCCATTGTTTTAGGTCCTCATATTACTAAAGGAAAGAATTCAGTTAAAAGACACAGTTTCATTAGAAATTTATTTATCAAAGATATGCAAAGTGCACACTCCAAAAAGGGACAAGAATGGGCCACCTCAAGTGTGAGGAAGAGGCTTACTGTGTTCTGTGTCTCAGATTTTCAAAGATGTTTTAGTAAATGTTTTGAGGTGTTCAGCAGATTTATGGAGTAAGGTGACCCCCTTTTTCCTCTTAAATCATGGTGGCCTCACCCTCCATTTTAGGGTATTTTTCACCATGATGTATTTTCACAAAACAGAAGTGTCAAAACCATGATGCACATGATGTTACCATGTTATCATATCTTCTCGGGAAACAGACCCTTCCTTTGTGCACTCTGTGAGAAAAGGTCCCAATGTCTAATTTCTGATATAGTCAGAGCAACTTTACTTCAGCTTCAAGGATGTTTAACCACAAAGTGTCATTCTGCCTGTCAGGAGACACAGTGCAGTGTTCCTGAGGTATCTTGTACCTAACATCTTGCCTAACCAGTATCATAAGTAAACTTTCTGTTTTCATCAATGTTTTGAAGAAATAGCAATATATGGCCCTTTGAAGGCCCAATACAAGGGTATTTCTCTAAATGTGAACTGTATTAGGTCACCTAATGTTCAGTTACAAGTCAGATTTACCTAATTTTCTAAACATGTAGGTTCTTGTTTATGTTGGCAATCCCACTGCTCTGCGGGAGTTCCTGCCTACCTTTTCTTCATTTTAAGATCATGTTTTCAGCAGGCACTCTGCTCCCTTGGGGAATATAAGACTGAGAAACTGTAGAAACCTCGCTCTTTTTACAAAACTGTGCCACCTCAAGGAGATGCTCATCAGAGAATAGAGAGGCCTGAAATCATCCAGAAGGCATTGTCTCCTGTGATGTGGAGATTAATTAAATGCAGCATCTGCATGACAGCATTCGTCGACAATTTCCAGCCATAAAATGCCATTCTTTTCCATTAATGTGAGGGTCGTTGTGGGGTGGGGGAGGGGGGGTGGGGTTGTCTCCATTTCACCAGACAGAGTACAAAGCATTGTGACATGCTTAATATTTCTTCCGCCAAGATGTCCACTCTGATTCCTCACCCTTTCCAGAGTTGTTGATTTCATCTTGCACTTAGCTGCCAGAAAAGCGATTGCATGTGCAAGACCAGTCACAAAGCAAAAATGAATTATACATCAGAAGTGACTGCATTTGAGTCAGAAAACTTAGACTTCAGCATCTTCAAATTACTATATGATTTAAGAAGGAATACATTTAAGAAGATAGCAATGGACTGGGGTGAAGGGGTCAGCACTGGCCCAGTTTAATATAATTTAGCTTTTAATTATTTATTTTTTAAAGAGCTCCTAAGCACACTGAATCTCTTTAATAGCAATGTCAGAAGTCTGGAGACTGGAGAAAAGGCATGAATATGGCAGGTTGTTATGCATGTAATGTTACAAGCTTGCTGAAATCTGAAGTGCTCACTAGAGCAGGGGGAGCCAACAGGAACAGTCAGTGGCAAAATGAAGGACAGGTCCCCTCCCTGCAATGTTTCAACCACTGGCTCCTTTTTCTTACAGATCTAACTGGCTTTACAGGCCACTAACTCTGCAAAGCCTGTACGTCTGGCTCCAAATTCTGAGCATGTACAACCTTGACTAAATTGCCAACCTTTAATTTCACTAAGAGTAAAGTTAATTCAACAAAAGTTTTTCCTACATGCTTCCAGCAACCATGTGATTATTAGAATAGTGAACATGCTTGGGAAGATACATGTAAATCATATCACTTTCCTGAGGTCCATTTTAAAGTGATGAACTTGAGTCACTAAAGAAATGCCATCTTTCAGATAGGAACTATTCTGGGTCAGAGTTTCTGACTGTGGGACGGCAACCCCATCTCTCCACTTGATGCCCTGTATTTCTACTGGAGGTGGACTCTACAAGCTCCCTCTCCTCACCATTGGAAATTTTACCTAAGGTCCCCACCCCTTGAGTCTTGAGCTTCTCTCACCTCTCAAGCCTCTGGTACATTCTAGAGGGTTCTCCCCACCTCTCATTTCTCAAGGTTGTAGATTTTCATTCATTCTGCTGGTCCTCTGGAGTTCACTCCTACCCACTCCCCCAAATACCTGATCGTGTTCCCCTTTTACCTGTCCCTCTCTTTTCCCCTCCCAGTTCTCTCTCTCTTGCTATGCCTCTGCTTTCTTCTCCCTCCCAAGTGGGATTGAACCATCCTCACTTGGGACCATGGGCTTGTTAACTTTCTTGAGTCCTATAGGTTGTGTGCTGGGTATTATGCACTTTTTTGGTTAATACAGACTTATTAGTGAGTACATACTGGACCTGTCCTTTTGAGTCTGAGATGCCTCATTCAGGATGACATTTTCTAGTTCCATTCATTTGCCTGAAAAACTCATGATATCCTCATTTTTAATAGCTGAATAATATTGCATTATAAATGAACCACACTTTCTATATCCATTCTTCTGAGGGAAAGGAGGTCCAGTGATTTGCCAAATTGGGATCCATCTCAAGAGGAGGCTCCAAGGCCTAGCACTATTATTGATATTATGATGTAGTTACAGATAGAAGCCTAGCATGGATCCCCTCCAAGAGGCAAAGCAACCAGCTGACTGGGACAGAATCTAATACATCAGCCAATGGTCTGAAGACCCAACCAAGGGTCTGAAGTTTTGCACCCTTGTTGTTGAATTAAGGAAAAGCTGGAAGAAGTTGAGGAGGAAGATGACCTCATAAGAAGACCAGCAGTCTCAATAAACTTGGACCCCCAAGATCTCTCAAACACTGAGGTGCCAGCTAGGTAGCATATACTAGCTGGTCTGAGGACCCTGACACATATACAGCAGAGAATTGCCTGATCTGGCTTCACTGAGAGAAGAGGCACCTAACCCTTGAAAGACTTGAGGGCCCAAGGAGTGGAGAGGCCTGGCAGGGTGTTTGAGGGTGTGGAAATACCTTGTTGGAGACTGGGGAGGAGGAATGGGGTAAGGAACTGTTGGAGGGAAGAACAGGGGCAGGATAATGACTGAACTGTAAAAAAGATATAAAGATAATAATAATACTAAAATAATAAATGCTGTCTACATCAGGATGTACACAGGATAAACAAGTGTAACTTTCTATATGACAGCTGATGACTTCTGGGGTAGAGAGAGAGTCAATTCTCTTCAATGGCGCAGCCTCTAGCATCACTAACACATTCTAAACAGAAGGATATTGGCTGCACAAATTGAACTCTAAATTATTTTAAAAACATTTTAAAGGACCCAAAATTGGAGAGTAAGGAGATTGGGGTGGATCTGAATATAGGACAAGTAGTTTCTAGTAAAAAAGATACTCAAAATTTCTTGGCTTTGGGTCCCTTCCCACCTTTATCCTTTGTTCCTGGATAAAAGACACACACAGTCTTTATAATTTTAAATATGCCTTAGGCAGCATAATAGCTGGGCAATTGCCTAACCGCCATGCTGTTAGAATCCACTTTCCCCACCGATAACCTAAGTTCTTACTTACTAAACTTCACCTGAGCTGCTCTTAGCTCCAAACAGGCAACCCTCTGGGCCATGTTCTCTTGGCCCAGAGGTTCTGGTACTTCTTCTAACTACTCTCTCCCATGGCCATTCTGTCTCTCTCCTTCCTCATGGTCTCTAGACTAAAAAAGCCAACCCCTGCCTATGTCTTTTCTCCAGCTATTGGCTGTTGGCATCTTTAATCACCAATAAGAAATAACTTACGTGTCAGGTCCCAAAAGCTATGTACCAGCCTCCAAAATCCGGAGCACTATAATAGTATTTTTATTCTTATAATAGCATTACAATAAAGAGTAAAAGACAACCATAACAATAGTAGGTAGTGAATGTGATCAAAATAAATTCTATGGAATTCCAAAGGAATTGGTTAAAATACTCTATTAAGCCTGAATACTTAGGGTTTCAGTTTTTATTGTGCTGGAACTTTCAGGTCCAGAGTTGTTTGTCTAGACAACAAGCTTTTAGTGTTATACACCTACTGTCCATCCAATCTGGTCCTGAACAGGGCAATAATTAGTGTTCACAGAGACAATGCTTCTTCATCACCACTTCAGGGCTCTTGAAATGACTGCTTTGTTTCTTTCAGCTATTCCTTTTCCAGGTGCTGAATCTCTTTCTTTCATCCAGATTACTAGGGCACAGCCAAGATGGCACCATAGTGAGTGAGATTCTATGCATTCTCAGGCATATGGTATGACTAGAGGGTTAAGAAAGGAATCTGGTGTCACTTCCTATTGAAGGGTGACTCTCATGCTATCATCTCAGCAGCAGCTACTGAATCTATTACTTTGAACAGGTTGTGAAGAAAGCGTCAAAATAAGTAGCAAGCCCAACTTCCTCTTCTCTCTTCTTGTATCTTATTAGGCTGTTCATACCCTGTTTTACTCACTGGGTGGAAATTTTTCTAGTTTTTAATGCCCATACTTCTAACTTTTACATTTTTAGCTTACCTTTAAGAATATACTATGAAAATCGATACTTTATTTCTTCACTTCTTGGGTCTTACTAAACTTTGGCATACATTAGTTACTCTAATTTCCATCTTCAAATATTTTGGGCGGTCTTTTTCCCATGTTGCATTGTATGTCCTTCAGACTAGCCATAGATGTCTCCACTTTTACGTCACCAAACTAAACAACAGATCTCTTCCTGAGTCAAACTAACAGACAACTCACCATAAATATTTGTAGAATCTTGTTTCCTAGTTGATTCTAGATTCTGTGGAATTGACAATGCTTACCTTCACAGGTACTGTGTTGTACCTGTTTCCTATAATTGTGTTAAAGTATGTTGTTTTTCAATAAAACAATAATTGGCAAAACTCTCCATTATCTTGGGAAGCTGAACCTAAATTAGCATGTCTCAGTAGGCACTATGTATCAGGAGTAAAAAACACTGAGATATATGAATTAAACTAAACCAAGCAGATGGGTGGGTCCTGAATGCAGGACACTTTATTTCCCAAGAATACATGGAAATGGCACAAGATGGCAGAGTTGCTGATACCTCAACCTCAAAGTAGTCTGCTTGTTGGAAACACAAAGGTTCTCCTCTGACCATTAATGGTTGTTGTCGTCAACAGTGTCTACAGAGTACTTATTATGTTTGTCCTATAAAACTGAAGTTCTGAAATGTCTGTCAACTCTCTCATTTACCTGAAACCAAAGTCTACCTCACCTATTACCGGCTCTGCTTTTGTGAAACTAGTGATATGTCAAGATGGCTTTCCATTGCTGTGTTGTGCCACCTGGTTCACAGAACCACTTGGCCTGTCAGCCTAGTGTTTCCCGCCTTTATGAAGAGGTCAATGAAAATATAGAGTGACAAAATCGAAGAATGGGTAAATAATCAGGATAAAGAAATTGGGGTTCAAAAAGAAAGACTTGACATTTATTTTCAGTTGGTTTTGACTCTTTCTTGTAAGACAATGTTGGCGCTATGCCTTCTCAACTTTGAAGTTCAGAGATTGTAACCACATGCACGTACAGCTTATCCTTTTAGGAATGGGATTTTGCTTTTCAAAAAGATTTTCTTTCTCAGACCCTCAAGCCTGAAGCAGATTGAGCCCAGTCCTGCTGTTTGGGTCAAGGTTGAGCAGATCACAGAGGCTGGCCTCCTTACACTCCAGCTGTGCTCCATGAAAGCTCTGCAGAGCCCAGTGCTCGCATCTACCGGGTAGCACAAGGCCTGAGGTTCTTTTAAGTTCTAAGAAATATCTTAGTTTTTCCTCCATTATATAACACATCTCATTCTAAATAGTTGCTACCTTAAAATTCTTCATTTTATCAGATCTCCTCAACATATCAGGAAGAGAATATTTAAGGCTACAGCATCTGAAAAAGAAGTTGTTTCCAAGCACACATTTTAAAGTGTTGATTTCTTAGCATGTAAAGGGAAGTATAAGTTTTAAGCTCTACAGTAACTTATAAAGAGGAAGGGCCACAGCACTCAGAAGGCACACTAATGGGAAGACTCAGGTTTCCACTGGCACATTCAGACACTGGGTCATAAACAGTTTTTAGTTCATACGGCACACTGGTGTCTAATAGTGGGAAGGTTTTGTGACTTTACTGTCTGTACATGTCTGTCCTTTTGGGAGAGTATAGAACACATAATGATGAGTAGGTATTGTTTCTTAGTTAATAAAATAATTGCTATCAATAGCAAGATGCCAAGGCAACTCTATGTCAAAAGAAGCTAATTTCCTTAAAACTAAACTATGTGGAATTTAGAAAGTACACAAGAAAGAAAAAAAAAGAAGAAAGAAAGAATTAAAGAAAGAAAGAGGGAAAGAAGGGGATGAAAGAAAGAAAGAAAGAAAGAAAGAAAGAAAGAAAGAAAGAAAGAAAGAAGACAGAAAAAAGTATTAAAGCATGGATAAAACAGTTCTTATGTAGACCTCACAAAGGCAAAGTACTACCTCTACTATTTGTTATCTTTTCTGATTATCAAACCCTGCCACAGAGCTCTCCAATGTGAACTAAACTTAAACTGAGAGGAACTAAGCTGTGAATTAAGTGAGTGGAGAAAGTATAATAATCATAAGCCAATGTATTTTTATCAAAACAATATATGGAAAGGGGGCCAAAAAAATAGGTAGAACCTGTGCTAGATAGTAACAGGGATCTGTTGATTTCAAGACACGGTATTTGTCTCTTTCTTGACAGCTTTGGGGCTTGACATTGATATTTTGTTTTCTTTACCACCTTCTGCCCATCATTCAGAACTATGTTTTATGAGCCATTCCTCTTTGTTTAAGAAAGAAAAGCAAATGTGAATGGCATCACTAACTAAAAGATGACATCATCACTCTGGTGTTCAGTGATGGCTCTAAATTCTGGGAAAATAATAGATGCTTCTCTTTTGGTTAGTAGTCCAAGAGTGAAGCCACTGTTACAATGCGACCTCCTATTGTATATTGTATGACTGAAAGAATTAAAAAAAGAAATCACTGCTGTGCATAAATGAATTGTGCTGCACATACTCACACAAATGAGTTTGGTGAGACAATACCTTTACATCTCCAATTTATTGATTTTCTGGAATCATTGTAACTCGTTAAAGGCAGCTTTGACATTGTGATCCTTGCCACCTGGGTGTAAAGTAGGCATTTCTGCACAATTCTCATGAAGCTCATGTACTGCTTCTGCTATTAGAAATTACAGTACTCTCTATGACTCTGACAGTTTCTAGTAATGACATTCAAATATGATAAGAATTCACATGACCACAAGACAGATACCAGAAGATATTGTTGTATTGCAGACAACACAGTCTCTCTTAGTAACATGGCTTCCGTTTTCTGGAGACTTACTTAGTAAATTAAAGTGAAACTAGGCAAGGCTAGAGGAGGGATGAAACCAATGTTCTTTTGCTTTCTGTCAAAATGAACTAATAATTTTTCCTCCTGCTTCAGTCAGGTTATGACTGGTTTATCCATTACAAACACAGGAATAGATAACATGAACATTTATCACATTTCTGCATGATCTAGGACTTTGGATGTCAAGTCTCAAAGATTCTGCGTATGCTAAACTCTCGGAAGTTTTTATTCCCTTTAATTACTCTTACAGGTAGCAGTACTGTGTCTCATGTTGTCAAACACATTTGCTGGATGGTCATTTTTATAGGTCTAATGATATGGGGTGCTCCTGTAGTTAAACAAAGCAGTTAGTGGTTGACGTGGACAGAGTATTGGACCCAGAATGCTTTGGCGGACATCTCTTCACCATCAGAGGCCTTCCTTGAGTTCCTGCAGTAATTCATCTCTCTAGTATTAGCTTCTAATCTCCAGGCAGCTATTCCATATTACCCTATGACTGAATTGACCTCAGCCCAGTTTAAATTACAGCTTTGAAAACCACACCCCAAAGCAACTATATAATCCTCTAAACAACAATTAATGTGTTTCACAATGTTTTTTAAAAGGAGAAAGAAAAAAATGCTCTTATAAGAGAAGGAACCCTTGATAAGGTCTCAGGATTACTTTCATGGAGGACACAGCACTTGTGTTCAGTTTCTGCTTCTGTTGCACTCTTACTTAAAGCAAGAGATTTATTCACATTTTCAACTGGCTGAGCTTTGCTTTCCTCTATATAGATAATCTCCCATCAATAGATTAGGGATTAGTTTCCACTCTCCAACAGTTCATTTTCCACAAGTACTTGGACAGAATCAGGCTATTGGCTGTTTGTATGATGCACATTTCATATGTAAATGGAGTCCATCTACATCAGAGTGGACAATGATTAGATACAAGAGATGCTAATCCAAATGACTTTAAACAATGCAGTACAAAAAAATATCCTTGTTAGTCTCCTAAAGATTCCAGAGAGAATCTCACTCAAAACTCTCAGAACAAGCTTCTGCAGGGTAGAGACATTCACTCTTCAGATTTGAATCAGGAACAGCAGCCCTAAAAATCTCATCACTGGAAATGGATCATTGTCTAAGGACACTGGTGAGTTTTCACTGGTGCTGTTGTTGTTGCTAGTTTTGTTGATGTTGTTTGGTTTTTTTTTTGTTTTTGTTTTTGTTTTATTTTGTTGTTTAGGTTCTTGGAAAGCTGTAAGGAGAGGGAGGGGCAATAAGTGTTCATTTTCCTTTTATGCTCTGCTCTACCTTTCCAGGCTGTTTGATGAGCAAGTTTTAAAAAGTGCCTTCCCTGTAAATGGTCCCTTCCTGCTGAGCTATCCAGAATGCTTTCCATTATCTCTTGTTTGTCCTCACCTAATCCTTAGAGTTTGATAGGTGTCAAGGCATTTGTCATTTTTTTCTTTTAACTTGAAGGGTATACTTGGATTACTAAGCTGAAAGAATAAATAAATTATATCTTTGGAATATGGTATGTAGAGGTAGAATCCCATTATAACAATAAGTGTGTGAGAAAGAATGAAGGAAAGAGAGCAAGAGAGGAAGGGAGGCAGGGATGGAAGGATTGGAGACAGAAAGACAGAGCCAGAGGGCCAGAAAGAAAGGCGGAACACTTATCTAGAATACTAAAAAGAAATTCCTAGTTTATGTTTTTACTTGTTTTGGCTGTGAGTTGACTATGTAACGTTTCTGGCCTGTGGAAACTAGTGAGAAGTGATTATTTGGGAACAAAAGCCAGAATTCTTATATGTGTCACATTAGTGTGCTGTGAACTGAAGTTCCAGGCAAAAAGTCACTCCTAGACTGACTAGAACTTCCTGATTGTTGAGAGTTGGGTTGCTGCAGATATAAAGACAAGTTACCTCTGGCTGCCCTTAGTCCCCTCAATCTTGTGATCCCCCTGTCTCTGCATCTTCACCATATCCTACAGGGACATTCCACCACAACTTGCTCTTTCCTCCACCTCATTCATTGCCCTTGTTAATGTCAGACATAATGGCCTTGTGACTTTCTGATAAAATCTCTTGAAAAGTACTAGCTAAATAGACCCATAGCTTCCATGAACACCACAGCTAAATATGCCATCAGATAGAGTTCAGGACATACAGCAAATATTCCCATACTTTGCTGTAAACTTCTTACCTGATATACCCATACTACATTTGAAAAATGCCCAATTATATGACTTTAATTTCATCTGTGACTACAAACCCTTTTGAAACCTTTTCTATGTTAAAACATTCTAGGTGTTCCAGGGCCATGGGTGATCTTATTTGACTCAACAATGAACTCTCCACTTTTCTGTCGTCTCTCTTCCTTCTTCTCTCTTCTCTCTTCTCTCTCCTCTCTCTCTCTCTCTCTTCTCTCTCTCTCTCTCTCTCTCTCTCTCTCTCTCTCTCTCTCTCTCT
>JANHMN010000013.1:56756484-56825558 GCA_030674055.1 Rhabdomys pumilio | reverse complement strand
GTGTGTGTGTGTGTGTGTGTGTGTGTGTGTGTGTGTGTGTGTGTGTGCATGTGTATACAGGTATGTGTTCCTTCCTTCTATGAAGTTTTTCTCAGTGAGACAGGTGCTCTGGGACTAGAGATGAAGCCAATATAAGAAACATGATAACAAAATAGAATTCTGTAGAAGGTGTCTTCTCCCTCTTAAAACACTCCTGATAAATTTTCCCTGCTATAGCAAAGAAAGCATTCTTCTCTCCAACAAACCCATCTCCTATTCATCCAACACAGAAATTACAGACTTTGAGCTCCCTGCTATAACACCCTGGTTGTTGGATCCTCCACCTCCCTTCCCAGTGTAGTTGGAATTCTCCTTGACCTTTTGTTTGTTTTGAATGCAACTCTGTTACTCTTCAGATATAAGGTTAGCCATGACACTATATAGAAATTATTGTCGTCAATATTGTTCCTGAAATTAACGAGATTCCACTCTACTGGGAGCCTATCATATCTCCATGGTTACTTCCTATTATCATCCACACGAGTTGACTATTTCCTACCTGAAACACTAGGATTTAAAGTGTTTAAGATATGCATCATTTTCCCCTGTATTTTAAACATCCACATATGAAAACAGGGATTAGATCTCAAATCACAATATAAAATGCATTTTAATTTTACAGAAGCTTGCTAGACCCATTTATTTGTGTGCCTTTTCATTTTTCTTTTTATTCAACAAATATTCATCAAGCACCTATTGTATTTTGGTGTTTTGTTCTTTTCTTTTTTTCTTTTCCTTCTTTTTTATTTTTATTTATTTATTTATTTTTGGCTGGAGAATGTATCCATTGGATAACCTTTGTTCTTTCTATGTTACTGATTGTATGATGTCAAACTATTGAAGCTGTGCCCTCAACTCCCTACATCTGACCCACTATCCATAAGTTATGAAAGACTGCATCTTCCATATCCAAGAAATATACTCTAACAATTAAATTTCATGTTCATCCAAGGTCTGAGAATACTTTGTGGGAAGGTACAATTTAGGAGAAATGAGAAAACCAAGATATGAAGTAGACAGTTGTATACATCAGAACTGACACTGGACCAGGGAGATAGTTATGTGGGTAAAAGTGCTAGAATTGCAAGAACATAAATTTAAATGACTTAGCCCCTGTATAAAAAGGCAGGTATAACACTGGCCTTGAGACACAGTAGACAAATGAATCTGTGGATGAAACCGGTAAGCTTCTAGTCCAGAAAGACTGTTTCAGAGGAGTAAAGCAAGTAGCAATAAAAGAAGAAAAGTATTGCTCCATCACCTGCTTGGGTGGACCTGACCATATGTAGCTGTATACTGAAATGCATGGGTGACACACAGCACATGTACACATAAAGAATCAATTACATAAAGAATAAATAGTGGGAACTTCACTTGGACTTAATAATATGAATCAGTGTTATGAGAAATGGGAAGAATACACACCAACAAGCTCAATGAAGAGAAAGAGAAGGAGGGAAGGGTGGAGATTTGGGATGGCTTTGGATTTAGGATCTCATGTCCTTGTAGGATGGGTTACTGTGTGGAGTGATGGGAATGTCAGAGTGATGATATAAGAATAACTATTAATTCAGTTGGGGTAGACTGAATTCAAAATGTCCATGAAAAACCTGAGGAAAAATTGTGTATTTGACAGAAAAACTGATATTTATTCATATATATGGTTAATATATACTTTAATGAGAATGGTTCCCTCAGCAACTGCATTTGTATTCTGAAGATATGTGGCATCAGGACTTTGCTTCCTGCCCCACAGGCTTCCAGATGCTACTGCAGGACCAAATCTCCAGTGCTTTTGAGACACAGGCTGGACATGTTCTCTTCTATGAGAAGTCCTTGTGGTAGCTTCAGGGTCTAGATAAATATCAAGTTTCAGTTTTGCCTTGACTGATGGGATGTTCTTGTGAATTTATAGACTGTGTGTCTTCTGTAGTCTGCTGTAGTCCCAGTATCTTGATTGTATCTTTTCCACAGTGTTGATACCTTTTTGTACTTCTTACTCTTGTAACAGTGTGCAGTTTATGAGGGTTTTGGGGATTCCCACCATATTTTTTCATGGTCTTTATATCTAGTGTGTAACACTTTATCTGGGACTCTTAATATGGTAAATTTGTGAAGAATATAATCTGTATCAATGAGAAATTTTATGCCTTTTTTCACAGTCCATACTCCTTGTGGAGGCCTCTAAAACATTAAGCACAAAATCCAAGCAATAAGTGTAGTAATTTTTCTCTTTAGAGTTGGCATAAGGCTGCTGTGTCCAGTCTGAACATCCTTCTCTGCATCTGGAAGAAGCATAACCACAAGTATATATTGATTGCACATATTATTTCTGGAAAATATGATCCAAACACATATTAAAAGGAACACAAATCTGTCATTTAGTATATTTCAACATAAAGAGAAAAAATGTTGAGGGTAGATATGCTGCTTTCTGTACAAATGATAAATTCTGAACCCCAAGATCTAGTGGCCTCCTGACATGTGAATTCTCATGAACACAGTTTGGCCTTTGTGTAAACATTGCTCCCCAATTTGATGCTATTTTTAAATAAAAGGCTAGAGTCTCTGATTGGGCAGTAGAGAAGAAAGGCATGACCTGAAAATTCAGTAAGGTTTCTCAAGAGAGACCACAGGGAGAGGTATAAAGAAGATGGGGAGGGGGGCCTCCATTAAATGAGATGAATCAGGAACATGTGACTTAGAGAAATACATCCTGAAGACAGAATGATAGAGCAAAAGCAACCCAGGAGAGACTCAAACAGCAAGTAACAAGGGTCTTATTGATAGGATATAGGTGAGATAGCATATAATTTGCCCAATCTAGGTTTATAACTTATAAACAAAATAGAAGTCTTTTGTGACTTTTATAGAGACTAACTAAAATATAATTCCTTTACAAAAAAAAAAAAAAAAGAAAGAAATTGAAACATTTTCCCCTTAAAATAGCACCACAAGAGAAAAGTGTTTTCTTAGTTCTTTCCCTATTGCAATGCTAGTTTCATGGCTGAAACCACTGTAACAAAGGTTAATAAAAAAGAAAGCATATTAGTTTGTTTATTTATTTTTCATTCTTTGAAATAATTTTAAGGTACAGAAATCTTGCCTCAACCTCTTGAGTGGCAGCCAGGCCATCTCCATGTTTATTTATTTAGGTATTTCTTACCATAGATTCTTTAAGATTTAAGAACACTTGTAAGCAAGGGAAAACAAGCAGAAAAAAAATCTGTGTTCACATAGCAGGTACACACAAGTTTCTTGTTATTATTTTCTAAAACACGTAGCATAAAACTTTTGTTAATTAGTATAATTTTAATTAGAGGTAGATTTTATAGTATAATTTTAGTATAATTTTAGTTAGAGGTAAATTCAGATTATTTGACATACAGAAAGAACTAATGCGGGCTATGTGCAGGCAGTCATTGGTTTACATAGGGGCTTAGAGAATTCATTCATTACTGTTGTCTGTGAATGGTTCTGGAGACATAACTTTATAGGCACTAAGAAAGACTAATTTTATTTTTTCTTTATTTCTTCTTCCTGTCTTCTTTCTCCTTTTTCTCCTCTTCCTTTTCTTTCTCTAAATTAAGCCAATGCAATGCCTATTTAGTTTTCTATAGTTTTAAGGACTATTCAACGATTACCTATCATATGTAAACATGATGGTATAATATTAATTTATTTTCACAGTACAGAAGATAAAAACTAAGACCATATCTTCTTTCCTACCTCCATCAGACAGCGTACAAACTCACATCACTGTCATTCTTATTCTTTTTTTTTCTTGAAATAATGTAAAACAAAGGAAAAATGGATGTAATGACAATTTCATTTCTAAAGAAAAGAGGGACATTCATATATGTCAAAGATAAAAAAATATATTTATGCAAAAGTTTTTATAGACATTTTGGCTTTATGAATTCCTAAATATATAGCATCATTAAAATCATTAAACTGGACAGCGTGAATGCTGCGATGTGCTCAGATACTCTTTTTCCCTCATGACCCCTATTTTCCCCAATGCCTAGAATATTTTTCTCATTCTTCTGATGGAGCTTATCCTCCTATATTAGTATCCTGTGGTGTGTGTGTGTGTGTGTGTGTGTGCGTGTGTGTGTGTGTATGCACACACATATATGACTGTTCAATGGCAAAGGACAAAATCCTATCTTTGTATCAAAAGTCGCTCCATCTCAGTAGACCCCCATCTATTTTATAGGATTCTCCAAAATGTTGATGAAGACCTGGCTGAAAAAGTTTCACATTCAAGCTCTATTTTAGGCTGCGTCAGGTACATTTCAGTAAATGTTCTGTGAGTAGCTTTCTAGTTCACAGTTTATTTGCTTGGAACTACTTGTAATAGATATGGTCACTTTTACAACCTGCTTTCTCAGGGAACAGTATGCTTATTGCCCGTTCAAAAATAAGAATGCTCTGTTTCTGGATATACTTTTAAAATTTGCACTTAAGTCAGTATGAATATCTTTTATCCTTAAGTTATGACAAGCTTCTGCCAAACTTCACTCATGGGTTATTGTTCACACGTTCTACTTTTGAGTTCATCTTTCTGGTGTGTAACACTGAGTGAATGAATATCTGACTATGTGAAGGAATAGAGATGGCCAAAAAGAAGTATCTGTTGGGAGGTTTGGAAAATGTTCTCTTTGTTCATCGCTTTTGAATTTGTAAAACAGCATATGGCTTGGATTTCGTCTTTAAGAGAGGACTCCAAGAATTTGATAAACTTGAAATATTTTGGGGGAGGGTCAAGCAGCCAGTCTGATATCCATAAGACACTTATTAAAAGACAGGGTTTATTGAATACAAGGTTAACATAGGGAAACAGAAGTAATATTGGATTTAGGTTTTCTATTTAGCAATAGTGGTGACTCACAGTTATGAAAGAATCTGCTCTGAGGTCCTAGGAGCAGCAACAGAAAAAAAAAAAAAAAAAAAAAAAAAAACAGAGGCCAAGTCCAGGATTACTTAAGGAGATCCTTACTAGAAATTGAGGATAAAACTTGTCAGCAAGAAACTGCTTTGATTCTGTGATGTTTTAGCTATAGACAAGGGTTGCTTTTGAACTAAAGTTCCTATATACCAGCTACTGTAATACACAAAGAGGTAAACACATGATATTCATGATAGATGAGTGAGCACGTGGAAGTGCACAGTAATAACGACAGACATGGGTGGTGGTGCTCTATCCTGATGAAATTGCAACGTCGCTCTGGTTCATTTACTTTCATTGTTTCAGAATATTATATTTGATGCATGTAAGATAATGTTTTTAGTATTCCCCTTTGAAGACAAATGCAGTGTCTCAATGGGTATGTGTTGCTGTTGTTGATATAAATTCTACTGGTATAAAAATTCTTGAATGTGTCCTTCTGTGATCATATACACGTGAGGACTTTTTTATAAAATTCATAGGTAAAAATGACAGGACTTGGTCTCAGGTATAAAAAATGTCACCTCATAATAAAAATTTGGCAAAAGTATATGTTAAGAATTTTGTGCTAATAGTCACACTTACCAGGACTACACAAACATATAGTTCTATTTATTTATTATAAGCTTTATTTCAGAATAACGCACTATTTTTATTCCAATTTGGGTGGCACCATTTTTTGTTTGCTTAATAATATTTTGAATATGTATCTTTTTCCCATTTTATATATTCTCATGCAATAGTCCATTATGGTTTTAGTTTGTGTGTTTCTGTGGTACTTAAGATTGTCTTCTGGCCATGTGCATGCTAATAAAACAGTCTTCTATGGAATGCTATCTCTTATCTATTTGGCTAACATTTGTCTAGCAACGGTTAGGAGATTAATTTTTATGCCATGGTTCCTGTAGGGCAGTGGGCTATGAGAAGCAGCTGGGTGTTTGGTTGAGCATGAGTTTTGAACCCCGGAACCTTTATTGGAGGGCAGGAGTTCAGCTCTGCTCCCAGGCCCTGGTTCTTTTCACTTAGCTTCAGTCCTCCAACGACCCCTCCCACAGAGAGGTTTATGACCATCAGTCACAAGGAACGGTCCCTCAGGCTCTCCCACATGAAGATGAGGTATCTCCAAGCACTCAGGTCAAGCCAATAGACATTATCTGCTGTCAGACCCTAACTCACCCCAAAACTGTATATAAGGGCTCTATTTAAGGGAAGTAAAGGCTAGAGCTCAAGAATCATCCTGGTGTCTGAGAGTTTTTGTCACAAGAGCTGTAACACTTGGGGAGAGCTCTATTCTCCCGGAACTTGCCTGGGACACCAAGCTGCCTCCTTGTCAGCTAGCCGGCTCCTTATCGGCTCAGCCCGGGCCTGGACCAGCTCAGTGAGAAGAGATGGGTGCAGCACCTGGGAGAGACCGGTCAGTGACAGTGACAGTGAGCAGGCAAAGGCAGCAGCAGGGGCAGGCAATCTCCCTTCCTGCTCTCACTCTGTCCTCGACCTCCCGCATCAGGCTGGGCTGGAGACCTACAGGCAGGCTGGAGGCAGCATGGAGACAGTAGCGAGCCCTCCTTGCTCTCACCCTGTCCCCAGTCAGGAGATCGTCTTGGGACACCCTCCAGAACAAGGGACCAACAGGTTCCCAAAGTCTTTCAAAGCTTTTCTAAATTCTTTTTTATTTTCCTTTATAATCTAGAAATGTGAAATTTTAAGCAAATTTTAAAAAGGAACAATATAAGGTAGAGATCCAACTAAGTTTTTATAGTATAAAAATGTGATTGCTCTTGCGATATCTTTACACCATATTCTCCTTTTCTACCATCTAGGAGCTTAACTATTCACTAATGTATGTCTCTGGAAAACTGATTCTATGTCTGGCTCTTTAAAGTTTTCTCCTTGTATTTTATAAGGTCTGGATATCTGAGAGTGTTGTCATTTTTTTTGCATAGAATTTATTATTTTTTATTGAACTTTGCTTTTGATCACATAAGTTAAAATATAATTGTAATACTAAAATGAAAAAAAATGTTTTGGGGTTTTGTTACTGAACCTGTGAGTGTTTTGTGGAAGTTGCTTATTTTAGCATTGCCTTTCCCTATATATAGGAGCTATGAATTCATTTCATCAAATATATTTTCCACTTATGATTTATAAATTTGTCCATAAGATGCTTGCTGATTCTCTATTTCAAAAGATTAATGTTCAACTTTTGGAGCATCATAGTATATTAATTTATTTTTTACATTTTTCCAATTATACACACACTAAAGAAATGCAATTTATTGCACATACTCATTTTATATCTAGCAATTTGCTAAATTATCATAATATTTTTCAATCCAAATGTCCTTAGGATGGATAATCTGACTATTTAAAAGGAAAGTTCAGAAGTCTTTGAAAAAGGAAGGCAAAAAGAGACAAGCTGGAAAATCTATAAGCCTTCCAGCCCACACTGTCCTAGTGATGGAAAAATTTACAATAAATGCCTCATGAATGGTTTTTCACAAATCCAGCTTTTGTGTTTGTCCTTGGAATGTGTCTACTGCTAAGAAATAGTGTTCTGCTGTGTTCAGATACCAGGTGCCATTCTTGTTGGAATAAGGCTTTGGGGTTTACGATAGATAGAAAAGTAAAGTACAACACCTTTGCCCATACCTCCATCCATACTTCAAAAGAAGCAGCTCTGTTTGATCCTCTTCCTCGAGTTCCTATTGACAAGGCATCAATCATTTTATTTGTATACCACTTTTCAGAGAGCCTTAATGTTTTTTTATGGGGCCGGTCACATCCTACTGCCTAACCCAGACTAACAAAATCTTTGTTCGAAGGGCAGGCTTATCAAGTTTGCACTGCTTACCTTTCTCATGCAGACTGGTACTTACAGAATGGGAAATAAGGTGGAAGCTTGGGACCCATGTTGTAGGGCATCAAACAGGCTGCAGGCTGCTGGGAGACTGCCTGCAACAGGTAAGTAAGTGTGCTGCATTTTCCGTTAGCCTTTTTAAAGGAAATCAGTTGCAAAACATACACAGATCTTCAGGATGAAAAGTATTATTGAGGACAAACCACCTAAGAGGCAGCACATAAAAAATAAGACTCACACAAGCTAGGTGTGTTTACATAAAATTAGATGCAAAAATCACTAACTGCAAAGTGTACAAATATTTTATTAAAAAGTCATGCACTCTGCCTCCCACAAACAAACACAGGAGCCATTGAGAGATAAATGTGTCAAGTATTCCCAGTTTCTGTGTAAACAATTTATGAATCCCAGGATACTTCTCTCAAATTATCAAGAATGCTTCCCTCATCTATTCAATAGTCTCATTATACTTACCTGCCTCCTCCTTATCCTCAGCTGAATGATGCAAACTCAATTTAAGCTTGTAGGTTAAACAATATCTGAGATATTTTCATATATATATTTATGCTACATGTGATACATGTGTTATGTAAAATATATTTATATATGAGCATCAATATTTTTGTTTTGAGGCAGGGCAACATGTAGGTTTCTGTTTGAGTTCAAATGACCAGCTATACAACCATGCTGCAATTGTTAACACACACATGGAGATACTAAACAGCATTATAATAATAATAACATTATTATTCCCATGCTACTTTGAAGATTCTGGCTAATTTACATTTCTGTGTGTGCATAGTGCAAACTACTGCTGTAAACTTGAGCAGAGTGTATGCCTAACTTTTTTAAATTCTGTCTAGAGATATTATATCAGAAATACATGTAAATTAGAACATACCTGAAAATAAATACTTAACAGTTACATCATTTGAAAGTAAGAATTACAATGTTTCTGAGCCATAGTAACAGAATATAGCAACATAAAGATTATGTATGCTTTCATACACAGTTTAGTTATTATTTAACTAACTGTAAATATAATATATGTGTGTTCAAATATCAATCTGTGTATAAATATTTTAAAGTATTCAAGAAATTAGGCATTTTTACTATAAAATATTTATCTATTATACATTAAAATTTTGGTTCATAATTAAATACATTTAATTGTAAGATGAAGTATTTATTTCAATAACTCTGCAGAAAGATTGAATGTCTAATGTCTAATTTTTATTTGATAATAGTGGATTAACTCTTAAGGAAGCAAAATCTAATTGTTTTCATTAAATAAAAAAGTTATGGCCTGGAAACTATAAATATGGAACATCTAACTTGTGCAACTATTTTCCTCTCAATGAATTCCTCTATTAGCGAGTACATGCAGAGACATAAAGCAACCTTTAAGCTACATTTTACTAAGCCCTACAGCAGATGAAAGTCAAATGCAGATGTGGAATGAGAGCCTAACAGATGCTGAAAACGCCATCAGTACCCTAGAGGAATGCATTCCCTATCAAAAAGAAACTTAATTTCAACTATAAAGAATTTGATTATGTATTGTTATACAAAATGTGATTAATGTTTTGTACTGATTAATCAACTACAAAATATATAATTATGCCATCTGTAGTTCCAAGCTTCTTGTCACTTACACATTCCATGGGGAAGCTGGAAGATAGTGTAGGGAACTTGTGGCATTTGAAGAGCTTTTAAACTCTGAGGACTAGTGAGTGGAACAAGAGCATCTTAAGACTCATTCTAATGGAAAACAACTAAAGATCATAAACAAAAAGAAGCCCAGAGACCACAGGCTCTTTGTGGACTAGAAGATTAGCAAGAGAGGCTGCCAGCCTCCAATCATTGCAAGAAGAGCTCTTTAAGATAAATCATACTTTTTTTCTACACCTCATGCCAGGCTTCTTGTCTTTTTGAAAGTTAACATTTTAATTCCAGGTGAAGTTTATCATTTATGTCATAATGCCAACACAAAGACTCTGCCCACATTTCAATCCCACATCAGTCAAAGATACAAATCTAGGATTAAGGATTATGTCATGATTCATATTTTTGTCTTTCTCAAAAGTGAACATGGTACTATATTTACACCTGAGTCCCAGCTGGAAACGTTTCAATAAACAAGTAGCTTATTAACTTGTATTGTACAGTGTACCTGGGATTTAATATATGATTTTGATCTAGATAATGCAGGATAATGTACTTCATTGATTTTTCTCATTGCACTGTTGCTTGGAGGGGCATGATAGGACAGTTTCAATGCAGTAGCAATTTCCTAAACTTTCAATAGTACCAGAACAAAGAAAGTATTTTAAATTCATTGATGGATACATTGGCAGGGTGAGGGCTGGTGTAGTAGTTTACAGCAAAATGGGGAAAGTTCTACTACTGGCTTCAGATGCTATGTGAGAGCATTCATAACTGATTGCTTGGAACTAGGGTACTGTTCATACATTTGGAAGAAAATACCTAATGCTCTCTCTCTCTCTCTCTCTCTCTCTCTCTCTCTCTCTGTCACACACACACACACACACACACACACACACACACACACACACACACAGAGAGAGAGAGAGAGAGAGAGAGAGAGAGAGAGAGAGAGAAAGTTAGTTCAAATACAAATAGCTACTACAAGACTCAAGTTTTCCTGAATAATTTGTTTCTAGACATGTAACATTAAGGAGGTCAGCTTAGATCCTTTGGAAAATTCCACCAGACCCCCTCCCCTCCCAGAAGGGTGAAGTCCTTTGAGCATGTAGGCACTACTCTCCTCCAGAAGAAAATGGCTGAATTATGTCCCTCAGGAAGACCACATTGTGTATGTGCAACCGTTGGCCACCTGCAGATAAGGGAAGCCCCAGAGCAATAGACACACTACTCAGGGCTAGTGGATTTAAGAACCAATCAACTTAAAATCACACTGTTCTGTCTATCACATTGTGCCTAATGGCTACTGCTCTGAAAACTGTATAAAACTCACCGACTGGGCTGCATGGGGTTGCCACCTCTCCTTCTGGTGCAAGATGACCCCAATACATTGGAACAATAAATTCCTCTTGCTTTTGCATCAATCCCCAGTTCTGCATTGTTCACTCAAGAGGTCCCCATAAGCTAAGGATCATCAGAGTTTTAAAATATCTTCATGTCAGCATATCATTGAAACTCTAATCAGTTACTCATTCTTTCAGCTAATGCTTCTTTCTAGGAATTCCCCATCACAGCTTTATTTTAAACTGGCCTGTAGATTCTCTCTGATGCTGTGAGCTCATGGCCCTTGCTTTGGGTGTTCTTGGACTAAAGTATTCCTGCAAAGTCAATGTGGTAACTATGAAAAAAATGTGCTTAAAAATTGTTTAAGTCTATTGAAGGCTGGATTCTTTTGCTAAATGTGTTCTTTTGTCAAAAGCAGCCTTTAGTTTTAGACCCCACCAAGCACCTTTGCTGAATTGCAATCCTTCTATATCAAAAGTCACAATTAAAGCAGAACCTATCAGCATTGGATCCTGAGGGTGCTGAGAATACAGAGACTAGCTCTCAAAATAAAAATAAAAAAAAATAAACAAATAAATAAGTCAGAGAAATGAAGGAGTTATTAAAGCTATATTTTCCACTAAATTCAGTAGTAAACAATGTGTACTAAAGTTCTATGTTATCATTTCCATATTTGTTTTATTTCTTGACAGTCTGTTTAGAACAATATCAGTCAAATACATTTCCATTAGAAGGCTTATTTATTTATATTTTTTTCTAATTCGAAAACCACAATGAAGACTAGATAGGCTTGTATTGGCTGAGTTGGGGTTGGAACCAATATTTCTCCTCAAAGTTATTCAAATTTGTTTGGATGCTGTGGCCTCCGTTACTTACTATTAATGTGGCTTTAAAGTCATGAGAGTAAAGATAAGCCTTTACTCTACTCTTGGGCTCTGCTGATTAAGGTACAAGTTTACCATTGTCCAGATAGACTTCTTCTCTCAAACAAAAGATAGGGACTCCTTTTACATCAGGGCTTCTCTTTCTCTGACCTTGTTTAGTGATCCCAAACCCCCCTACCCACTACCTGCTGAGTGTCACATAGCTAGCCTTGGTGAGATTACAGGTTTAGATTTCTTTCTCTCTCTCATCAAGTACCTGGGATTCTTGGAATTCCTCTAAATACAAGGAAGGTGTCTATAGAATGTTATTCTCTAGCTAATGACCTTTAATTTTCCCTGGAAATTCTTTCCCCTCACTTCAAAGTCCATACATTACCCTGATTCATTCTGTATAAAGTGCATGCATACAAGCCCACCATAAATAAAGGCATATGCACAAGCTAAGACTCAGGGAGGTGTTTCATTGAAGATCTTCTAAGAATGACTTCTCCTCCTTTCACCTCTGGCACTCACTCCCAGAAGGACCAGGATCCTGTAGAATCCCTCTTGCTCTGGTCTCTGTTTCATTTTTCAAGGTTGGTATGTAGCTTTGATGCCTGAGAGGGAAAAAAGTGGTGAACCACACAAAAACACAGCTGCACAACAGAATGTGTACCACAATCTTTTAGCCATTAAATTATTAATCTGCTTTCACCAGTTAACATAAAACAAGGCCGGCCACCAACTATGGGGAAAACATATGTGCAGTAATATAGAAATTCAATAAGGAATTAAAATATTGAGTCCTTCCTGTCAGTAATCTTCACAAGCACTGATTCCTAAACTACTATTAGAAATGCTGTTGCCTGGCTCTCTAGGGTTGCAGCCCAGGCTCAGAGCACTGACCCCTTGACCAGGACTGAACTTGATCAAGTAGGACTGCTTTCATTTACATTATATTTTCATTTACATTATATTTTCAAGACAGTACAATGCCAAAATAAATGTATTGTGGCTCTTACTGACACACCAGTGAATCAGTCTTCTTCATGTCATGAGTTACATGACAGGAACCCGTACTTATGCAATCAGGAAAGCCACAGTAATTTTGCATGGATTTTGTATAAATAAGGGATGCCACTATGGTGATTTGAATGGGAAAGATCTGCCTTAGACTCATATATTAAACACTTGGTCTGCAGGCATCCCAGGTGTTGGTGCTTTTCTGAAAGGTCCTGGAATGTTTGGGTAGTGCAATCTTGCTGGAGGAAATATGTAATTCGGGCTGGACTCATGAGTTTATAGCCTTATCCCATTTCTTATACACCCTCCCTGCTTCCTGTGTGTGGATGAGATGTGTTCATCTATCTTCTGGCTCCTGTTGATTCTCCCTGTTGCCGTACCTTGTCCACCATTATAAGCTTTAACTTCCTGGAGCCTTAGCCCAAAACAAGCCTTTTCTACCATAATTTGCCTTGCTTATGGTAGCTTGTCACTGCAATCTGAAAGTAATGAAATCAGCCCCTGCAGCTGGTTTGCCCTCTGCTCTCTCAATGCTCTAGTTACTGCCCTGACTGCTGTTCTCCTGAGTGTACTCAATAAGGCATTTCTGTTCTGGTCTAAAGGACAGAATAATTTACTACTTGACAGCACTTTCCCTGCTGCCACAGTGGTGGCGGGCATCCAGAATTACACAACTCTTTTCTCATTCCTTACCCATAGCTGATAGCTATGGAATATGAATGACCATACATATGTAAGAAACTCCATCGCATTGGAATTAGGTTGGAGGAAAATCTTAGTTTTGAAGACAATGTGTAGATTGTGATAAGACAGAAGAAAATGCAAAGGAACATTTAAGGGACGCAAGGCTTTTAGAAAGGCAATGGTTTTTCTTCCCTTTTACTAGGAGTAAAGAAAGAGGATTTGATCAGTTAAACTTTTAGGACGGCAAGAAAGTCGCTCATGGAAATATTGGCATTTAGTCTAGCTGTGCCCCTTGGTAACTTGGCAACAGCCAAGTGCGCCTGACTCACTATTAAAGGGGCTGCTTGCCCTCTTCTCATTCTCATGCTTTCTTCTCTTCTTGCTCCTTTACCCTCTTCCCCTCTTCCCCCTTTCCATTTCCCTCCCCCATCTTTCCTCTTGTTCATGGCCAGTCTCTACCTCTCTCTCTCTCTCTCTCTCTCTCTCTCTCTCTCTCTCTCTCTTTCTCTCTCTCTCACCCTCTCCCTTTCCCCCCTCTCCCTTTCTCTGGCTGGTAACTCAGGGAGAAGGGATGTCTCAGCATGGGCCCACAGAGGAACTCCCTTCCCATACACCGTAAGGTGCCTCCACCAAGTATATGCCTGGCTTTATTTTCTTTTTATAAAACACAACAAATATGGTTGCAAGATTTTTATGATGAATGAGATTTTGACACATTTATCTTGTTTTTATAGAAATTTGGGTGTAAGCCTCAACCCTTCTATGTCAGAGACTTGAAGCTAGGGGCAGTATCTCCCTGCGTATCAAAACATTGTATTTAACGTATTTATCTATATCACAAATTATACCACAATCTAATTAAGCATATTTGATGAAAAATTCAAAGAAGACATTTATAACTGAGTTGATTCATTTAAGTTAGGACATGTGACTTGAACCACACTTATTAGTTGGCCACTCAACCCCTAAAAAACAAAATAAATCACAGAGCAAAGTGAGAGTCTGCAAAGAGCAATGTTGCCAAAGGCTCAAGCAGCTTTGTCACTCATCCAGCTAGTAAAGCTGACTGCAGTGCTTAGTCACTTAGAATTTGGAGTTGGTCATATTAAAGAAGGGGGAAAAAGTGAAAAGCATAACTCAGTGACCTGAGAAATTACACTTTAAGTTAGAAGAATAGAACAGAAGTATGTATGTATGTATGTATGTAACCTAAATGCATGGTAAGTTATGCCACTAGTATTATGATAAATACAATAACATGTACTATTATCTTTGTTTGTTTAAGACAGTCTTCTCATTTGTCGCAAGTATCTCCCAAATACATTACTCTCCTGCCTTACCTTCTAGGGGAATTGTGGGGGGATTGAAGGCATATCATATGCCATCATATCTAGCCAAAACTGCAAAAGAATTGTCTAGATAGAAAAAAATGTGAACCAATATGAATTATATGTTGGCATCTAGGACAACATGAAGACAAGAATGTAATTCACAATTTAAAAAGAAGTTGAAAGCAAGCTATAGCACTCACAAATTGTAATCAACTTGAGTCTGGGGCTAAATCTATTTCTTGACACTTAAAATGGCAAGGCTAGGTACAGAAATCAGCATATGTCACACATTCTTGGTGTTAAATTTCCTCTTTTAGAAGATCAAATTCTTTATAATGCCTCAAGTTTACAAATATCCAGTAAAAGAAAACTCATTTGAATACCATTATAATAATATTGTATTTGAATAATAAAGTTAATTCGATTAAGGAATGAATGAAATTATCTATACACATGTGATGTATACTTAAAATTTTACTGCTGAGTAAAAGAAGAATCAGAAACACAATGAGAATGAAGCTACAGAACAAGACACAAAACCGTGCAAGGTTATAGATGATCTCTGAGAGTGGTTCCTCCAAAACAGGCAAAAATTGCCTAGGCAGGAGAATATTCAAACAACATCTGGAGTCTGATAAGACAAGAAAATACAGAGACTTGAATGTTTTTCTCAGAGGTTCATTGGCTTTCTTTCATTTTCTCTTAAGAAGTGCAAAAAATACACATAAAAGACACCACATAATTCAGCCACTGTGAGAAGCAAAATGTGTACCAGGGCTGAGAAATAGCTCAGAGGTAAAGCATTTGCCCAGCATGTGCCAGGCCCTCAACTCAGTTATTAGCACTGAAGGAAGAAAAGGAAGGAGGTAGTCTAGGGAGAAAAGAAGGAATGGGAGGAAAGGACTGAGTGAATTAAGGAGAGGGAAGGAAGAGGAAGGGAGAAGTACTGGTGGGATCTGTGTAGCTTATTCCCTCTGGAAACACTTCAGGATTGAACAGATATGATGATTGAAAAGATATGCCCCTACAAACATGAAAAGTGTTTAAAAGATCTGATTTCCCTTCCTTCCTTCCTTTTCCCTCTCCTTCTTTCCTTTTTCTTCCAACCTGTTTACTCCTACTCTCCCCTCCTCCGTATTTTTCATTTTCTCTATTCACTTCCCCAGTCCCTTTCTACATCTCTTTATACCCCTCTTTCCTTCCCTCCCTCTGTCCCTCCCTCCCTCCCTCCCTCCCTCTCTCCCTTTTTCTTTCCCTCCTTTCCTCCCTCCCTCCCTTCTTTTCTTTATTTTTCCCTCTGTGAGTTTGCTGTGAACAGTTATCATTCTGTAGCACAGGCTGGAGCTCACCACCCAGCCTAGGATACCTCAACGTATGGCATTCATCCTGTTTCAACCTCCAAGCACTGGCACTACAGGTGTAAACCACCACACCAGGATTGTGTGACTTTAAAGGCTCCTCCATGACAATGAAAGAAAATGAAAGGAACTTGAAATTTTAAGAAACAGTTTCTGTTTGTTGTGAAGTTTTATGTAAATAGATCTTGCTTGTCAGTAGTATTCTGTGTTAAACATTCATATGGTTGAACAAATGAACTCAACTCAAAGGAAATTGAACTATAACTGTTTTCATTAAATCACCTAATATTGAAAAAACATTATTTCCACATGTTTGTATCATTACAAGCTTTTAGAGGAAAGCAAGCACTAATGCCTTATTTCAGCCCTTCAAAGATATCATATCAGACTAACCAATTAACAGAACCATTAAGGAAATGCATTGCAATTAAGTTTACGTTCACCAGAAAAGGCTTGTTGGTAGATAAGAGGAATCATTACTCGTAGGACATTTATTTATTTTTACATTCTATAATCTTGGTTACCATTATCTTTTTAGATTAACAACATTATGAAAAAACAAAAAAGCCAAAATGAAAAATTAAAGGTTAATGCTTTTCACCTCTACTCATAAAAGAAAATAAACAGGTAAGAGAAGAGCACACATCCACTAGGCTCTGTATTCTTGCTTTGGTGACAGTTTCAGTGACATGTAAGCTTGGGTTGCTAGGAAGAAATTTGCCATCTCTCTCCAGGAAGGGAGTAGAGTTTGACTGAATCAGCCTGGAATGTGCATTCCCCATCTTGAGGAAAAATGTTTCTTGTTCACAAGTAAGGTCTGTGTTTTTAATAGATAGCACCTGATATAACTGCATCTATGTATCCTTTCTCTTAAAATATGTCTTCCATGCCAGTCAGAATCTTGTAAGTTTGTAATGTGAGGCAGCACACAAATACACATGACCAATATATATGACGATGACAGAAAAGCCTGAAAACATGAAGCAGTAATCAAGGGTTTTTGTCACCTTGTTTAAAACAAACAAACAAACTAATCAAAGGAAACAGCAACAACAACAGGACGTGTATTTCGATGGACCAAGAAATAGAAGAGAGAGAGAAGAGCTACAGAGAAGAGTGAGGGCAGTTCTGATGATTGCCCAGCCACTCTCCTGACTCCAGCAGATAATTACAGTAGCATCCAGTTTGGGGAGCCCTGCAGAGCTGATGAGAGTGTTCTTCTTTGAAACTGGCTTTAAAAATGAGAAATGAGAGATTTAATGCAAGAAATCTATGCATGATGACGAATGTGATGTAAAAAGAAGACTCAAGGAAGTCACATGCTACACAAGGCTGGTCCAAGTCCTTGAAGAGACAGAATGTAGATCAGGGTGGGAGCTGAGAGAAGAACAAATAAAAGTCAGAAGTGAGAAGGAGCTGGACAGCAAGGAACTGTATAGGGACACCCAACTGCTCATGCAAATTAACATATGGATTGAAAATTACAAAGTAGATGATGACACTCACAAAAATATTTATTTTATACAGTAAGTACAAATTTTGTGATATATATTAATATAAATTGAGCTACTGCAGACAAAATTAACTTTATGTTAATATCTTAGAATAGTTTTAAATATATTTAATTAAAATAAAATGAAATCTAAATTTCTCTTGAGAAGGCACAATAAACAAAGTTAGTGAATAACAAATTGTAAGAAAATATTTAGATGATTCTAAATGACAAGATTATTCTCTGAAACACATAAAGAACTTAACAAATTAGTGGAAAAAGATAACTCTAAAATTTATGGGCAGAAGACATAAAAGGACAAATGTTCAATACTGATATGAAGAGACATGTAATAAAAATCATTAGACACTGGAAATTCAGATATTTCTCCTGCAACTCACTACAACACATAACATATTGACACTGGGCAAATAATCAATTTATTATATTAATAAAATTTAAAGACAATATTAGTTTTTAAACATATAACTAAAAAATCTGGCAGAGTAATATGATAATGTTGTAATTTGTGTTATCAATCAAAGTGGGAAAGGATAAAGACAGGAATGTCTGACATAGTGATACACTTTATTCATAAATTCTTACACCTATTGGTTTATGTTAGGGTTTTGTATGTTTGTCACTAAGAAAGAACAGCTAGGATTCAAACTAATAATAACATTAATAACTGTGCAGAGGTTAATGAAGTAAATATTAGTGCTTTGATGTTGCGGCCCGAGCTACCCCACGTTTGGGAGCCAAAAATGTCTTGGACCGCTCTATCAATGTTTGACCCACATTGCCAAAAGCCTTGGGATCTAAGTTGTTAGAGTCATCTCTGCCCCAGGCTGCTCCAGTCCAGGTCAGGGTTCAGCAAGAGAGAGAGTGAGGACATATGTGAAGAACGGAGACCAGACAGAGTGTGACTCAATCCTGTTTATTCTTCAGTCTCTCTTCTTAGTCTAAGTCACAAGTCTTGAGTCCCTAGCACAAAGTATCAGGTCCTAATCCTAGTTCCAGTTGCTAATATCTTTCCCAATTCCAAGTTCTTTCTCCAAGTGCCTGCTACCTAATGCCTAATAATTAACTCCACTACATTAAAAGTTGTACTGCACTCTTTTGTCTGCCTCTCACCTTTTATATGTCTCACTTCTAAGTCATGCCCTTAAGTCACACCCTTAGGACTTATCTCTAAATCTGATCTCTAAGTCACGCCCTTAAGTCACACACCTTTAAGTCTCACACACCCAGGGGATGATCCTGGGTATCTAAAGCAAGATGTTATCAGAGTGTGCTCAGCTGTTGTAGGCTATTGTAATCAAGTCTCTTGTCAGGGTATATGGCTCAAGATGGCTGCATGGATGATAGCCGCCTTCTGTCAGCTCCCCACACTTTGAATGATGTAATTAGTCACAATAATGACTGATATATAATGTAATAAAATAGCATTATATAATATGTTATATATATTTTATATAAAACACTCTTTAATAATAAACTTCTGTAAAATAACAACAATGCCTGCATATATCTTCCTACACATTCTGTGATGGTCTCAACCGCTGAAGATTCAGTTCAGGCTGAACCTAAGTTTTTATGAATGTTCACTTTCAATGTGACAAGTAACTGCACACAAGCTTTGTTTATGAGATTCGTGGACATTCTGCTTTACATTTAATATGTTGATGTACAAAAGAATTTTTTTCTGAGTGCAGTTTGTTAGATAGATTTCTGATTTTACCAATATTTTGGTATTAATTACAATTTGAAGTTATCATAATCAATCACAAACAGAATCAGAAAGGTCCAATGGCCACTACATGAGATTCTGTCCTCTGCCCAGGACTGATTTGTGTGGAGCAACATCAGGGCATTGACTCTGTGAGACAAAAGACACTGGCTCTGTGAGGACAGTATGCTAAGTAGTGCGTTAAAATCATCATTGTTTAGTAGCCAGAGATTCTAGTCACTAACAAATAACACTAGAAAAAAAACATAGCTCAGGACTGTGCAAAAATTAATGTATTTGATTATTGTATTAATAAGAATTGAAATCATCAAGTGCCTATGTACAGTAGGGAGCATAGCCTATCTTTACAAAGACAACAGTAAACAGAAAGATGCATATAAGTCATGTATGTCAAAATGGATTAATTTCAAGCAATATATTATTGTGAGAAATTTGAAAAGTCTGATTACTATTGTGGGCCTTTTAAGTCAAATCCACACCTCATTTAAAATCCATTTGTACATAGAAAATGTTTCACAGAGATTTTTGACAATCTTTTTCCCTTTAAAGGAAAATGGCATTTTTTTTTTTTTTTTTTACTAACAAAGTGTTCAAAGTAGAGATTTCAAAATGTTTATATTTTTAGCCTGGCATATAGTTAATTTTTATATTATTTTTAAAAATTATTTGAAGTTTTGTTTATATTTATATTTAGGGAAAATAGAAATTGTTATCTTTCCAAGGATATCAGATTTATTTATTAATGTTAGAGAGAAAAGAGCCTTGTGCAATTTTCTCACGATTGAAATGCAACTTCAAAGACAAATTAATGAAAATAAAGGGTTTTTCAATGTTCAATGTCCAAAATTTAATTACAATTCTTTCGAGTATCAAATCGGAGGTGTTTCTGGTAGTGCTCACCTGTGTGAATCATTCAATTTCCCTGTAGCTTGGGCTCTGAATATGAGATATATGCACTTCTCCATTGTAGTACACAATACCAGTGAATGTTCCAATATATCTCTGCTTAGATTCAAGATTATCCTGTCATGAATATTGATGTTTTATGAAACATACAAATTTTTTTTTTTATAAAAACATAATGGCTTTATCATAGAAAACAAAGATTTAATGCATTTTCTTAGGATCATTCTATAGCACATATGCATCAAATTAGCATAAATTGGAACTTCCTGTACCAGAACTTGGGACTGTAGAGCTCCTGTTGGAACTCTTGACCTGCCATCCATTAAAAGTCATTAATAAATTTTGGCTTGGGATTTATACCAAAGTAATTGGCAATTTCTGAATGGCCACAAATATATTTCTGTCATTTTGTAATATATTTTCATGAAGTGATATTCTCAGTATTGAAAAGTATGAAAACAAGATATAGGTCAACTTTGATGAGCACTGAAGATGTTCCACACCAAACACAGAACAAAGATTTAATTTGTTGTAAACATAAGCAGATAAATTCTTTGATATTCACACTATCTTTTATAGTTAATTAACAAAAAATCCTCTGATTTGTTACACAGAAGAATTGTAATTAAATTTTGGACACTGAACTTTGAAAAACCATATATATATATATATATATATATATATATATATGTGTGTGTGTGTGTGTGTGTGTGTGTGTGTGTGTGTGTGTATGTGTGTGTGTATCTCAAAGAGCACTTATACTGTTACAGAATGTACACCCATATGATTTTTTCTCAGTAAGTGGTTGATTTGTATAAACATTTGTATAAACATTTGTCAAAGATAGTATAAAATTTTCTTGAACAAAAATAGGTCATTAGTGGAAAAACTGTAAACAATTATGATTTTGATAACTTGAATTTCCCTTCTAGTATAAGGACAAACTGCTATATTTCACTAAATAAAGAATGCATAATTTATATTTTTCCATTTATATTCTAAAATAAATATAGTGTGTTTATTTCTTGTGGGAAGTACTTAAATGTCTTGAGTGTGGGAGGAGATTATGTGCAAAAATAAAAACAGATGGAAAGAGTGCCCTATACCAGGTAGCATATACTCCCTCTGGAAAGATGGTTCATGAAGGCTCACAAGTCCTAAAATGTCAAAATTATTTCATAGACTAGATTTATGTAGTGAAAACACCATGCACCATATTAGAAGAATATAACCTACTTTTATTTATGTTTATTTTCCCCCTCATATTTTTAATTTCAAAAATATGTACACAAAATTTACCATCAGTGTAGTACATGCAGCTATGCTAAGCAAGAGGTAGAAGCTCATGTCTCCTGGGAGATTTATTTTATTTTCTAGTGCTCAATTCTTTTTTGTGGTGTAACTGTCAAATAAAAAGGACATGTATTTAGGAGCTAGGGAGACGGATTAGTCTTAGTGATGTGTATCTGTAACTCTATAGCAAGAGGGACAAAGTCAGAAGGAAGCACACATAGTGACCAAGACTGGGAACTGGTGGTCTTAGGTTCAATAAGAGATCCTGTCTCAAGAAATAATGTGAATACTAATGAAAAAAATACCTAAGTTAGACCCTTAGCAATCAAGTCTTTGACAAAAATGTGAGCAAATGAATGAATAAATAAATACTGAAGAATAAGATCCTTTGTACATGCAAAGAATTGTACATTCCCAGTCTTGGTCACTATGTGGGCTTCCTTCTGACTTTGTCCCTCTTGCTATAGATATATTATATATATTATTATATATAATAAATATATACATATATATTTATTCAGGTTTGTGTGAGTGATACAGTATATAGTTTATACATTGATTTTCAGTGAACATTATGAGTGATTACATGTCTGGAATACTCTGAATAATCTACATGAAGATCAGTTTATTCTTTTTGGATATATATCAAGAATTAAGATTCCTGAATTTTATATATATATATATATATATATATATATATATATATATATATAATACATATAATATAATATAATTAATATAATATAATATAATATATAAATATATAATCCTATAATTATTAATCTTATAATATTTCATATATAAATAAATATAAATGTATATGAAATATTATAAGATTAATTTTGTTCAGGTATATACTTAAAAGAAAGATTCCTGAGTCATATTCCTAATATTTTGAAGAATTCTCATATTTCAAATATGATTATATCAAATCACATCACTGCCTGCAGTGTGCAGAGCTCCATACTCACAAACAAGTTCTTTATTTTCAGTCACAGTTCTTTACTTTTCGTATAAAACAGGTGAGTCTATTGCTTGAACATAACCTTATGATTATCTTTTATGACTTTGATATTGAGCATTGTTTTCCTAACATTTGAAATTTTCATACATGATTATACTATTGTATTTGCCCCATTTAGAACCCATCTTCTCTTCAACTCATACCATACCCCGGTTCTCTCAAATTTATAACCTCTCTATATTATAATTATTGTTGTTTTGTATATGTATATAGAGACCCTACTGAGTTTAATTACTGTTTTCTAAGTATGCATGTATTTAGGGCTGACAACTTTGGATTTGAAGCTTATTCTTAAGAAAATCTGGATCTTTTTCTGTTGGGCTGTGACGTGCGTGGTTCCCTTGGTTTGAATTTGAATCCTGCGTATGCCTTCTCTTAGGGCCAAGGGCTGGGATTCAGACAGTCAGAGGCACAGGAAGTTGACTATGTTCACTCCATTAAGTGCCAGATGGACTGGTTGTGAAAAGCTGTGGGACTCTGTTCTGGGTGGAAGGAGCACAGTCTAGGGTCCCGCAGGGGCTAGAGCTCTTGAGTTGGGGGTCCGCAGGCCAGGAGGCTGCTGGAACCGCCTGGTCTCAGGCCTTTGGGCTCTCAGGAGCAGGCGCTGCTGAAAGGCCTCTGAAAGGCCCAGACTCCCGCAGCCAAAGAGGGGATGGGAAGAAGCTCTAGCTGCATCCCACAGGGATGAGACTCTTGGTGGCGACTTGCTGGGTCAGGGCTGCTCGACTTGCTTGGTTGAGTTGGTAGCCTCCATGTCTCGAACAGAAATCTTTGGCAGGAGATTAAATGATGGCTCAGTAGTTGAAGACCTTCTCCATAGTTCCCCACTGCAGGCCCCAAAGAAGAGAGATAGTCCATGGTCTTAAGCTATGGTTTTAAGATATTTATTGTCATGGCAGAAAATGGATTCTATCCTCAGGGCAGGCCTGAGGTTAAATACCTTTTGCAAGGAGGAGGGTCTGGGAAGAAATGAGTAATTGGGCATGCCCTCTGGCCTTTAGGTATCTCAAAGCCTCTGTTCGGCCAGGTACCCAGCTGCCTCTCACAGCCACACATTTTTCCATTAGTAGTCATTAACTGCTATACCAAAACATTCTCTCTCTCTCTCTCTCTCTCTCTCTCTCTCTCTCTCTCTCTCTCTCCCCTGTTTGCCTTTCTCTTTGTCTCTGTCTGTCTATCTGTCTGTCTGTCTGTCTGTCTGTCTGTCTGTCTGTCTGTCTGTCTGTCTCTGCCTGGCTCTGTCTGTGTGTGTGTGTGTGCGCGCGTGCGTGCGTGCGTGCGTGCGTGCGTGCGTGCGTGTGTGTGTGTGTGTGTGTGTGTGTGGTGTGTGTGTGTGTGTGTGTGTGAGAGAGAGAGAGAGAGAGAGAGAGAGAGAGAGAGAGAGAGAGAGATTCAGAGTCTCACCGGTATATCTGACTAGACTGGATCTCACTAAGTAGACCAGACTCAGTTCAAGTATTACATGCTTCTGACTTGCAAATGATGAAATTAAAGTCTCTCACTAAGAAGAAAAAGAGGGCACAAAATTAACTTTTAACACATCACATAAATCTTTTAAAATATATACTTTTGTTGTTGTTGTTGTTGTTGTTGTTGTTGTTGTTGTTGTTTTTGGAGACAGGGTTTCTCCGTGTGGCCCGGGCTCTCCTGGAACTCACTCTGTAGACCAGGCTGGCCTAGAACTCAGAAATCCGCCGGCATCTGCCTCCCAAGTGGTGGGATTAAAGGCATGCGCCACCACTGCCCGGCTAAAATATATACTTCTTATCTACTATGCAAATTATTTCTCCAAATAATTTCCAATTACTGGGAACTTGTCTTTTAGCAAGCATATCTATATTATGAATGTGTGTCTTGGTGATAGACCCTTTTGTGATAGAATACAAGCTTTTATTTTGTTTTATCCTAAACAAACTATAGAATAATCTCCCAAACTAATTCCAAGATTGTATCTGGACATTGTTATTTGTAAGATGTTCATGTTCATTCAATTATTCATGAAAACTCTGCTTTTGCCCCATTCATATGGTGTTCAGATACTAAGAGCTACTGTGAATGTGAACTCTCTTTTATCTTATATGAGCTGCTTCCTCTACAACTTTGTTTATCACTGTGTATTCGAGTCAGCACTAAAATTCCTATGTAGGATACTTAAGTATATTATGTTTATTTTTATAATTAAAAAAATATTAGTGAGTTTTTTCTTTGTAACTGCAAGCAGCCTGAAGATAGAAAATGTTTGCTGCACCTAAAAAATCTTCAATACACATTTCAGTCAATCATCACCCACCTCTTGCCCCAGGCAACTTCTCTCTGTCCTCTATCTTTGCAGATTGAATCTGTCTTTTCTGCGTTTCACGCTGATGGGATGAAACAAAGCTAGTCAGTTTTCCCCAAGTTCTTTCAATCCGCATGCTGTTTTTAGATTGATTGTATGACCATGTCTGCCAATGAGGTGTATGTTACTGTCAGTATGGCCCAGTTTGTTCTTTTATTCATCCAATGAAGGACATTATCAAGACTATTTTCTATTTGAGATGTTTATTGTTTCTAAACAAGCCTGAGCAAGTCTTTGCTGAGACTTATTTTAATCTATAATCTTCATCACATTTTATTTCTTCTATTATATAAAAGTAAATATTAATTTTTCAAGAAATTGTAAAACTTATCTCAAAGTAGTTGAATCATTATTAAGCTCAATGATAATTCATGAGGTCCCCAATGACTACATGGCCATCAGTACTTCCTGTCATTAATATGGTTTAAGTATCTTATGAATCTATCCCCATAGAGTGAATTTTTATACTGGGGAAGGCTGTTAACATATTGCATTTTTCTTTGAGTTCATTAAAAATTTCTTAGTATTTATTCATGTGTCACAATGATTATTTTTTTCATTGAAAAATTATTACTCATTGAATAGTTTAATAGGCAAAACTTTATATATATATACACATGTGTGTATACAATTATTTGTATGTATACATATGTTTCAACTTATGCAATCAAAATTTTATACTGATAATCTGAGCATATGGATAACTATTATTTCAGGACCATATCAGAATAGTAAAATACAAATACCCTCATATTAAAATTTTGTAACATAACATTAAAATTCCTGTACCTTCCATAATGAGATTGTATAAGTGCCACAGCAAAAAAAAAAAAAAAAAAAAAGACTACTGATTTACAAAGCACATGATAAAAGAAGGAGCTGCATCCCAATAACATTTATATGCCACAATCCACTTTACTGTAAGCAACTTGCCAGAAGAACTAGCAGAGAGAACAAGAAAGCAAAGTACAGGAAGCCAGCAAGACATCTCTGTAATTGAACAGAATTCATCAGCGCTTCCCATTTTCACATTGACTACAGTAGTGTAACAGTAAATATGTTGCAATACAAAACTGATGAATATTTTCTGGAATTCACAAAAATTGTTAAAATATATTTATATTTTACAACCCATTTGTTGTTCTAAGAATGCTGACCATTTAGGTGGTTAACTGTTTCATTTAAATAGAAATTCCTCCTCTTCATGTTTGTACATAAGCACAATTAGGTAAAAGTATTAACATGAAATTACTATAGTATGTAGATGACATCACCCTGAATATATGCATATGATCATTTTTTTGCTCACAATATATACATAATATACATATTCACACACTTTTGGCAAAGGTTCTCTGTTTCTAAAGCTATGCTCTAACAATTAAATTCTTACTAGAAAGGATTGTAAGATTATACAAGAGGACCTGGGAGGTCAAGTCATTTAGGCAAGTAATGTGTCACATGGGACACTGCTTCCATACAGCCTCACCCTTGTGATCTTTCTCCCACAGTCTCTGCCATGGAGATGACTGACCCTATGACTCTGTTCAGTGACTTTGGAAATTCTCTGTTTTGGGCAAGTAACATATATGCTGAATGCACATCATCACTCACTCCACCATTTCTAAGTGTTTCAAAGATTATAAACTGTAGGTGATAATTTTTATGAAACATGAATATAGCTGGTAGTTTTAATATAAATTTGGAATGCAAAAGAATTATTCTCTAAACGAAGATCTTTATTGTAATAGTGTTAGATGTCAATTTGTGAACATCTAGAATCACCTGAGACATAGGCCTCTGGCAAGTTGGTGGGAATCATCCTGAGTAAGTTGCTTAATGTGGACTTGACACACCTATTCTGGGTGGCACCTTTCCTTAGGCAAGGGTTCTGGGGCTGAATAAAGTAAAGAGAGACATTTGGATACTACGTGATGTGAACACATTGCTCTCTGCTCTGATAGGGATGCAATGTGAGCAGCTGCTTCAAGTTTCTGCTGCTTTGACTCATTCTAATGATGGGCTATATCTTGCAACTGTGAACTAAAATAAACCCCTTTTCTTTTAAGGCACTCTTCTCAAAGGGTTTTATCATGGCAGTAGAAAAATAAACAGAGACACTGAGTCATTATGATTAGAAGATGTAGTGCTTTTTATTCAGATTTCTCCATTTTTTGAGTAAATACTTTTAGAGAGAATATTTGTAGAAAAGAGTTGGTGATAACTTAAGAAATAATGCACTGGTTGAAAGAAATTTTGAGTTTGAGATCTGAAAAGCCCTTTAAGGCATTTCTGCACTTGAGTTTTTCCTGTATCATTTGTTAAAAAAAAAAAAAAAAAGTCTTTAGACCTTCTCAGAGCTGTTTGGACCTGCATTGCTGAGAAATTATGTATAAATGCTTATGTTCTTATATTTAATAAATAACAAAACAAAAACAACAAGAAAAACAAAAACATCATTGCCAGGACATCTTTTGTCCTCTTTTGGAAGTGTCAAATGTACTCTTTGCACTGCTGGAATTCTGTGTGACCTTTTCAGGAAGGTCTCCAAATAACAAGCTAGTAACTTTTTAGACTAGCCACAGATTACCTTTCACTCTTGACCTATTATTTGTTTCTGAGTTGAAGAAAAGAAAATCACTGACATATACTCTCTAGGTGTCATCAGTGCAACTATCTTGAAGGAGCTAAAGCCTCATTAGCAGCCTCAACCAAATATACCATGACACATTAATAAGTGTATTTCATAAAATTGATGTGCCTGGTTATAAAGGTTTTTGTGTAGGCCTATAGGCTGTGCTAATAAGGTCGGCATTTGGAGCATGCTCATAAACATCCTAGCATTTTTTGTGCTATTCAATCTTTTAAGAAGAGGTAACCAATAAAAAATATGGATTGAAAGGATAATTTTAGATTTTGTTTTCTTGTAAACACCACTTTAATTGTCACTTTCATGGTTAAAGTTTAAATAAAGTGATATATAGAAAGTAGCAATAAACAATTTAGTTCATCAGCAACCAATATTCTTATTTCTTGCTCAGCAGTTATGCATTTTTTCTTTCTTTCAGTCATCTTCAATCTAATATTACATGATATATCTTCTTCTTGTGATGTCTACTTCCCATAAAGGAATGTTAAGTAATTCCACTGGGTTTATATTGCCTTTGCATCCTTCATGGAACATAGCACAAAGCTATGTAACTGTTTTGTAATATATTGGTCCATGGATATTTCTTGAGAAAATTAGTTACCTCTGGATGTTATCTCACAGGAGATCCTGTTTCTTATTCCTTCTCCTTGAAGTGCAGACACAATGATGGATATTTGGCCCATTTCTCACCTACAAGTCACAGTCCAGACTGTGTATCTACCACCTTCACCTAATAAAAACTCATGATATCACGAATTGTGTTTCACTGCTTTCCTGCAAGAATTCTGGAGGTTTAGTTCAGCTGCACTGTAATGTCTTACCAAGTAGCTTGCTTGACATTTCATTTTTTTTTTTTTGCACTAGACAACCAGGGATACTTTCATTACAAACCATATGGGTTTTAGATGTTTCATTATAATGTGGATCCACAGAAATTTGATGATTAGGAAATACCATTAGTTATGTCTTCAGGCAATAACTCTGATCACCAAAAACATCCTTGTAAATTTATCACAAAATGGTATGTGAGACATTTTAAATGACTTATGAAAAAGAAATGTTACTGAGCAGCAACCTCTCTTATAATGAAAACTACAACACTCATTGTGCTGGAGAAGAAGACCTGAAGTGGCCCCACATAAAGCACCAGGCTTATGAATATTTGAAGGGACAATTCAAACCTATGATGAACAGAACAGTGCAGTCTTCTGTCAAGCATAAAGGCAGGCAGAACACAGTTTTCTCAAGTGGGTTTATTTCCCTCCATATGCATAGTATGAGTTAAGCAGAATTCTATCTTGTTAGTTTCTACAGCAAAGCTTGTCCTGCAAGTCTAATTAACTTTTCGATGGTAGGTTATACTTGCTGTCTTACAAACCCTTTCCTTGTCCCCTTGGTAAAATTGTTCTTCCAACATGTGCATCCATAAAGTCATCTCACATTCAGGTGATTCAGTGACCTCATTGCTGATATTAGGACTGTGTCACTGTTCCGTGGGAAGAGTAGCATTTTAAACATTGTTATTCATTGATTTAGAAAATTTCCATTCCAAATCCCTCTAATACAGAGTATGATGTTCTTTGTTCATCCTGTAATATTTCTCTCTCTTTTACTACAGCACTTTTGCTTGCCCACCCCTCTCTTGCATTTCAGGTACAAGTCCTTCTTTCCTTATTTGAATTACTAATTTTTCTTCTTAAAATATTACTAAACATGTTAAGTTGTTTAAATAAATTTGACAACCAAAAAAATCTATATGAAGTATTATTATTCAACATTCAATATTGTATTAGTCAGTTTTTTCAGGTGGTCAGAAATAAGGAGGACCTATTAAAAAAAACATAGTTTTTTTTCTGTGAGACTGTGTTTTAACAGTGTTTAACTCATATAAGTAGAAGCTATGAAGTCCCCTGGTAATCTGGCAGTAGCCACATTAACTGGAGCATATGGGATACTGATAGTGTACTTTAGACCAAGTTACTAATCTAGGACCCAGGGAATCCAATAATGCGACTCTCTGTGACAGAGAACTAAGAAGCTGTTATATATGAGTGGGTTTCCAAGACTAGAGAACCCATAGTTGTGATTTCCAATAGAAAGAGTGGAAATTATCCTTTCTGATTTTGACAAAGTTGTTCAGTCTTGAACCCATTCCGTAGATGCTGCCTTTCCACATGGCAGAGGATTTCTCTCCTGATCACTGACCTATCTAGCAGACTCCTCCAACATCACCCAGATATGGCTTTACCACCTGTCTAGATATATGTTAATCCTTCAGGTTCAATCCCATTGTTATCACACACAAAGTGCTAGCAGTTTCATGACATTTGTAGAAGACCAGTTAAAGCTCATAGAAAGTAGAAATTTATCTAAAATTTATTTCTAACCTTTTTGAATATAGAAATAGAGAGAATGACCCATGTATGTCTTAGATTTCTGTTGCTATGACAAACACAGACAAATCCCACCTTCTCTATATGTTCATTACACTTACCAGGTGGTTTTTTACAATCGCAACAACATATAAACCCAGAGAGCCTATCCACTGGATGCCTATACAAAGAGTGGGAGACATCTGTTGTACCCAGTCTAGTATGACTAAATACTTTCATAGTGCTCTAGTAAGGGGTTAGCAATTCAAGACACTTGAATTGTATTGTGTCCAACATGCCTACTACACTATGTTTTATACTATGGTTCAGATAATGACACAAATGCCAGTGCTCTTAAGTAAAATGATGAAAAAAAAAGAGATTAGAGTTTGGGGTGTGTGTGTGTGTGTGTGTGTGTGTGTGTGTGTGTGTGTGTGTGTATCTTTTCTTTCCTCAGATCCTCAGATCACTGACCCATAAACCAGTATATCAGGCTCCTCAGGTATGACTTTATGACATACACACACACAGACACACACACACACACACACACACACACACACACACACACACACACCTAGGAACAATCAGAAAAGGGTACAAAATAAAAGCTAAATTACCTTTTAGCTTTCAAAAGCAGGTAAAAATAGCTCTCCTCTTGCATGTGTTTTATAATAAACTACTAAATAATGTACTTGAGGATTATTTGAAAAACCTTGATTATTTAATATTTTAACTGGCTTAGCAGTGACATTCAGCATTACTATAATTGTTAGGAAGAGAGTAGATTGAAGTTGTAACTACCTCAATGAAAGAAATTTGTTACTTTTTTATATGGACACTAGAAACTGTGAATTGAAAAATAGCTCTCTGCTAGGATTCTCCCGTTTTTGTTTTTTGTTTTTATATACAAGCAAAATAGAAGTTATACAAGTTTATCTATATTCAAAATGTGCGTGCTTCCATGCTATATAGTTACCTTTTGATACAGTCTTGATATATTTTACATACTTAATGGATTTTCTATGTAACATCAGAGTTAATTCAACGTAAATAGCCTCCCAAAGTTTTGCACTGAAAGGAAGAAGTTTATTGAAAAAATCCCAGATGACAGGAGCAGTTGTTTTTGATGTTATGACGTCAGGGCAAACTTGGGTATGGGAAACGTATTGAGCATTCTTTTATTTTCTGTGTTTAAAAATTTGAAAATATGTACACCAACTGACACTGGCATTCTTACTGCCCCTAGGCTTAGCTAGGAGTTCCTAGGAATATGGTTTATGGCATGGCTTTTAAATGTAAAGCAATCAATCCCCTGGGACATCCATGTTGACTTCTCCCTCTCTACCACTAATGTACATTGGTTGTCCCTCCTGTTTTATCACTTCTGGGCTGCGGACAAGACCAGTATATTACTGTGACACAACAGTCACATTTTTTTTTTGGATTATCTACTTCTAAACTATCATTTCTTCCTTGTTTTCTTTTTATAGAAATCATAATGGAGTCTCTTGCTCATATTTCCTGTTGGTACCTCAACTGTTTCCAGGCAAGCCAAGCTTCTAAGATGTGTACTATGATTTCACACTCCAGGGAACTAGAAGTAAATAACTTCCTGCAAGTTGGACCTTCTCATATCTGTGTGTTTTACAAGATTTGATGAAAATGAAGGTTTTTTTTTTTTTTTGAAAATGAGTTCTTTGTGTGAATAGTTGAAGAAATAGAGTGAGCTTGTTTTGAGCCATGCCTTTTGAGACTCTTAAATATATGTTTCCCACAGTAAACAAGTTATTAAATCAAGTAGTCAGTTTCCTTGACTATGTATAATCAGCATAATGCTTTTAATAACAAAGGGATTGACTGTTAAACATATTTATATGCTACTTACAATAACAATTGTCATAAATCAAATGTTTCCTAAATATGAGCCATTACATCATGTAACAGGACTTATCTGTTTGCTATTATTTATTTGTTTATGAATTTCTATGACAGTTTTTTCATATGACCTGCATTGTTTATTTAACAGCCCATTACTCCATGTGTCTATATCTCCTATATAACTATTTAATATATCATTTATCAATTTGTAAACATTTTTCATGTTTCAGGGTCTAGGAGGTAGAGGATTCTGAATTGTTTATGAATATTTGGAAAATAAAAGGCTTATTCAAATAAGACAAAGTACTAGACAAATTGTAATCATCTCTCATTCCTTACAGATGTTCATAAATGGATGGAAA
This sequence comes from Rhabdomys pumilio, assembly GCA_030674055.1. Classification (NCBI taxonomy): domain Eukaryota; kingdom Metazoa; phylum Chordata; class Mammalia; order Rodentia; family Muridae; genus Rhabdomys; species Rhabdomys pumilio. The sequence goes on along the minus strand of JANHMN010000013.1, from coordinate 56,793,375 downwards.
GAATTATTCTCTGATCAAAATTCCAGAATTTCTTATATAGATCTATAACCCTAAATTCACTGTTTTGTGACCTTTTCACCAATTTCCTGAAGATGAAGCCCTGAGCTTGACTTAGCTAGTTCCTCCTAAGTAATTATGACTGTCTCTATAGACATAAAGAAGAGAAAAAATATTCAAACACAAGAAGCAAAGGTCAAAGTGCAGGGAAAAACTGAGGAAGATACATCTATCTCTAAAGGACTCTATAGATTTGATCACTAAGGTCTCTTGTCACAGTTTCTGCATTAAATAAATGATTGATGAAGAATGGCAGTGAGTTGATGTTCTACAGTGGTCTCAGCATCTCTCATGTCCTTCCCTTTGCATGTTGGTTATGTTGTTTGTACAGTGATACCAAGCTTAATAAAAAGAGTAACAAAATTTGACCAGATCAAGACATCACCACACAGAGGACACCAGGCAATATAGAGATCCAAGTGACTCCAGAATCATGGGACAGCTTTCCTAGGAAACACTTGAGAAAACTTGTTGATGAATGGCTCTTTCTCTCAAATATTAAGGGTGAGAAGCAATAATAACTATTGTTGAAATTTCTGACATTGAATATCATTCAAATGTAATGATGAGCATTGATGAAGTCTGAGGCATGGTGGTTCAGGTGTACTCTCTCTCTTCAGGTTTGTCATTTCTCATGTTTCTTCACAGTAACTATTACTTTTTTATTTTTTTACATGGTAGCTTATTTTCTCTCATTGAAATAAAATCAGAATATATGGAAAAATATTATAGTAAAAATGACAAGGATAAAATGAGCTTTAAAAGCCGGGCAGTGGTGGTGCACACCTTTAATCCCAGCACTTGGGAAGCAGAGGCAGGTGGATTTCTGAGATTGAGGCTAGCCTGGTCTACAGAGTGAACTCCAGGAAAGCCAGGACTACACAGAGAAACCTTGTTTCAAAAAAACCAAAAAAAAAAAAAAAAAAAAAAAGAGCTTTAAAAAATGATTGAAACTAATTAATATGTCAATCTTTATAAAATAACATGTACTTTGCCAAACTGAAAAAGAGATTGTGTCATTTAAAAATCAGAAATGTAGGAAGTCAATAGTTATTATAAAATGAAAATTAGAGATTGAGAATCTAGTTAAAAATAATAAATGAAAATAATGATTAAATAATACAAGATGATAGGTAACAGGATATTTTAATTTTGGAAATTGTCAAAGATTTGTTTTCTTATAACCAATGGGTAAAGGAAATTCAGAAGCCAAAATTTGGAGAATTTTATCTCTGAGACATTTTAAAGTCAATGGTCTTCTTGCTTGCTTTGTATTTTCATCTATACCAGAGAAAAAGGAGGCTCTATTACAAGTAGAGCCAACACTGAAATGGAAACTGATCAAGGTTAACATTATGAAACACAATGATATAATGAGTTTACATCCATAATAAACTTAACAGAGATACATCAGGAAAGAAAAAATGCATGTTGATGAATATACTTGGCAATTTAAGTGCTCCTCGAGAATACCAGATCATAATAGGGTTGGAAAAATGTACTTCTGCCTTCTAGGATTGTAATCTGACATTCTTCTCCATGGAGTTTGCAAATAATGTTAAGTTTATCTAGTCAAAATTTAAATTTGATAGTGTCAGAATCATGAAGACTTATAGGTATGCATGCAATCTGCACGTTGATGTTAGTCTCCTTCATATTCATTTTACAGTAATTGCGTCTTTAAATTATAAACAGGTTACAGATTATAGTTTAGCGCTTTTTTGGTATACTAATTCTATTTTTTCCAGTGTCATTTGTTAATAGGAAGCATCATTTTACCTATTAAAATACTTGGGGATGATATTAATTGAAAATCAGTGTATCCAGGCACAATTGTGAATGCTTGAAATCCTAGCACCTGGGAAGATGAGACAGGAGAGCATATTACAGGTTCCAGGTTGGTCTGAACTTCAGAGGAAGCTCAACCCTGACTCAAAATGCCATTCAAATGAAATAGCATATGTGATGTTTTATTACATAGTCACAAGCAACTGCACCTCTGTTGGGCCTGCACATGACTGGTTCTGTCCATAAGCAATGAAGAACGGTGGAAGAAAACATTGAACCCACTCCTTCCTACTGAGGCACTGTCTTCTGATAGATTCTGACAGAAAGAAAGACATCTTCATTGATAAACCCACTTGTGAGCCTACCAACCTTCAACTTTTAGTTCAAAACCCATGAATAAAATCAGAGAGTTACACATATCAAACAAACAAATAAACAAATAAACAAACAAACATACAAACAAAAAAGCCAAAGGGACATTAATGTGGAAAATGGCTTTGTGAGGAGAAGCAGTGATTGACAAACTATATTATGTGGATGTAGGAAATTGTCAAAGAGCAAAGTTAACTAATGAAACATTCAAACTTAAAAAGCAGTTAAAATACACAAAGCTCCCAAATAGCCAGAGTGTGGGGACCTTTGGCTACAACATCCTCAGTGTCTGCATGGCTCTGACATGGTCTATAAAAAGTTATGGGAGGGTAGTCTGGCTAGATAAATACATTGGGATTATGGAAGATCAGATAAGGAAGAGTACACACAGACTTTTCACTACAAGCGCAACTTCTCATTTGTATTAAAAAGGAAAAGTGATAATTAAGTGTCTGCAAAAATATTCTACAAACAAAATTCTAGGCACCAATATGACTGTCAGAGTAGCTAGTACACATTAGAAAATCCTAGACCCACAGTTTTCATAGGATCTAGAAATGAACTTAAAATATGTATGCATATAAACTTGTTCTTGTGAGTGCTCCTGTCACCAAAACAAAGTCAAATAATTAGTGATTAAGGAAAAATGCACATATGCATAATACACCTAAATTTGGCTATTTAAAGGGAGAAAGGAAATATTGACACAAATTGTTTCACAGATGATCCAAAAAATGTTTAGGATACAATACCAGATAAAAAAATGCTATGTGCAACACAAAACCCAGATGAAGCGGTGCTACCAGAGGCTCTAACCAGGGCAATATCTCAGGTAAGGAATCAGCAACACTCACCCAAAACAGGGAGTAATCGGGGCACACAGAGACCCATGAATTCACTCCTGGCCAGGATCAGTGGTACCTTCCTGTCTGGGCCTGAGCACTCAGCAGATCCAGGGAGATAGCTCAGCACCCAATCTCACAGAACCCAGAGGAAGCGGGGCTCTCAGGAACTCTAAGCTGAGTAGTATCTTAGGTAAGGAGGCAGCAACACTCACACCAAATAGACAGTAACTGGGGCCCACTGGGACCCAGGAATTCACTTCTGGGAGGATGTACCGGTTCCTTCCTGTCTGGGCCCAAGCACAGAGCAGATCCCAGGAGTCAGCTCTGTACCCAACCTCTCAAAACCCAGAGGTGGCAGGGCTCCCAGGAGTTCTAACCTGGGCAGTATCTCAGGTCAGGAGACAGCAATACTCTACCCAAACAGGGAGTAACCGGGACCCACAAGGACCCAGGAATTCACTCCTGGCCCAGAGCACTGGTTCCTTCCTGTTTCTGCCTGAACACTGAGCAGATCTTGGACCTCAGCTCTAACCCCAGCAGCAACACTCATCCCAAACAGTTCTGACACAACCAAGATAAGAGGAAAGACAAGGCTCCAGTCAGAGACAGCTCAGGTAGCACCAAGGAGATCCAGATGGCAAAAGGCAAGCGCAAGAACACAAGCACCAGCAACACAGAGTAATTGGCTTCATCAGAGCCTAGTTTTCCCACATTAGAAAGTCCTGAATTACCCATATCACCAGAAAAGCAAGAGTCAGATCTAAAATCACTTCTAATGATGATGATAGAGAACATTAAGAAGGACATAAATAACACCCTCAAAGAAATTGAGGAGAACACAGATAAACAGGTGAAAGCCCTTAAAGAGGAAACACAAAAATCCCTTAAATAATTACAAGAGAACAGAACTAAATAGGTGAAGGAATTGAACAAAACCATCCAGGACATAAAAATGGAAGTAGAGACAATCAAGAAATCACAAAGGGAGACTACCAGGAATATAGAAAACCTGGGAAAAATATCAGGAGTCATAGATGCAAGCATCAACAACAGAATACAAGAGATAGAAGAATCTCAGGTGCAGAAGATACCATAGAAAATATTAACACAGCTGTCACAGAAAACACAAAATGCAAAAAGTCTTTAACATAAAACATCCAGGAAATTCAGGACACAATGAAAAGACTGAACCTAGGGATAATAGGTATAGAAGAAAGTGAGGATTCCCATCATAAAGGGCCAATAAATATCTTCACCAAAATTATAGAAGAAAACTTCCCTAACCTAAAGAATGAGATGCCCATAATCATCCAAGAAGCCTACAGAACGCCAAATAGACTAGACCAGAAAAGAAATACCTCCTGTCACATAATAATCAAAACACAAATTGCACAAAACAAAGAAAGAATTTTAAAAGCAGTAAGGGAAAAAGGCCAAGTAACATATAAAGGCAGACCTATCAGAATTACACCAGACTTCTCACCAGAGTCTATAAAAGCTAGAAGATCCTGGACAGATGTCATACAGATCCTAAGAGAGCATAAATGCCAGCCCAGGATACTATACCCAGCAAAACTCTCAATTACCATAGATGGAGAAACCAAGATAATCCATGACAAAACCAAATTTACACAATATCTTTCCACAAACCCAGCACTACAAAGAATAATAGTAGGAAAGCACCAATACAAGGAGGGCAATTATACCCCAGAAAGAGCAAGAGAGTAAGCCTCTTCCAACAAACTCAAAAGAAGATAATCACACAAACAATGCCCCCACTGTTAATAATAAAAATAACAGGAAGCAACAATCTCCTCTTCTTAATATCTCTTAACATCAATGGACTCAATTCCTCAATAAAATAGGCTAACGGGCTGGATATGAAAACAGAAAGACAAGGGAAAGCCCACATTCACATGGAAATTGAACAAACAATACTCTACTCAATGATAATGTGGTCAGGGAAGAAATAAGGAAAGAAATTAAAGACTTTTTAGAATTTAATGAAAATGAAGACACATCATACCAAAACCTATGGGACACAATGAAAGCGGTGCTAAGAGGAATACTCATAGCTCTAAGTGCTTACAAAAAGAAACTGGAGAGAGTGTACACTTGCATTTTGACAACACACCTGAAAGCTCTAGAATAAAAAGAAGCAAATGCACCCAAGAGGAGTGGAAGGGAGGAAATAATTAAACTCAGGGCTGAAATCAACCAAATAGAAACAAAAAGAACTATACAAAGAATCAATAAAACCAGGAGCTGGTTCTTTGAGAAAATCAAGATAGATAAACCCTTAGCCAGACTAATCAGAGGGCAGAGAGACAGTATTCAAATTAATTAAATCAGAACTGAAAAGGGGGACATAACAACAGAAGCCGAGGAAATCCAAAAAAATCATCAGATCCTATTACAAAAGCCTATACTCAACAAAATTGGAAAATCTGGATGAAATGGACAACTTTCTAGACAAATACCAGTTACCAATGTTAAATCGGGAGCAGATAAACAATCTAAACAGTCCCATAACTCTGAAAAAATAGAAGCAGTCATTAAAAGTCTACCCACCAAAAAGAAAAGTCCAGGACCAGATGGTTTCAGTGCAGAATTCTATCAGACCTTCAAGGAAGACCTAATACCAATTCTTTTCAAACTATTCCACAAAGTAGAAATAGAAGGAACACTACCCAATTCATTCTATGAAGCCACAATCACGCTCATACCTAAAACACACAAAGACCCAACAAAGAAAGAGAACTTCAGACCAATCTCCCTAATGAATATCGATGCAAAAATACTCAATAAAATTCTCGCGAACAGAATCCAAGAACACATCAAAACAATCATCTATCATGATCAAGTAGGCTTTATCCCAGGAATACAGGTTTGGTTCAATATACAGAAGTCCATCAATGTAATTTACTATATAAACAAATTCTCAACTGAGGAATCTCAAATGGTTGAGAAGCACCTAAAGAAGTGTTCAACATCCCTAGTCATCAGGGAAATGCAAATGAAAACAACACTGAGATTCCACCTCACACCAGTCAGAATGGCTAAGATTGAAAACACAGGTGACAGCAGATGCTGGCAAGGATGGGGAGAAAGAGGAACACTCCTCCATTGTTTGTGGGATTGTAAGCTGGTACAACCAGTATGGAAATCAGTCTGGCAGTATCTCAGAAAATTGAACATATTATTACCTGAGGACCCAGCTATACCACTCCTGGGCATATACCCAACAGATGTTTCAACATACAACAGGGACACATGCTCCACTATGTTCATAGCACCCTTATTTATAATAACCAGAAGTTGTAAAGAACCCAGATGTCCTTCAATGGAGGAATGGATACAGAAAATGTGGTATATTTACACAATGGAGTACTACTCAGCTATTAAAAACAATGAGTTCATGAAATTCTTAGGCAAATGGATGGAGCTTGAGAATATCATTTTGAGTGAAGAAACCCAATCACAAAATACCATACATGTCATGCACTCACTGATAAGTGGATATTAGCCCAAAACCTCACAATACCTAAGACACTATGCATAGATCACATGAAATTCAAGAGGAAGACCAAAGTGTTGGTGCTTTTTTTTTTGAAGGAGTAGCAAAATACTCAACCAGAGTTCCCAGGGTCTAAACCTCCAGCCTGAGAGCAGAAAGGGAGGGACTCATGGCTTCACTTGTATAGGTAACTGAGGGTGGCCTCATTAGGCAACAGTGGAAGTGGAGGGCCATGGTCCCAGAAAGATTAGATCCATAGTGTTGGGGAATGCGAGAGCAGGGAGGTGGGATTGGGAGAATGGTGGGAGCACACCCTCATAAAAATTGGAAGATGGAGTATGGGATAAGGGGTTTTGGGGGAGAAAGGAAGAAGAGATAACAGTGAAAGGTAAATATGTAAAATATCCAATAACTATAAAAGATAATGGGTCTGGCAAAAAAAAATGATAGTTTACTTATATCAAATGATTTTCAAAGGTTTCCAGGAGATGCTTATTGGCTAAGATCTTATTTTAAGCTCTTCACAAAAGAATTTATGTCTCTGTTTAATATTCTCAAGAGAGATGCAAATCCTAATTTCCCTCAAAAATTAATTGACAAAATAAGAGTAACTTTACAAAAAGTGGAAGAAGCTCTCATTAATTGATATATTATATAGATTAATTAATTGTTGGCTGTTTTATAATAGTCCTTTGATAAAAGAAATTTTTAATAAGAAATTATATTTTTTTAAAATAGTGTCTTCAAGACTCTATTTTGGCGAAAGGAGCATGCCTTGTTTACTCTTAACTTTCTAAAACTGAAAGCTCATGGCAAATCTGCCGCTGATTGTCTCTGGCATCACTGAGTCCAATAAAAACTATGCCACAACTATGTGGAAGGTCCCTTTTACTCTTAAATGAAATGGCCAGGACCCAGTTCCTATATGGGGCCGAAGATTAATATGCCTGTTTGATACTACAGAAGGCACAGTCAAATGGCCACCAAAAAGATTAATGAATTAAATGGATACCCCCACAAAACCAGGCCAAATTATAAATAAGATGTATAACAATTGACATCCAGGGAAAAGAAGTTTCCCTGAGAATTCCCTTCTTTTTTCCTTTCCAGATAAAAATTAATCACCCATGATATCTGCTGTTAGGAGTTCTAATCCTGATGCTGGCCTCTGGACTTATACTACTCAGACCTCCAATGAGCCTTTGACAAGGACATCAAACTGCTATAAACTGACATCACTAATCTGAAGAAATCACTCGTTTAGCTGTCTGATGCAATCCCCCAAAATTTCAAAGGACTTTATTGGACTTGATTTTCTCTTTTACAATAGTGTACAGTCCTTAAAGAAGAATGCTGCTTTACATAGACAAAACAGAGATGATTAAAGAGAGCATGAAAAAGGCCAGAGAAGGTCTTGAGAAAAGACAGAGAGAGAAAGAGAAAAATGAGAGCTTGTATAACAATTGGTCTTCAACCTCTCCATGATTATTAACCCTATTTCCTTCCATTGTGGGACCATTAATTAGGTTATTTTTGTTTATTTCCTTTGGTCCCTGGGCCTTAAATAGGCTGACTAACTTTGTGAAACAACAGATAGATAATCTAGTAGCAAAATCTATTCAGATACATTTTTATAAGTTAGCTATGAAGGACCACAAGACTCTAGATGAGAATGTTACTCTATCCAGGGTGCTCCCAAGTCCCATCTCCACCCAACCTAAAAGAGGGGACTTCTGCCCCTAGACCAAGCAGAGAGGGGCCAACCAGAACCTCCTCTGTCTGGTGATCTGAATTTTTGCTTAGGCTGAGAGGCTAAGTACTGCAAGGGAATATAAATAAAAGTTAAAAATATGTTTCTGGGTTCCCTGAGGGACAATCCTGACTGCATAGGGGTTGATGTCAAAAGTATCCTCTCTCCAGGAAAAAGACATTGGGTATGGCCCTCATGCCTCACTGGACAATGACAGGAGGACTGGAGCCATTACAAGGTTCCCTTAAATTATTGGAGGACAAGCCTCTATCTCTGCCTTGGCAAGATTAGCATTGCCACAGCCCTTCTATACTTGGAGAAGGGATGAGATATCAGGGGCAGCTCTGCTTATACACTGAAGGCCTAAAACCAGCCATAAGCCTAAAATCAGCAATAGGCCTGACATACATGCCTGCTAACACAAAGTCTTGGGTCTCTATGGAAAAACACTGAAATAGATGTCTATAAACTATTGTAAACAGGCAACTTTTGTGGAAATCTACCAGCCTGAGTAGTCATAGACCTTGTAAATAGGCAGCCCTGGTGGATAGTACCAAATTAGATAAGGCCAAGTGAATCATAGGCAGAGTCATAGTGACCTGATCCCTGACCCTTCACCCAGCTGATACCCTGTTCTGAAAGATATCTGTACTCTCCCTGAACACCTATGTTCCTGTGTCATCCCATTTCCCACATCCTGCCTTTTTGTGTTTATAACCCCTGTGTTAAAAAGTAAAAATTATGATTTGATAATAATAAAAATAAAAGAAAAAAAAAAAAGAATTAACACACAGTGTACCCCTGGCTCTGCTGATTTAGATTCTGACAATCCATTTTCTTCTTCTCAGAAACACTGTGAATTATAAAACATTATTGTGATTTTTGTTAATATGCTGAGTAAAATAATTTTTATTGATTTCATTTTAAGCTTCAAAGTTTGTAGTGAGTAAAAATGTCCTTCAACATAATTATAGGTCATATTTATTTTCATATTGTAAAATGCTAGTTAATCTGTTGAACATTTTAAAAAACTAGATTCCTTTTTGAGAATTCCATATATGAGCACTGTATTTACATAATTTTTCTTTTTCTCTCCTTCCTCCCACTCTTCCCAACCCCCATACTTTTCAAATACATCTTATTATTTAATTATTGTCCATATGTGTGTATATATGTATACATGTATAAGTATATATGTATAAACAAATACTGATAAATAAAGTGTCTTGAGAAAAAAAATGCTATGTGCTATGTTCTTTTCCTTATATAAAAATTCATGAATGAAAACAAGTATTGATGCAAAAAGCTAAGTGTTGCTTCTCAGATCAGGAAGGAGTGAAATATAAAGAAGCTATAAATTAATATAATAATATATTAAAATATTAAATATTTAGGTATGGGATTTGGAATTTTGCTATAAAGAAGATAACAATGGCTACTACACAGTTCTTTCTAACAAAAGTAAATGAATCCAAAACATACCTCCAAATGATAAAATTTATTTTATGTGAATGATAATTTGATAAATAAAAATGAAAACAATGTCAGGTTGAGGATATGTGAAACAACTATGTACATGTACAACTCAAATTAATTTTATGAACACGTTTAAATCTCAATCTTTGTGTCACAACATTACTGGCAAACCATGGGTACAAGGATAAATTTGAAATTAGACTCAGGTGAAAGGAGAGCAAAATTAGACAGGATTACAGAACGGAGAAAGATAACGTGTTTGACAAGGGGATGGAGGCTCTAAAGGTTGATTGGACCTGAGAGGGGAACTTGTACTGAGGAATATGTGAAATGTGCAAAAGATCCATGTGGGAGAAGCTGTAATTAAACCTGCATGCTAGGCTGGCATCAGCCCTACATTAAGACGAGGGAAGAAGCTTTGCAGGGGTGCTAGTGGAGCCCCTCAGAGAATGGAGCCTTTTATGGAACTTAAAAGATTTTACCATATCATATGTGTTTTGTGTTTGCTCAGAATGGGAACATTTTTCATTTTTATTAGAGAGTTGAGGGAATTCTCAGACTCTAAAGATGCATAAAAGACATTCATAGAGAAAAGAAGATGGCTTTCTTGAAAATTGCTGCTTAAGCACTAAGCTGGCTGTCCGCAGAACACTTGTCGTGTACAGCAGGAGGAGTTTGCTTCAGGAGCATGCTCCATCTAGGTAGTGAGCTCTGCTCCAGCCTGCTCATTGCTCTTAGTGACTGATGCTCAGGTGCTTCCTGAATGACACAGAACACTATATACATATGTAAGGCTTTGTAGCCAAAATAATAGTGACATGACCTTTATCTTTATAGTAAAGTCAGGGCGGGGAATCAGTTAGTAACTTGGCTATCATGCACAAGACCCTGGTTTGGTTGTCCATCACACCATCAACCCTACATGGTGAGAAACTCCTATAATCCCAGACTTTGGGAAATGGAGACAGGATGATCAGAAATTCAAAGTCATCCTCACCCTCATACAAAGCTTGTGGCCAGCCTGGACTGCATGAAGAACCTATTTTAAAAATGAATTAAAAGAAAAAAAACTCAAAATGCCTTAAAATAGTTTAATTTGGAGGGCAGAAAAGTACAATAGAAAAAGAAGTAACTATTTTTGAAGTGTGCATACAGCAGGGACTCATAGCTAGTCTATAGGAACTGAAGAAGGTCATTTGAAAATGACATGGCATAGTGCTAGGGAAATGGCTCGGTGGATAAAGTGCTTGCTGTCCAAGCGTGTAGTCCTTAGTATGGATTCCCAGGTCCAAAGAAAGCCATGAGCATACAAATTTATATACAGTAACTCTCTACAAAATCGCTATGTCTGTAGTTCAGTTCCTTGTGCAAAGACTGGCAGATCACTAGGAGTGACAAGCTTGTCAGTATATTCTCAAAATTGGTCCAATGAAATACTGGGTCTCAAATACACAGCAGAGAAAACTTGAAAGAGAACATTCTGAGGCCAGCCTTTGGTTCTTTAACACATTGCGCGAGCACGCGCACGCGCACACGCACACGCACACGCACACGCACATGCACACGCACCACACAGATACACATAGACTAGCAAAAGTGGAAACAATTTTGTAAAAGCAAAAGGCTAATAAGAAAAGAATGCTCAAGTAAAGCAAGAAAGAAAATCTATAGAATATCAGAGTCTATTTTGTATTGGCCAGGTATTGCGTAGCATGGGGCCTATTCTAAAGTCTGGTTAATACAACAAGTGAAAGTCCATTGGAGAAAACTAATTTTTTCTTTTCAAGCCTATGTGAAGTGTAGATAGTTTCTTGCTTGAAGTAGAAGCTGGTGTGCACCTCCCCATCTCAGCATTGAGAACCTGTCTTATTTGAAACTGCAGGGCCTATGCATGCTTCCACAGTCTCTAGGAGTCTGTACATGTCTTAGTCCTATTGAGTATGGAAGTTTACTTAGAGTCATCTATGGCTTTCTGCTATTACCAATTTTCTGCCTTCTCCTCCTCATAGAGCCCTGGGCAGAGATTCAGAAAACTGGTCACTGCCATCTATGAATAATAGTAATTCAACCCAAGGATATTGCTTGTAATTCTCCAGAAGAGTACGAGAGTGTGCCATAGCCATTAGTTTCAGTAGAATAAAAATTGCTCATTCATAATTTTGTGTGTGTGGTCTATGAGCTGTAAAGACCACTTAAGGTCACTGCTTCATACAGTATTAGGTAAACATTTAAGAGGTAAATACTTTTATCCATCTTTGCTTCCAGCAAAGAAGTAGACCATGAAAACTCCAGAGGGCTGGCTTGATAGATGCTTTTGCTTCTATTATTTTCCCTGAGCTGAGTATTCACTAATGCTTTGTGTAAATGCAGGTAACTGGACCATGTTCACTGTGAAGGAAGAAAAGTAGATGCATCTGCTAAGCATACATCATATATATGTGACTATATGCACACAATGTGACAAATATGAGCAGGAGACAGAAGGCAGAGGCTGTTTTTCTCCCTGCCCATGAGAATTGCTTTAATTCAGGGCAAATAAACACATCTACGAAGCTGTGAGGTCACCAGCAGGTTGCACTAAGAAGGAAGAGTAATAGTTACTGCATTAATATGCAGCTGCTAACACTGATTGCTACCTAATATCTATGATACCTGTGTTTATTTGCTGATAACAGATAACTATCAAGTTTTTTCTTATGTTCATTCCTATGTTAGTTGTGTCGTGTGACTACTGTCACCTCTGAGCTATGTTAACAGATGGCCAATGTAAGCAGACAAATTAAAACGACACTCTATTGGTGGTAATGAAGATGTTTTCATGTTTTTGGAAAGAAAAAAAGTCCTCATGTTATACTATCTCATGTTATAGTTGTGTTATTAAGTCATGTGAGCTCATAGGTTAAGTGATCAAAGCATAACTTCCTCGATGTCATTATCTCACTAGCTTTCTGTTATTTTTGATGTGATATAGAATTCTTATATATATGTTTTGTCAATATGAAGCAGTTCAGTTGCCATGTGTCTTCATTTCTGTTTCTTCCTTCTCTTTTAAAATTGGTGCACTTCCTGCTTCCAAACTGAACAATAAAGATGCAGCAGCAGTTGTAAATGTCTTGCCTCCCTGTCCACTACGTTCTCTTGTATTTTTTTTTTTTTTTTTTGGATAGCTGAGTCAGTAGACTTTCAAAAAGGGTTATTTTAATGGAAGTACATTTGACACAGTCAACATCATTTCTCTCTATGTGTCTTTGAGCACTTAGAAAGCAGAGAACTTCAATTCTCACAAGGCTTTGGGGGATTGGTCTTGGGTGAAGACACAGACAAACATACAAAACAGAAAACAGGTCAGTGGACCTGTCTCTTCCCTCAACTCAAATACTGACAGTAGCATGGCACTGAGCAAAAAAAAAAAAAAAAAAAAAAAACAAAAAATATTAACTGCTAAGTATGGAATCTTAATGCAGAAATGACTCCATAAACTTCAGACCTGTTTCCTTGCTTGCATGGGCATACACATCGTCACATACACAAACACTGTATCTTTCCACTACCAGGGAAGTGTTGAAGGTGAAAAAGGAAGAAAGCCAGGACATGTCTCTGCCCATTAAGGGAATTAAAGGCTTTGCTGTCCCTGGGCGAGTGTGATTTAAGGGCTAATCAGCACCATGGTCCTTGCACATTATCTAAGAAAGTGAAAATCACTGGCAACTGTGTCTGTTCTTGGCAGCTCCAGGGGAATCTCTGCAGGCCCTCTGATAACTTTTCATGCAGCACTTGAATATTCCTCCCCGTGTAATTGGGTTTGTTTGCAATATATAAAAAGCAGCCCGTGGCTAATGGTCTGATGCATTCTGTACGTGTTTGATTAGGACAGTTTACTTGGGCAGAGGGAGCATTGTGTGTCCCTTCTGCAGTGAGGACATGAATTGCTAGGCGTGCTCTGCACATTCCCATTAGATCACTCAGTGGCACACAATTCACATGTCTTTAGAACATTGGCTCCAAATGAGTCATATTCAAAAAAAGGCTTTATTTTTAGGCCATTGAAATCAGAAACAGTATCATCGAGTTGATGATTTTAAAAGTAGATTTAGTTCATTCATGTGGGGCTCATAGACTTCTGAAAATTTGGATGTTGATTGCTCTTCAATGCAAGGCAATGGTTTCTGTTGGAAAAAAATTATCTGTGAATTAGTTTAGAAGAATTCAGGCAAGAGAAGACGAAAGATGTAGGAAGCCCAGATAATTCCTTTTTTTTTGAAATAGCTATATGAAATTAGAGTTATATTTTTGTCCCTCCTGAAGTTGTCACCAAGCATTCAGAACATGAATATTGTGAAATACCCTTCATTCAAAGGTGTAATACCTGTGAGAGTCATAGTGGTATGCTACACGAGGAGAATGGGTACTGATACTGTGTAGCAATACGGATGAAAAACTAAATTATGGCACATCAAATGCCTCCTCCCCCACTGCTCTCCATCACGCCACTGACTTGAATTCCCATGCAGATGTGGGAACCTGTGTCATTATCTGGTCTTTGTGCTAATGCTGTAGTGTTGTAATCTTGACTATGACAGCATTATCATGCTGTTTGAACAGTGTGAGGACATAAAAAAAAAGTTTTCAGTCAGTTCTCAAGAGTGTAGTAACATTTTGGTAGCCAAAGTCATTAGGATTCCCTGTCTTTGCTATTCTTTTATTCCTTTTGCTCAAATGACTTCCTGTAGCCACACATCTTCTCTGCTCTCAAAAAGATATCAAAAAAATAAAACAAGGAATATTCAGATAACACACACACACACACACACACACACACACACACGTAATGTTCTTAATTATGAAAGGGAATCTTAGATTACATTCCCACCAAGATACCTTCCCTTCCTCCCTCTTGGGGAATTTTTGTCTTCTTCCACTTTCTTCTAGTAGTATTCACCATCTATTACTTACCTCTTTTCCAGGCAATTATGAGACTTTAGAAAGTATTAAGAAATTGTGTGTCAGCGTATGGTTGCTTTCCCAGGCTCAGTGACAGGAAATCAATTGTGTTTGCCCTTTAACCTGATGTTATTGTCACCTGCCACTCATAACGACATGAACAGTGTAAAGAATGGTTGCTTAGAAGCAAGGAAGCTGGAGTATGATAAAAATTCAAGGATATTTTGGATTCAAAGGATATAATTTTTACTTTCAGAGGAGTTATTAGTGGTTTGATTATACCCAATCTATCTAAATATCCATTTTTTTTCTATCAAATGATCTGCTGTTATTTGTAGTCAAATGGTGTTTGATAAATGAGCACCATCAGGTAATTTTTAAAAGAGCCACCATGTAACTCCGCAATAGGGTTGCCATCCTATTGAGTTGAGTGAGAAACTAAAACTAGCTCTGACATTTATGTGAGCACCACTATTAGACAGCAGGACATGTCTAAAGCCTTCCGGTGGCTGGAACAGAGAGGGGTTGGTGTGGAACAGTGTTGGTCACTGATGACAAGAAAGAAACTGGAGTTGCTTATCAGATACTTGCTTGTGATTCTTCCTTGCAAAAGATCAGCATCACATTAGAAGCAAATAGGTGAGTCCATTTGCCATTACTGTTTCTCATCAGAATTGTCCTGAAATGCCTCTTATCTTATACAAGCACACATGCATTGTTAGGTACAGGATGGGAAATATAAATTATTTTAAATGAATTATTCAAAAATTTTATTTAAGAAATTTCCAAATTAAAAGCCCAAAACTTACATATGAAAACATCAAAAATTCAATAGACTTTACAACTTCAGATGGGAAAAAAATTTAAAAAATGTGTAATAGTTAGCCCAGTCCAGCTAAAAACAGTGAGTTTGGATTATCTAAATTATTTTCTTAATTCTGAATTTGAAAGTAACAGGGATAAAAAAAACTGCATGTATCTTCTCTGTGAATGTCTTTCTTGATTGTACTGAGTTATAGCCATTACTCTTTATTTAAACCACATTTTTAAACAGATAGAAAGTGAATAAGTTAATATCCTAGAAGGTGATTAAAACTCGAAAGGCTCTAGAGACATCCAGATGATACCAATAGTGGAGTGCCTGTAATACTATTCCAGGCAAGTGTTTGTGGGAAGATAAGCACACAGATGAGGTCAAAGAGCTCTTCTAGTCTATGAGAAAAGAGAAATAAAAAAATGAGATTTTCCTTTTTGATAGGTTTATAGTAATTCCATTCCATTTTAACATCAAGGATATTGAAATGGAGATGACATATGCCTTTACAATAGTCTTTATTTTCAGAATAGATTCCAAAATTTATTTCATTGAGAAGGATGTATAAATTGTAACACTTAGGTAAAATAATCCAATAGGAATGTTTTATGTATGTACATGTGCATTTGTGAGCATATATGTGTATAGGTATTTGTGTCTAGGTGTACATTTGTATGTTCACATATGTGTGTCTCTTCCATATATTTGTGTATTTATGTGAATTTGTTGGATGTGTGTGTCACTATGCATATACATGTAAGGGTGTGGGACATATTACTGGGTGAATTCTTTGTATCTTCCACTTTATTTTTGGTTTCCTCTTAGCCGCTCATCACCATCACTGATACCGAAGTGTTTAGAAGCCGATTAACACTCTGCTGTTCTTTGAAGCTCAGAAGCATTTAGACAGTTTTAAAGCTTTTGAGTGATGAAGACTGTAATTTCTAATATGAATAGACACATTAACCAGTCTGTCTATAGTCAATGAACTCTACTCTTGAATTTGCTCTTAGATTTTCTTAAGGTTGTTATTAAATTCAGTACCATGGTGCACATCCTTTTCCACAGTGGGGAGCAGGTGAGGGGGCTTACAGGTATAAGAAAGAGATTCTGGTTAGATTTTAGAAGAAAACATTAGGAAGCTGCATATGTGGAGTCAATATATAATTTCACGACTCAGGAGGGACTTCCCAAGATTCTAGGCTACTAAGAGTAGCTAACATTAAGGGAGAAAACAACTTAAGGTTGGACATTGTGAATTTCTTCTTTTCCTATCTACTTTTTAAAGTTTTTTTTTTTTTTGATATACTTGAGTTCTTTGCTGGAAATATTATAAAAAGGGGTCACTTCTGATCGAACATTTAATTACCACTGTGACACACCCCTGGGTTTTCTTTTCTATTGCAGAATCAAGCAGTGAGATGATGGAGCCACTATTACATGTTCATAGATTGAAAAATTATCAGATCCTTGGACTTTCTGATGAAAAAAAAATAGCCATTGTTGGATTAACCTGATCACAAGACATAAGCCCTCCAATACATTCCCTTTTAACATATGTACATATTTATCCCATTTTGACATAATTATGTTCAGTTGTATTATGTGTCTAAAAGGGCCGTTTCCAAGAGAAGTATTTTAAATTGAAAGAATAACTCACAATAGAAATTGAGAGAAAGTTGTACTTTTTAAAAAGAAAACATATCATAATGCCAATGCCTATGTTACTTTAAGACACAATGCTCTCTGGGTCACATAATATAAAGTCTGGGTGTGTTGTAGTGTGTGGCATAGAGTGCTGGCCTAGCATGAATCAGACCCAGCACAAGGAAAACAAAATAAAACAAGCAAACAAACAAGCAAAGAGAGAAATTATGCAAATAGCAAGTATAATAATGAAACAGAAAAGAATTATATAAAATTTTACATGTCTGACTCTACCAAACTTAAGTATACTTAAACAAAATTAATAAAACTTAACAATGGAAATAAGCTATTAAAAAGGCTACTTGAAGCTCTACACATTTATTTTTTTTAGATATCTTGTCCTGGTCAATATACTATACCTGTCTTCTATTGATCACTCCATGCCTGAATATGGCAGGTTCTCAGACACACGCTTGACATGTGAGACCAGATCTTTTCCCAGTAAAAACTTAGAAAAGATAAGATAATCACAAAGATACAACAACAAAGCATTAAATTAAAATGCTTAGACAGAATGGATCTGGAAAAATCCTAAATATTTACATTTTAAAGAAAAAAGATAAAATTCAAAAATAAATATATTGTAGTCAGGGTTGGTATCCCTGCACAAACATCATGACCAAAAAGCAAGTTGTGGAAGAAAGTGTTTATTCAGCTTACAGTTCCACGTTGTTCTTCATCACCAAAGAAAGTCAGGATGAGAACTCAAGCAGGTCAGGAAGTAGGAGCAGATGCAGAGGCCATGAAGAGATGTTACTTACAGGTACTTACAGGTACAGATGCTACGCTTGTTTCAAGTGCTCTCCATGATACTTAACCAGAGAACAAAGTCTCACGTAGACTTTTTTGAGACTTCCTTTGTCAATGCAATAAATCTTTTTACCTTAGACTCAGGTAGACTCTTCAGACAAAGGTAAATACCTGCCACATTCTTCACCAAAATACCACAAAACAGTCTCTAGGCCACATTCTGAAATTCTTCTCCACTGAGATCTCTGGGGCCAAGTCTGTACAGCTCAAATTATACTCAGCAAAAAAATCTTCCATATTCCTATTAGGATAGCTCATTAAGCCCAACTTAAAGGATTCCACTGCTTTCTAAAGTCGTAAAATCCACATTCCTCCAAACAAAAGCATGGTCAAGCATATCACAGCAATATCCCACACCTGGAACCAACTTCTGTCTTAGGGTTTTACTGCTGTGAACAGACACCATAACCAAGGCTACTCTTATAAAGACAACATTTAATTGCGGCTAACTTAGAGGCTCAAAGGCTCAGTTCATTATCATCAAGGTGGGAACATGGCAGAATTCAGGCAGGCAGGGTGCCTGAGAAGCAGAAAGTTTTACATCTTCATCTTAAGGCCGCTAGCATTTTACTGGCTTCCAGGCAACTAGGATGAGGGTTTTAAAGCCCACACCCACAGTGACACACCTACTCAAACAAGGCCACACCTACTCCAACAGGACCACTCCTTCTAACAGTGCTACTTCCTGGGTCAAGTATATACAAAACATAACAAAAAAAGAGTATTGAAAAAAAACAACATTTACTGCTTTAAACAGATATAAAGCAGCCCATTGAACTTTGAGCCTAATAACGATGCATGGGTGTAATTTTAGCACCAGTAAAAAACATAGTGTAAACTAGAACACTCATCAAGAGGAATGAAACAGAACATAAGTAACGTCCATGGAGTGGAAGACACGATACTGTGAGAATGGTTATTCATTTCAAGTTAATCAACTATATTCATCACAAGTTAAACAAAGTTTTTCTTATAAAAATTTTTAAAATGTTCTTTAAAGTTAATATGTAAAAACAAAGAACACAGACTATGCAGAAATATTTAGAGCTATGCATGGTAGTCTATTTAAGCTTTCCCAGTACTTGTGTGATTGCAATAGATCTCAAAGTTGATGAAGTTGAGACCAGCTCCCAATGCATATACAAAGGTGTGAGTGTATGAGTGCATGTTCACACACACACACACACACACACACACACACATTCACATGTGAATAAAATATGTTTTCTGATTAAAAAAAAATCTTGCTCTAATGGTATAAAACTCAGGGCACAGTGCTATTGGCATGAAGACAGATTTTATTAAAAAATAATGAAATATGAGACTAAAAATAAAGTATGCATTAAAATTGATTGAATGTTTTTCAAACTTCAACTTAAAACAGTTTTTAAAAAGTTTTTATAACTGAGAGTCTACATCTAAAAAGATTAATGTGAGGCTCTTTTACCACAAATAAAAGTTAATTCAAAATGAATCGCAGACCTAAATGAATAATTTACACAATATTATGTTTGAAGGAATACATGGGCAAAAATCTAAAGAAACTTAAGATTTTTTGCAAGGTTTTGGAGTACAGTTATAATGGTTAAATTCAAACACAAAAAAATGTAATAAATTTCCTTTAATATAAAAAGACATCATTAAAAATCATAAGCCACAAATCAGAAAAATTGTTTGCAAAATCTGTAACTGTTAAAAGACTCACTTATAAAATACAAAAATGTATATATTTGTTTGGTCAACATTAGGGTAGAAATCCATGTAAAATGGACAGGTACCTGCCACATGATTCCATCTGAAGGATTATGTGAATGACTATGACCTAAACATTTTAAAATGTGGTCCTAATCTAGACAAAGCAAACTAAAACAACAAGATGCAAGATGCAGAGTCCTCCCACCAAGAATAGCTACAATGACAGAACTCAGCAAGAGGCATGCAATATGGTTTTTTTTTTTTCTGTAATGCATGTACAACTAAATTTATAAAAAAGTTTATAAAAGAGAAAAATATATGAAGAAGAGACAGGTAGAAAGAGATTGAGAGAGTGGGTAAAGCCGAAAAGTGGGGAGAATATTGTCATTTACTAAAAAAGATACAGACAAGAGTTACAAACAGATGCTATGGGTCTGGTGTTCTGTCAGCCACATTCATTTGAGTGAGGACTGGCAGGATAAGTGCTGGGTGTTTTCCCTTTCCTCTACAGATGATATGAAGCAATTGAAATACATGTCTTTTTGTTTTTAATTTCAAGAAATGAATACTCTCGTTTTTAGAACATGATCTTGATTTCCAAGCCAGGAATCAGAAGAAGGGTGTGTGTGTGTGTGTGTGTGTGTGTGTGTGTGTGTGTGTGTGTGTGTTTGAGTGTGTGTCTGTGTTGTTGTTGTCTTTCTGTTTCCTTTGAGATTGTTCTTTCGGTGGTGAAATTATTTTAAAAGCCCCCAGAGTTAATATCATTACAACACATATCAGTAAGAGGTCATTTGCATTTCTCAAAAGCATCTTACTCCTGAAGTGGGATTCTTTCAACATATCAAAACGTATCCTCTCACTGTTGCACTGGGGCCATCTCCACTCATTCAGAGCTGTCCTTCTAAAAGAAGTACTTTCATTAAAACTCCAAACATTTCTGTTCCCCAAGTTAACATTTGTGTTGTGATGAAGCCTTAGATGATACAAGCTCGGATGGGAAAAAATTCAGTGAGATTAGTGAGGAAAAGTCAGGATGATGAAATGGGAATGGACTTTCAGATATGTGATCTGGCATGTGGTGTTACTACCAATAGCTGAGGGAAGATACTAATGCCTTTATGGAAGCAAAAGAAGAGTTGGGCTTTATTTATTAAGTTATGAAAATGTAAACAGCCTGAATTTTTTCTTGCAAAACTCATCTTTTAATTGATTCAAAGAAATGCACTTGATTTTCTTTATTTAATTTAATTTTGTTACTTATTCACTTTATTTCTCACTCACTGCTCCTCTCCCTGTCACCCTCTCTCACAAGTTTTCCTCCATTTCACCATCCCCTTACATTCTGGGTGGGTGGGGCTCTTTGAGTATCCTCCCAACCTGGTACTTTAACTCTCTGCAAAGTTAGGTGATTTCTCTCACACTAAGGCCAGACAAGACAGCCCAGATAGAAGAACATATTCCATGTATAGGCAACAGCTTTTGGAGTAGCCTCTGTTACAGCTGTTGAGGGACCCACATGAAGACCAAGCTGCACATCTGCTACATATGTGTGGGGCAGGCCTAGGTCCAGCTCATGTATGTTCTTTGGTTTGTGGTTCAGACTCTCAGAGCCCTAGGAGCCAAGGTTAGTTAACTCTGTTACTCTTCCTGTAGAGTTCCTATCTCCTTCAGGGCCTGTAATTATTTCTTCTATTTTTCCACAAGAGTACCCAAATTCCATCTACTGTTTGGCTGTGTGTCTGTGTCTATCTGAGTCAGCTGCTGACTAGAGATTCTAAGAGAGCAACATGCTCTGGTCTGCAAGCGTATCAGAGTATCATTATTAGTGTTATGGACTGGTGCTTGCCTGTGAAATAGGTCTCAAGTTGGGCTGATTATCAGTTGGTCTTTCCCCAAGTCGCCTTCCCATCTCCCATGCCTGCATTTCTAGTAGACTGGATGAATTTGAGGTTGAAAGTTTTGTGGATGGGTTGATGTCTCTCACTCCACTAGTGTTCCTGCCTTACTACAGGAGGTGGGATCTTCAAATTCTACATTGACAATATAGTGATTTATAGCTTAGGTCAGTCTCATTGATTCTTGGGTGTGTTGATTATGCCTTTATGGAAGCAAAAGAAGAGATGGTCCCAGGTCTCTGTTTTGTCTTATTGATGCCACCACCCCCTCCACCTCCTCACCCCTGTCAGTAGTAAATTTCCATTCATTTTCATGGCCTCCTAGCCATCTCTTTTGTCCTTCCTCACACCTGAATTTGAATTTCCCTCGCCATCCCCTCTAGTTCCCTCTCATTATCTGCCTCTTATGAATATTTTATTTCCCCTTCTAAGTGAGATTCAAACTGCCCTGCTTGGAAATCTCTTCTTGTTTAGCTTCTTTAGGTCTGTGGAGTGTAACATAGCACCTAGATCATGTAGGCTTCACCCTAAGAATGCAGGGATGCTTCAATTTATGAAAATTCATCAATATAATCCACCATATAATCAAGCAGAAAGGATAATCTCATTAGACGCTGATAAAGCATTTGATAGAGATCAAAGATACAAGACACAAATCTAAACATAACTAAAGCAATATAAGGCAAGCCAACAAACAACTTAAAACTATATGGAAAGAAATTAAAGCTATTTCACTAAAATCAGGAATATGACAAGGCTGCCTAATCTCTCCCTATCTTTTCAAGATAATACTTGATGTTCTAGCTGGAGCTATAAGACACCTAAAGGAGATCAAAGGGATACAAACTGAAAAGGAAGAAGTCAAAGTATCACTATTTGTGGATGATATGTTAGTATAGATAAGCAATCCCAAAAATTCTACCAGAGAACTCCCAAAGTTGATGTTATTTCTAGGAAGAAAAAAATGCATTTCTGTTTCAATGTTGGCCCCTTTTGTGATCCTGCTCCTGTTTACAGCATGTTATTAGATAGGTCATGCCCTCTAATATTTCTATCATCTCTCTTGATGGATAGCAAGTTATGAAAGTAGACTTGATTTTTCAGCTTTGCAAATGCTTCTTCAAGTATGCTTTCAAACCTAGACAAGGAAAATAAGTCATATCAGAAAAGACAATTATCTACCATTTTATATAAGATTGGCCAGAGTCCAGGGCTAAAAATAAACAAAGTTAAAGTATAGATAGAAATTTTGAGAGACTAGATCTTAGGGCTGGGATAGCATGGTGGTATGGTTCAGGACATGGTGCCCCAAACAGCCCCCCTCGATCTTTGTGCTGAATCATTTGAAGTAAATAGAAAAGACAGGTCTTTCTATGGCTCTTTCTACACTTCTATGGCAAGACAGACCTCATAAAAGCCTACAAGGCTCTCAAGCTTCCCCAGAAACATACATAAGACCTTGTAAAAGCACTGACTGCCCCTATATTCAGAGGAAAGGCATATTGTTGTATGTGAAGGGACACAGAAGTATATATATGCAAAGTTACCCTCAAATTCTTATCCTACATCCCTACTCATAACTTTCTAAAACTATGTTTTTGCAGGACTCTTCCAAATTATTTTTCTATTTCAAAATAGGTAAGACCATTTTTGGTCTTCATTTACCTATTGAGATGAATATGCATCATAAAACTTCAATATAAAAATGATATATGGTACTGCTTATTGCTCATCCTTCTCTACACAGATACATAGACCTCAAACATGAACTTAAGGGGGCAGAAACTTTTCCCACTAAGGGACTCACTATCTGAATACTGACAGAAGTGTTCTGAGACACTAGGTCATAATGTGTATACCCAATGGTTACAATTACTGTTGCAATGGCACTCTCATGATTGTTGCTGATTTGTCTTCCCAAGGCTGTAGAGATCCAGGATTCTTTAAAGTGTAGTTATGGGCTAAGAATGGGTCGTACAGTAATAAATAACAGGTAGAAAAACCCAAAGGCACAGGTTTCAATCTAAGAGAAAACAGTAAAATTTGATTAGAATTACAAAAAGAAATATGTAAAATATTTATTTTGGAACTCTTTCTAGAGTTAGTTGAACAATAAGTCATTGTTAATTATAGTCAGTGAACATTCAAGTTTTAGTATTTTGGTTTTGGTATGAATTTCAAAATATTTTAACTTCATTTTGAAAACATTTTGCAACTAAAAAGAAAGTTTTATCAGTTCTTTTTAAGGTGATGAAAGCATACAAATACACACACACACACACACACACACACACACACACACACAATCATAAAACCTGCTCAGTCCCTTTAGTAGTACTTGTATGTATATGATGTTAGAGTTAAAAACTTAGTATTGAATAACCAGTTAAGAGTCACTTCCCTGGATACTATTTCTCCTTTTCTCATGAGAACAGAATTTAAGAGACTATAACTTTGAGAGAAAAAGAGAATGAGTTGCATGAAATAGTTTTGCATGGAAAAGAGAAAATGATGCAATGAGGTTTTACACCTCAGGACAATAAGACCATCTCACACATGATGCACAGTGACTTGCTTATCTAGATATTTTTTTCCTAGACTTCCTTCACAGGTGATTGAAGATTATGTTAACTTGACAACACAAATCACTGGTTGTAGCTCCATTGATAGATTGCCTGCCTAGCATGAATAAAGGCCTGTGTTAGATCCCTAATACCAAAGAAACTGTGCACTGACACACCTCTAATCTCATCAAGATTCAGTCCAAGGCAGAAGAAACTAAAATTCTGATCAAAGCCAAGCATGTCAGCACTTACCCACCTTACATACATACATGTATGAGACTTACTCTTTCAGTGATGGACTTCAAATGAAGAAATCTTTCTCTTTTATGTCTACCAAGAACAGAGCTTTCCAGAGCCCAGAAGAATGGTGTAAAGTACAATCACCTAAAATGAGATGAGAATGCACAAAACAAGGTTCCCCTTTCTTGGAGCCTCAAGAGCCAGCCTAGTATTAACTGTAGTGTGAACTTTTTGTGTCGTGCAAGTTTGGTTGTATCTTGACCAATCAGAACACAGCTACAATTTTTATTTTTCCTTTGTCAGTTTTAAACCCTTTCCTGATGACAATTTAAGATGTCAGCTGATCCATGAGGAATTAGAAATCTCATTTATCAAGCTAAGAATATTCCTCGGTCCTTCACATTTTGGATGGACCAGTAACTTTCTCTGAAGATAAAACCAGAATCTGGGTTCCTGAGATTGCTAAACTAATGATAGCTCTGTGGTTTGAGTTCCTTCATAGTGACTGTCTGTGAGAGACAAACCACCACTTTTCTCCAGTTTCACTTTTCATTTAGAAGTTTCAGGCTGACAGATTTGTAAAAATGTATAACTCAGCCTCAAATAGCATTGACACAGGCCATAGCATAGTAAAAACATGAATGTGAGCAATAACATGTTATTATTCACCACCATAGCCTTTATTTATGTTTCTCTATATCTGCTATTGTTTTTCTTCTGTTCCAGGATGGAAAATAGGACCCCAGTCAATATCTAATTGTTATGATTTCAATGTGCTTTCAAGCTAAGACAGTGTCTCAATATTTTCCTATTCTTTGTAACCTTGACATTGGTATTGGTTGATACTTGTGTTCATCGGGTGCTTACCATCACCTAAAACAAGAAAATCAAAGATGTGTGTGTAGTAGTAAAGGCAGAGTGTGTATACATACACACACACACACACACACACACACACACACACATTGCAAGGAGAAGGCACACGCTGATAGTATCACATATTAATTTGTGTATTCAGTAATGATGAAACTTATTGTCCTTTATATAAATAAGAAGTGTAAATGTTTTCAAACTGAGCTCTCACTTTCAAAGCATCCCATAATTTTATATTACATATAGATGCCATTGACATCCTTGAGAGAGTCTTTGATAGAATCTCAATCTTACTTTTCCACTAGATCACAGATCATGATAGTGTTATGGCAAACAAGATAGGACTGTATATAACTTTTTGAGATCAGTACCTTATTTCAGATTTCAAACCCAGGCAAGGAAAGAAAGAGAAGATATTGTCCAACTGAGCTTGTCAAGGCTTCTTTTGCTCCTAGTGGGGTCATCATTGACTTCTGAGATCTCATTTATTGAAAGCCTGGTTTCATTTCTCTGATTACATGTGTCCAAAACTTGATGTGAAGTCTTAAAAGAATTAGAAAGACAGAATTCATGAAAATGGACATGTTTTGTGAACTACTTCTACATAGAATATCATAAAAGACTATAGCTCAATTATGCAGGAACAACCCATATCTGTGAAAAGACCTGCATAAACTTATAGCCTGCATCTTTGGGGCATTATTTGCTGTTAGAGGCATGCACTGTTTATATACTTTTACAAAATTAATTATAGATGGATGATGAGGCTGAAGTAGCCCTCAAAATTGTGAAATGAACTATGTGTTTGGAGATCTACAGTAAATATATAATTCAGAACAGAGAGCACATATATGGTACTTCAATAAAATCATGGGGAAATATTGACTGTATTGAGCCTGTCAGTAGCATAGTCCCATTCATCAGAAGATGGTTTATTTGTTTGAAGCTTGTATGTGGAGAAGTGATTTCATCCCATTCATTACCCCACTACCCCGTGCTCTACTTTGGTTTTGTTTCCCCTAATAAATATCAGAGAGCACTGGAAACAGGGAAAGAGGATACGATAGGCACAAACAGAGTGGAGCATGATTCAACATGATAAATTTCATTAATTAGAAATTGAAATTAAAAATAGCAACCTGTGAAAAATTATGCCTCTTGAGGTAGTTCTAGGACAATGTCTGTTCTAATTTTGGTAGTCAGTTTGACAGAAATGTTTAAAGTATGAAATGCTATGTAAGAGAAATATGGTGACCCAGAATAAAAACCACAGTGGGAGGGAAAGAGGCCTCACATCATTTTCCCTTCTTGTAGATGCTTTGATTAGATAGAACTCAGAAAGCCATCTTTGATGAAATGCTGCAATTCTTTACATATAAAAATATTTAAAGACCTTTTTGGTCTATTGTTCAAACTAAGAGGTATTTGGGTAGATGTTCAGCCAATATTCAATTATAGAAAATGTGTTTCAAGCAGGTAATCTGTATTGTAAGATACTTTGATGAGTAAACAAGAGGTAAGAATGTGGTATTAAAGAGACGGGAATGTGGCAACCAAGGGGAAAGTGATCTTCATTACATTCTAAGTGGATTTAAAAAAATGTGTTCAGGTTAAATTACTACAATCTCCATGAACCAGAGTTCCTGTGTCTAGACAGTCAAGTTCAAAGTATTGTTTCTTGTTCAAGGGGAGGAAATGAGGATATAATGATGTCCATGTTCATGGAAGTAGATATCTAACTGAACATCAATGAGTGATGGACATAGATTAGCCTTTTTCTGGTACCTTTGTCTCCACCTCCCTTATGTTGCTAAGTTTCTTCTCTAGAAGGTTGACCAGAAGACAATCTTGAATGTTCTTGCTGTCAAGATATGGCATGTGTTCAGTAATAGAGGATGATATCAGGAGGTTGAGGAAGGCTAATTCCAGCTAGTTAATCACAGTTAATGATCTTATCCATGTATCTGTCTCTCTAGGTCCCATTGTGAATTCTCAAGAAGACAAAACAATCTAGTAGTAAAATACATGAAAATAAAATTTAATACATAAATTAAATGTTGAAATTAAAAGGAAAATAAAGCAAATAATTTATAAAAATAATAATAATAATTCTCCTGAGTGGTAGCATATCATTACCATTGCTAGTTCTTTCCATTTGTGAAATTAAATTAGTTTTTCCTGGGAGCTTATCCCATAAAATGAGAACCAGAATAAAAGATTTTTGTCTAGGAGAATAGGGGTATAATCCTGGGTCAGAAATAACTTTTAAAACAATTTTTACATAGAATGCCTTAAAGTAATAAAAGATAATATAGGAATACAGGAAACAAAGTAAAATATAGGGAAAAAAGGTAAAAGATAGGAAACAAGGTAAAAGATAAGCGAGAGATCTCTAATACAAAAACAGTTTCAGAAAGAAAATACAGAAAATCTTCACTGCTAAAAGCCATCAGTTCATGAAGGACAATCTTCAGTTTAAGTCAGGTCTGAAAAGCTTCTCTGATGGTCAGTGAAGTTATGAAAACTCTGGAATTTGCTTTGACAACCATGGCTGAAACTTACCATTTTTGAAAGCAGAGACAACTACCATGATAAGGAAGAAACATCTAGAAAGGTTATGAGAACTGTGCAAAGTACCTTTGAAAGGCAGCTGTGTTTCTCCAAGGCCATGTTAATTTCCATTCAAACTAACACCCACAAATAGCAATTACCTATAGGAATTAAGGAAAGCATCCATTCTCATCTTTAGCTAGGGTCAGTGTAATTCCTCATCTTACTTAATGCAATGAAAATCTTTCGCCTCTCTAGCAACATCCCAAGCTCATTTTCAGTGCCACTGCTGTCCAAGGATAAGTGTTGAGTGGGTTGGTCAGTGTCACTGAAGTGTATTTACACATCATAACTAATCTAATTAATAAGTATGGAAACAAATAAAGCCAGTACTCAGAAGAGGTACACATGACAAACAAATACATGAAAAAGTAATCAACAGCCTTAACTATCAGGACAACCAGAAGATCAATCACCAAGAAAATGACAGCAAATGCTGGCAAGGACTCAAAACAAATCAAATGCTTATTTATTCATAGGGTAAGGATAAACTGATGGGGTACTTAAAAAGCAAACTACATAGTCTTAACTGCTAAGCTATTACGCAGTCCCTTCTCACCTATTCTTAATCTAAATTTAAATATATGTATACATAACATGTACATATCTATATTGACATTAAAATTTTAGAAAGACTATTTTGAGACAAAAGTGGGCTTGCAAGAAGGAGAGGAGATCCACTCCCTAAACTCAGTTTCCAACTACAAATTCTACCATTCTTCCACCCCATCAACTGCCTCATGGCCAGGCCACTACCCTTAATTTGTGCAGACTTCCTCTTCTCAGGTGCAGGCCACACTAGTAAGAACAGATGAATTGCCTGATTGCCAGCTGAACTTCCCCACTCCCTACATTTGGTTCAAAAAAATGAACTTACTATACAGGCCTTAACTATTTTGAACCTCATTACTCATTTGATGCCTGGGTCCCTGCTTCCAATTCTGGCAGACACTCAAGCTCAAGTGTATGCCACAACAGTCAGAAGCACAGAGGCCCTTGGCTTCAACAATGGTCAAAATTGTCTCCAGATGTACAGTCCCCAACTTAGTCAGAAACTTAGGATACCAGAGACCAGCTATGCTAAGACAGCAAGACCTGAATATTTTAGTGCAGCTGAATCACAGAATGAACAACCTTAACACCAACTTTGTGAAGATGATAGAGGTCCTTAAAGAGAAAAAGGTCCTTTAAAGAAATCAACTAACAAAAAAACTAATTAACTTATTAGAGGAAATAAGCCAAAACAAATAATCAAACAAAACAAACAAATAAAAACAAACAAACAAACAAAACAAACAGGTAAAGAAAACTGTCCAAACCCTTAAAATGAAAATAGAAGCAATAAAGAAAACAAAAAAAAAAAAAAGAGAAAATTCTGGAAATGGAAAACCTAGATAAGTGAATAGGAACTATAGATAGACACAAAATAGACACAAAAGATTTGAAAGAATGCAAGAGTTGAAGATATGATAGAAGAAATTGATTCATCTGTCAAAGAAAATGTAAAATCTAAACTTTTCCTAAGACAAAAACATCAAGAAAGTCTGGGACATTATGAAAAGACAAAACTTAAGAGTAATAATACAATAAGGAGAAGAATTCTAGGTCAAAAGACTAGAAAATATATTTAACAAAATCATAGAAAAAAATTCTAATCTAATGAAAGACAGGTCTATAAACGTGTAATAAACATATAAAATACTGAATAGATTGAACCAGAAAAGAGTTTCACAACATATAATAACACTAAACACTTCAGAGTAAAGGGTTGGAAAAAGATTTTTCAAGCAAATGTACCCCCCAAATTAAGCTACTATAGATATTCTAATACATAACAAAAAGACATAAAACCAAAATTAATCAAAAGAAATGGAGAAGAAAAATTCTTACTCATCAAGAGCAAAATAAACCAAGATGACTGTGATGGTTTGTATATGCTTTACCCAAGGTGGGGCACTATAGGAGGTGTGGCCCTGTTGGAGTAGGTTTATCACTGTGGGGATGGGGTTTAAGATCCTCATCCTAGCTGCCTGGAAGTCAGTCTTCTCCTAGCATCCTTCAGATGAAGATGTAGAACTTTCAGCTCCTCCTGAGCCATGGCTGCCTGGACACTGTCATGCTCCCACCTTGATGATAATGAACTGAACCTCTGAACCTGTAAGCTCCAATTAAATGTTGTTTTCATAAGAGTTGCCTTGGTCATAGTGTCTGTTCATAGGAGTAAAACCTTAACTAAGAAAGAAGTTGGTACCAGGTGTGTGATATTGCTGTAATGGACCTGACCATGTTTTTTTTTGTTGTTGTTGTTGTTGTTGTTTGTTTGTTTTCATTTGTTTGTTTGTTTGTTTTTTGGAAGAATTCGGATTTGGGAACTTTGGATTTAGAAAGCAGTAGGATTGTTTAAGTGGGGCTTAATGGGCTATTCTAGTAGGAATATGGAAGAATTTTGTTGCTGAGAGTGGCTTGAACTGGAGAAGCCTGGCTGTGGTGGTTTCAGAGGAGAAGAATATTAATAGGTTACAGAGAGACTATTTTTGTAATATTTTGGTGAAGAATTTCTTTTTTCTTTGAACTCATTTACTTGGGTGGATAAACACAAAACACTGCATGCAGCAAGGCTCAAAGAACAGCAGTGCAGGTAAGTGAGACCAGGACTCAGGTGAAGGTAGAACCATACCAGCCCATGTTGACTGAGTTCATGTTATAATAGTTGATGTAGACCAGTCTGGGCTGATATGCAGGCGATCCAACAGCAGGCCACACAGCAGCTTGCTGTTGGTATGATTCTATGCACCGCCAATCTTACAGATGCTGTGCAAACAGAGGGCACACTGGTTGTTTGTGCTTGCTGGTGGCCTGTGCCAGCTGCTTGGTGAACTTGGAGAGAAACCTCTCTGGCACAGAGGCTCGGGCAACATTGGTATTCATGATGAACATAGGCATGGTGGCATGTACGTGAGGATTGGAGGATGGTGCGAAGCAGTGCATGACCCAAGCAAGGAACCTGAGTTCTTTGGTGAATGATTGGGCTGCTTTTTGCCCATTTCTGAAGAGTCTATCTGAGGCTAAGGTAAAGAGATTTGTATTAATTGTACTGACAAAGGAAGTCTCAAACCCAACAGAGACTTTGTTTTCTGGTTAGCTCTAATGAAGAATGTTTTGAATGATTGTAATAAGCTTGGAAAGGAAAAACATATAAAATATGTGGTTCAAGTATTAAAGGGACACCAGAAAGTAAAATAAAGCTGAATCTTGTGTTCAAGGAGATAAAGTGACTAAAGGACTGGTGATCTCAGGGCAAGATCCCACTCAGCTAAGCTTATCATTTGTGTTTGCAGTTGAACACAGAATCGTTTGGATTTTTAATCTAGAATAAACTACTTTCCAAAAATAGAAGCCACACTTGTGATTCAGATCTTGAAACTTTTCATTTGGACCTTGAGGCATAGTGGCCATGAAAAGTGTAGATACAGGCAAGGTGGTACACATCTTTAATTCTAGGAGACAGAGGCAAACAGGTCTCTAAGTTAAAGGCCAGCCTGTTATAGAGAAAGTTTCAAGTAGAGAAAATCTTAAATCCAGGTGTGGTCCACCACAACTTTAATTCCAGCACATATAAGACAGGCCTGCAGATCTCTGAGTTCAAGGTTAATTTACAGAGCAATTTTCAGGACAGCCAAGCTTAGGCAGTGAAAAGGTTGGAAAACTGAAAGTGATCATGTAATTGAATGGGAGGGAGCAATGTCCTAGCTCTAGCTGTCAGCAAGATCATCAGCTTTGACCATTTGGCTCTGGCTTTATAGTCAAGAGGAGAAAGAGACTACTGGGACAATTGATGCTGGTTAGCTGGAGTTAATAAATTAGTAGTGATTAATAGACCAGCATCACTGAGTTGAAATCTGGGAAGTATTTTCTGAGAGCACAAAGAAGCTATGTTCCACAGATAGACAAGGTTGTACCTCATACTGCTGTACTTGGTAATCTGTAAAAGCCACCCAGTTGGTACTGGTTTGGAAGGTATAAAGGGGTCATGAAGAGCAGTGGGGTCTTGTCACTATGAAAGGTCATGGGAGGCCATTGGTGAAGGCAGAGCCTCAGTTGCATTTGACAGCCAGGGACTGAAGGGGCCATGCAAAGAAATTGAGGCTTGGCACCATGAAGAGAGTCTATGAGTAGATATTGGTGAAGCCTTGCTGCAGCAGAAGACCCAAGCATATTGGAGATTCCAGTACCATGAGATGACCACCGAGAACAGTAACAGCACTGGAGTGGAGTCAACCAGAGCTTATTGTGCTACAGAAAGCAGAGATAGAGAAGAGATATAGGCCCTTTGGAGAAGCCTAGAAGATCATGTGTGAATCTCAGATATTGGAACAAATAACTGTAATGTTGAAGTTGCCTTAAAAACCCTAAGATAGTTTTAGATGACAGAACCATGGGATGTCTGCAAAGGAAAGTTGCTAATGGAGAGAAAACATCCCAGGAGGAAGTTTGTTGCAGTCAACAAAGATGAGAAAGAAGGTGGAGATCTGAAGACTGCTTTGATATTAGACATGGAGATAGAGTTTGGAGTTGGCCTTGGTAGTTTCCTGACTTGCTTTTGGTCTTACAGTTAAGTGATTTGATGAATCTCAGAAGAGACTTTAAACTTTGAACTTTTAACATTGTTGAGACTACTATAAACTATGGGTCTTTGGAGGTTGGACTAAATGTATTTTTTCATTATGCTAAGGGTAGGTATGACCCCATAGACTCATATATTTGAACAACCTTATGGGGACTGGGAGTGGGATGTGATGGTTTGTATATGCTTGGTCCAGGGAGTGGCACTATAGGAGGCCCCATTAGAGTAGGTGTGTCACTGTATGTAGGGCAGTGAAAGGGGTCTTGGTTTTGTTCGAAGCACTGGCTGGAAAGCCCGGAGACCCAAACAGGTGTCCAAATAGATGCCTGTAAGGGACAGGCATCTATTCCATCACACTCCCAGAATCCAGGCTCCTAACACATGGTGTGGAACTCCATTGACCTACACTGTTCAGTCATGTCCAGGGCAATGGAGCCCGCCCAAAGAGCACAGGTAGAGGGCATAACTACAGGCCTCAGGCCCTAGAGAGATTTACATACTAATGAGATGCCTGAAGGCCAGAGGGCATAACCAATTAAGCATTCTTCCCCAGCCCTTCCTCCCTCTCTCTCCCTCCCTATTTAACTCAGGTCTGCCCTGAGTTTCACTTCTGCTTGAACCATGCCTGTCTGGATGCTGCCATGATCCTGCCTTGATGAATCTCTAAACCTACAAGCCAGCCCCAGTTAAATGTTGTCATTATTAGAGTTGCCTTAGACATGGGGTCTGTTCACAGCTGTTTTAAAAACCGTCATTAAGGCATATTAATTTTTAACATCTATGCATCAAATGCAAGAACATCCACATTTATAAAAGAGGCATTACTGAAGCTTAAACACTGGACTCAGACATTCATAGTACAAGAGTGTCTTCCGTTTGCCCAGGTTTATTACATTAAGGGCCCAGCTTCCTGACCACCTCCCAACATGGGCCTCTCTCCTGGAATGTGTCTACACATGTGCTCTGGGCCTTCCACACTCTCAGGTGGGTTCCCTCCCCTGTGGTCTGAGGAATGTTAATCAGCCTCTCCCTTCTTCCTCTGAATGTTAATTCAACAATTGTCCTCTGAACTAAGGAATGTGCTCCTTCCAGAATGTGTCCTGGAACAGTGAGATTTTTCTTTTCTTTTTTTTGTTTTGTTTTGTTTTGTTTTGTTTTGTTTTGTTTTGTTTTGTTTTGCTTTGTTTTGTTTTTCGAGACAGGGTTTCCCTGTGTAGTCCTGGCTGTCCTGGAACTCACTCTGTAGACCAGGCTGGCCTTGAACTCAGAAATCCACCTGCCTCTGCCTCCCAAGTGCTGGGTTTAAAGGCGTGCGCCACCACCACCTGGCCATCAGTGAGATTTTTCAATTTTAAGTTTAGATTGAGACTTGAAGTCCTACAGTAGAAGGTAGGAAATAATAAAGCTGATGTCAGAAGTCAATAAAATAATAACAAAAAGAATAATACAAAAATATCAATGAAACAAAGCGTTGGTTAATTGAGAAAATCAATAAGCCACACAAACATTTAGCCAAACCAACTAAAAGACACAGAGAGAATATCCAAATTAACATATCAAAAATGAAACGGAGGAGCAGAGCATGAGACACTGAGGAAATCCAAAGATTTTTTTAAAGACATATTTCAACAATTTTATGCTACAAAATTACAAAGTCTAAAAGAAATGGAAAATTTTCCTAATACACTACACTTACTAAATTTAAGTCAAGATCAGATAAATGATTTAAATTGACCTATAGCCCTTAAGCAGTCACTAAATGTTTAGCAAACAAAGGGAGCCCAGGGCTGATGTACTTATAAAGAGATAAAGAGAATATGTTCTGTGGGTGTGTGGATAGCTATGGGGTAAGGGGATGTCTCAGTGGGCCCACACAGAGGCCTCTCTTCCCCCTGAGGGACCAGTCACACTCTATAGAATAGAGTTTATTCAGGGCATGGAGAGGGGAGCCAGGAGGATAGAAGAAGCACAGAGAGAGAGAGAGAGAAAGAGAGAGTAGAGAAGTAGAGGCTGTCCATGACCATGTGGAGAGAAGGGGAATGGAAGGGGGGAGGATTGAGGAGACAGAGAGAAGCTAGAGGCAAGAGATCAAGAGATCAAGAGAGAGAGGAGGGAGCAAGCAGCCCCTTTTATAGTAGGCCAAGCCTACCTAGCTATTGCCAGGTAACTGTGGGGAGGAGCATACCTGGCTGTTGCCAGGTAACTGTGTAGGTGGAGTTTAGAGAGAATACTAATAAGGGCCAGGTAGTTTCAGTGTAGAATTGTAATAGACTTTCAAGGAAGAACTAAGATCAATAATAATCAAGTTATTCCACAAAATTAAAATAGAAGAAGCAATATCAAATTCATCTAATGGTGCTACAGTCACCCTGATACCCAATACATCAAAGATTCAACAAGGAAATGGAACTACTGCCCAAATTCCTTCATTAATATTGATGTAAAAATTCAATACAATACGTGCAAACTGAATCAAAACACATCAAAAAGATTATCCACCATGATCAAGTAGGTGTCAGGACATGTTTCTCAGTGTTATCAAATTAAAAACCCAGATGTAAATTCACACATGAATGGATACCTGAATTTTGATAAAGAAGTCATAAATATTGAATGGACAAAAGAAGTTATCTTTAACAAATGGTATGGGTCCAACTGGATATCAGTATGTAGAAGAATACAAATAGATCTATATCTATTACTCCACATATACTATAAAAGATAACATATTGGCACAGAAGAGAGATTCTTAAATAGAATACCAATAGTATAGGCAGTAAGTTCAACAATGAGTAAATGGGACCTATTGAAACCAAAAAGCTTCTGAAATGCAAAGGATATCATCAATCATACAAAATGGCAGCCCACAAAATGGGAAAACATTTTTACCAATTCTATGTCTGACAGATGGCTAATATGCAAAATACCCCGAGAACTCAAGAAACTAGACATCCAACAAACAGCTTCTTAGAAAACTGAAAATCAACCTATCTCCAGACCCAACTATACCATTCTTGAGCATATGCCCAGTGAATGCTATATCTTATCACAAGGGCACTTGCTCAACTATATTTATTCTAGCTTTATTCAGAATAGCCAGGAACTGGAAACAACCTAGGTACCTCTCAACTGACGAATAAATAAAGAAAATGTAGTACATTTAAATAATGGTGTACTACTCAGCTGTTAATAATGACATCATGAAATTTGAAGGCATATATGTAGGCGTAGAACTAGAAAAAAATCATGCCTAGGGGGATAACCCAGACCCAGAAAAAGAAACATGTCATGTACTCACTTATAAGTGGATAATAGCTATCAAGTAAAAGATAATCATGCTAAAATCTACAGACCCAGGATGTCTAAGTAAGAGGGACAGCTTAAGGGAGGATCTAAGGATTTTCCTGGAAAGAGTAAATCAGAGAGATTTTACAAGTAGAATTGGGGGTGGGGGGTCAGTGGAGTTGGGAAGAGGAAGATTCAGGATGTGGGAAGGGAGGAAGAAAATACTGGAAGTTCAGGCAGTTTGGAGGCAAACTGGAAACCTAATGCAATAGATGCACTATGGAATCTCAGAGGGTAAGCCGAGCAAAGACTCCTAGTAATCAGTGACCTGGAGCATGAGCAGGCCACCTTTTGTAACCAGGCAAGGCCTGGAAGAGAGATTGAAACACCAATCCACACACTAAAGTCTTTCCCTTACAATTTGTCTTGCCCACAGTGTGTTCTGGGATCGAAAGCCTAGCAAAACTGTCATCAAAGAATCCGAAGAATTCTTTATCATGAAACTGATGGGAAGAGATGAAGAATACCACAGCGAAACATTAGGCAGAGCTTAGGGGAGGAAGAACCCAAGGAATCAGAGGGGTCAGGGAAATACAAGGCCCACAGAATTAACTCGTGGGGACAGGCAAAAGTCAGAGAGGCTGTTGGGGTCTGACCTAGGTTCTCTGAATATAAATGGCAAAGTAGCTCTTATGTAAATCCTTATAAATGCAGGAGTTTTTGTATCATTGTGGAACTCTTTTCCTCTTACTGGGCTGCCTTGTGCAGGCTTCCTGGTTTTATTGTAGCTCTTTGTGCCATTTTTGATTGACTGATATCCAAGGAGGCTTGTTCTTTTATAAGGGAAGGCATAGTGTGGTGATGGATCTGTGGAAGATGGGATATGGGGAGGAAGAGAATGGGGGTGGGGAAACCGGTAGAGATGCAGTATATATGGGAATTTAGAAAAAAACAAAAAGAAGGAGGAGAAGGAGGAGGAGGAGGAGGAGGAGGAGGAGGAGGAGGAGGAGGAGGAGGAGGAGGAGGAG
>JANHMN010000013.1:56730232-56755232 GCA_030674055.1 Rhabdomys pumilio | reverse complement strand
AAGAAAAGAAAAGAAAAGAAAAGAAAAGAAAAAGACCAAGAAATAGATGGACACATATTCACAGGTAGTTTAAAAATGTCATGCAGTATTCCTAGCCTAAGAGTTTCAGTGGCACAGAACCCTACTGTCTGTCCATTAAGTGATGTACACATTATGTGCCCACTGAACTAAGCTCGGTTTAGTTTGAAGTTTTCTTTTGCTCCATGTTGAAGATGAAACTGATGAGCAACAATTATCACAGAAATATATAAATGTAACTTACAAAAACATTAGGTTGTTCCAAATATTTCATCCTTCTCCCTTCACTTCTGTTTTATGCTGTTTTATTTATTTTATTTATTTATTTTAAAATGATTGAGGAGAAAAAGGAAATAGAGTATTTGAAGAAAGCAGCATACATTCTTTCGTAGAGGGTAGAAGAATTTACCAATTACTTCATTGATATCTGTATTACCAACCTTACTTTTAAACTTTTGAATCAGAAAAACTTTTTCATAGCTGACAATGCTATTTTAAGAGACCCGGACACAAATCTATTTTTGCAAATGGAGAATTTTCACAGGAGCAAGATCTTTTAACTTGTTCTCACTTTTCTCTCCTTTCCTTGTTCTCTGTCATCAAATCTTCTCTTCATAAAAAGGTTCAACGATAAAAATATTATTGAATCCTTTAAGAAAATCTAAAAATCTTTCTATATCTGCTTGCATGTCACCACAATGTAATCCACTGAACTTCTAAAGAACCTAATGGCAACAATTATTCCACATAAAAGACGACATATTCTACAGTGTTAACAGCAATATATGTCAAAGAAAATAATTTCAGATGATGGAAATTGCCTGGACATTTTGGAATGAACATAACAGAATTGTTCAGCACCTCATTAGGTATACCTGGGGCAGAACACAGCTACAGAAGCTAGTTTAAAGGGTCTTTATATAGGTTCCCGAGTATGGTCTCCCTGTGGCTCTATTCTTGAAGCCAGTTGACTTCCTCACCCTCTGCGCACATTCTTCATGAGCACCTGATCCTCCAATTAAGCTTTCCACCTGCAGAGGCCAAGTTTCCATCCCGCTCAATTTCTGTCCCCAACCCTCTCCACAGCTCAGTGTATTCTGTGACCAGAGAATGAGCACAGCAGATTCCACCAAGAATCTGAATTTTGTGAGAGGCCCAGTATTCTTGAGGTTACCAGGGCAACCTCTGGGGCTTGGATGAAGATCTCGGCAATATGTCACTAGGTAAGACTTTTATTGGGTCCAGGGGCAGAATACAAAGCTCAGACTGAGAATTCTGTGTAAATAATGTGAGTCACGTAGGGTGGGCTGAAGGAAGGAAGACTCATTCTCTCCTGTGCTCTACAGGACAAGACTGATTGTGAGAGAGATGCTGTTTGAAGAAGACTGCCAGGTCCACAGTGCTTCTTCTGAAGCCTAGGACTGAAGGTCATTACAAACACATTATCCTAAGGACTTCAAGAATTCAGCCTATCTAGGTATTTCTGCACACACAAGGAAAGTTCACATGTCTGTCTTATCAAGAAGACTAAAGTGTGCTGGGAAAACAGTCCACTACCACAGATAACAAAAATAGCACTGACTCTAAACTCTGTAAAGTGAATTGATAGTAATGGTGTAAGCCTACTGTGGTCTCCTTTTCTATTTCAGGACCATAGCTTCAGAAATTATTTTTAATTCATCAGAATTTCTAAAATTCAAACCGTCATGCGGAATTTGTCTTAATGTACATTAATACTCATAAAATCTTTGAATCCCATTGCCATAATGTGGGGTCCGGTTATGTAAGAAGACCCTCATGCATCTAAGCTGTCTTCTTGAATTTCTGACCAAAGTCAAGACTTTGGGCAAAATTCCTGAAAACTTCTATAGTGTCATTTCAATCTGCAATATTGAAAATCTTGTTTAACAGAAAGTATTTGTGAGGATCAGTGTACATAACATGAAATCTGCACAAACACAGTACATACACACATGTGAGTGCACAAATAAATCCACATGCAATCACATGCACACACAGACATGCACACACATGCACACACACCACGTTTAAATAGGAGAAGCTGTCATTATTATCTTTCCATAATTTGTAATTCTATATAGGTGCTTTGTTACTCCTGCCATTTTATCAAAATCTGTCTTCCTGTGATTGTTTCCAAGTGAACTCACACAATCCAGTTATTGAAATATCATTATCTAGAACATTCTCAATAGAGAAAAATAAGAAAAATAAATTTAACTGCTAAAATAATATCAATTTAAATGAGCTAGCGATTATTGGTATCCTATCCCTCAGTAGAATCTACTGAAGCAATTTTACATATAGCCTTACTTCACAAATGGGGGATGAGTGTACATGTGGCAATGTGCTCGCAGTGCTTACATTTTTGAAGAGGATTTGGATTCCATTTAATTTATTGTATTTTATTTCCCATTATATATTTCAAATTGTTTTATCTGTTTTTATAAGGCATAGTTTTATTAAAGAGAACAGACAGGATGCATGGCACGCTTCTTGTAACACAACTGAGCTAGTTTCTGGTTTTGGAAAGATTAATATATGTTGCTTGGAAATAAATTCCAAGAAATTTAGATTTTTTTTTTAAATTGGAATTTGATCATTTAAACACTCTGCTGGGAATAATTGACTGCCATTTGTCCAAGGGTGTTAATTAAACTGCTCATTTTATTTACTGAGTAAATGGTTTTTAAGTCAAAATTTGAGAGTTAGACTAAGATTGGTCACAGTTGGTCACAGAATGCAAAGTACCTAGTTAAAGCACTTCCAGGAAGGTGTACTAAACAGTTTTGCAACAAGTGAATAGTTCTGTGCAATTTATAGGTCAGAGCATCTTTCCATCTTAGATAAAACCTTTCTTTCAGGTCTGAAATTTCCAGACATCCACACTTCCCTCTTTTTTTATTTATTATCTTTATTTAAGTTGTAATAGCAATATGTACCCTTTACAGGAGAGAATGTTGTAAGTTAACAGTTACCTGAATACTCATGTGAACTTCGTAGAGTCATGTGATTACGATCAGAAACTGGAACATAGGTTAGACAAGAGCACTCTCTTCATTCAAAGCTTAACTTCATGGTCAAAAAGAAAACACACATAATTTACAATATTGTCCACGACACACAGAATCCAAGTTAAATAAAGAGTAAATATTATAACATTTGAAATTTAAGCATTCTAAGCTATTACTTTGGCTTAGAATCATATAATTTTAATATGCTTTTATTTTTAGAAATTTTCGTCAAAAGAGCATCTTGTAGGAGTGATTCAAAAATTATTCAAACAGTTTGTTTTGTATGAAATATTTAAAAGAAATGGCTTTTACTGAAAGGAATAGAAATGGAAAACATATTTGCATAAGACATTTACATGATTTATAAGTATCACTTGGGTTCCCCAAGGTAACTTGAATCTGACTAGTTCATCCCCTCTGCCATAAACCATGCCATCTATAAAGCTGCCTGTCCACACACCTACCCACCCACACACCCATCCACCTGCATGCCTTCTCATCCACACACCTGCCCACCCACACACCTGCTCACCTACACACCTGTCCATCTACACACCTGCCCCCCCACACCTGCCCACCCACACACCTACCCACACAAACATATGCTCACCTGTAAAAGTATTTTAAGATGAGTTCCTAGTAATGCCTACATTCAGTCCTGAAAACAAAAATTCTATTTAAGAGAATATCTTTGAGTATCACAATAGCAAATTTGGATAGAGGTGTTAGTAATAGTCATTGAGGAAATAGAAAAACAGCATTTGTAAATTAGCAGCATTTTGGGAAGAGTCAGACCTCCAAGTCTACATACTTCCCTTCAACAAATGCCACTCTCTTTTCCTATATAGTAGTTACCTAAAGTTTTGGCTGATACCCAAAATGCATTCATTATCTGCTTTGTATCCTACCATTAGTTATTTAAAATATTTTACAAAATAATTATTTTCTTCTTTTTGATACTATGATACAATCAATCCATTTCATCATCCCCTTTCTTCCCTCAAAACATCCTATAATTTCTATCTCCTCTTTGAAATTTATGGCCTCTTTCTTTACCTCTTTGTTACTACACTGACATACATATATTCTTAAATACACAAATGCGAGCTGCTCATTCTGTACATTACTTGTATGTATGTTTTCAGGGCTTGTACTGGATACCCATTAGGCATTCTTGGTTATATTATAATGATTATCCATTATGCAATAATCTTGTGAAGATTATTAAAAAATTTTGAGATCTACAGGGTTAACAGGAGGTATACTAGGCACAAAGGAGGGCATAGCTCTCTGCCTTCATGTTTTCCTTTATAGGAGCTTGCACATAAGCTCTCATTATCAGGAGGAAGAGATGTGTATGACATCATCTTGATAGAATTCTGCAGCCTGCAGTGTTCACATTTCTATTCTCCTTTACTTACTTAGGAGGGTTTCATCTGAATCATCGCTTGTTGGACAGTCCTTTGTGAATCATAATCCTCTCTGATACCACTATCAGTGAAAATGGTGCTGTCAACATTTATGTCAACGCCGAGGTTGTAATTTTTGACAGTAATGTTCCTGGGCTTGATCTAAAACTCTCTGCTCACATTGACAGAGCTGGCTGTCAGCTTCCCTTTTCCCTGACACTTCTAAGTGACTGAGGACTTGGTGGAACTCACTTTAGGAAAAAATCTCATTCCAAGTTCTCCCATTAGGTCCATGGCTCATCTGAAAGAGCTGCCTATGTTTCCAAGAGATAAATGAGTGCAGAAGACCAGGGACTTGGGTCTGCCTTAGGTTGCTGTATAATTTTATAAATAACTGAGGA
Source organism: Rhabdomys pumilio (assembly GCA_030674055.1). Classification (NCBI taxonomy): domain Eukaryota; kingdom Metazoa; phylum Chordata; class Mammalia; order Rodentia; family Muridae; genus Rhabdomys; species Rhabdomys pumilio. The sequence continues at coordinate 56,750,372 of JANHMN010000013.1, read as the reverse complement.
AATAAAACACAGCAGAAGTGAATTTCTCCTGAAGGCTGGACCTTGTCACAAACCAAAGCATCTCTCAGAAACACCATTAGAGAACATTAGTCTGTCCTTGCTTACTTGTTTCAAATCACAAAATGATGCTTGACAATTTTATGATCCATATGATTAAGGAGCTTCATTTTCACCAATTTTGCCTTTCAGTGCCCATCAGAGTGGCCTAGTTGTGCTACGTTCTTCCCTCATCAGTTTTGGCCAAATAGTTCATCTTCTAAGAAACTGCTTGTATTCCTTGAGAATGATTAGATTAGCAAATATTAAAGTAGTTAAATATTATATAAAACTAGAGAATATTGGCAAAAGCAGTGCACTCATATATTGCCGATGACACTGTAAATAGGTATAAGCATTTTAAAAAGCAATTTGGGATTATATAAAAAAAGCAGGAAAATATATATATACATAATGTTCCCAGTAATGCTACTCTTGGGAATATATTCTAAGGAGATAATTCACAGTAAAATAAAAGCTGTATAGACAGAAACACTTATTGCAAAATTATTTATAGCAATTAAATTGGTTATAAGTTACATCCAATAAAAAGGACTAAACACAGTATATTATATCAGATGGATTAAAATGTATGAAATATTAAAGACTAGATTCCTATTACTCTACATCCACAATCACTTTCTCAGTCTCCTTTTTGAAGTGCTTATTCTTGAAGCCCAAATATAAACATTTCTGGGTGCATTTATGCAGTGTCAAAAAATGTACCACAGCACCTAACAATTCATCCATCATGATAAACTTCCAATTATGTTATGTATGTGAATTCACATTTTTACCCACTTTATCATCAACCCTGTGTGTATAAGGACTCTTCCTTTTATCACTGTATTGTTAAAGTTTAGATAATTGTAGGAGATTAATAATTTCTAAATAAACTGTTGGATAGCAAAAATAAGTTTACCTTCTTTATACATAATGAAACCTATATTATATAAAGGTATTTTTTTACAATGCAGAAAATATTTTAAAGGGTTCATTGTAAGAATAATATATCATATACTATTAGATATTATATGCATATATAAAGTTATATACTTATACTATTTTAATGAATAAATATTAGAAGTGATATAAGATCGATTACTCTATATAACACTTCTGATTCAGAGTCCTTAAGTGAGAAAATTATTGCTTAACTTGTTTAAAATTTTCCATTTTCATAAATATATTACTAAGTTAGGGAACTCAGTAAGTTTATTGAATAATCAATTTCATCTCTTCAAAACACAGAGTAAAGGTACATGCCCTAAAATATTTTTACTGCTTGAAAATCAAGCATCTAGACAGTATGAATCTGGGAGGATACTCATCTTCTATGTTGTGAGGCTCATAAATGGTTTGGAAGGAAGGCACAACAGAGAAGCATTTTCTGGTTTTGTGTGGTAATCAATAATGAAACCCACAATTGTTTGCTATTCAAAGAATAAAAAAAAAACCCTGTAAATTGTATAATTCTAAATTAGTCAGGTGTATCACATCCCCTATACTCAGGTCTCAGGGGTCAATGCAGAATATAAGGCAGAAACACTATAGGAAATAGAGGCTATGGAGGAGTAATATGAATCAAATGTGACAGGTCTGACCATTCATGAACCCACAACGGATGTTAGTGCATGCACAAGACCTTCACAAGATCAAGCCAGGCATGATCCCAACCTAGATGAGAGAGGAGATCATGAACTTCTTTCTGACCCTGGCTCAAGAGCTATTGACAATTGAGAGCTGCTGGGCTCTAAGTGGGTGGGTTTGAAGCAGAGTACATATTTTTCCATGATACAAACTCTGAGGGACAACATACACTGTAATATTTAGATAAAAGCCTGACAAACTAGACATATACTGCATCAAACACTTCATCCCTGAGGCGTATAGAACTCATATACCTGTGAATCCAAAGTGTTGCATAGACTTATTGATTACATCACTTCTAACAATAAAGATAGTATAGTTATATAATAATGTTATAATTTTCTTTCTTCTTTTGACTTGATTGCTATTCTTACATCCAACTTTTAAAAATACTTTTCATATTGTCAACAATTATTTTTATTTAGAGTTTTGTTATATAAAGGAAATAATCATTTTCCAGCAGTATATTAGTTGACCTATAACTATATCATCTATATCAATATCTATAATCAATATCTATATCTGCATCCATATCCATAGTTACATCTATCTTTATCTATATCTATCTACCTATAATATGTAATCTCTATTTTCACTTCACCTCGATATTTATTTATAATACTTTACCCATATAACATGTATGCATGACAACAGGCGTACATATCTTCTACAGAGTCAAGTGTTTCTGGTGTTCTGCCTTCAGTTCTCAATGCCAAAATCAAGCCAATTAATTTTCACTGTTGTGTTTCTATAATAGCAACAAAACATAGAGTAGCTGCCTTATATCTCATATATGTGAGAAAAATCCGACTTTCAGTAGGTATCAGTCTCACATTATCAGGTGAGTATATACTTTCTGAAACTCCCTGGATAAGTAGCTATCTTTGTCATATGTTTTTTTTTATACATAAACATTGTCTTGGGTTTAACTGATAGATGATCCATATTAGAAGCAAATAGAAACCTGTAATAAAATATAACACAAAGTATAAAAGTGTCCTATTGAAAGTTATTTATTTATGCATTTTTATGTTTTATTTACTTTTATTTTATGAATTTGAGTCTTTGGCTTGCATATATGTCTGTGCACCAAGTACATGAATGTACTGACTATGAATATATAAAGAGGTCATAAAATTCTCCGGAACAAAACTTACAAATGGTTGTTAGTTTCCAAGTGGGTTCTGGGAACCGAACCAGAGCAATAGGTGCTCCTAACCTCCAAGCCGCACATCCAGCCTCTAGTCTAAAAGCTGATTAACGTGTGCGTCATTTTAGGAATTTTCCATTTAAGATGCATATATTCAAGTGGTACAAAGTTGGAACTGTGGCAGCTGTGGATAATGAGGTTTGTATTTCAGAGTTTTCACAAAATGCCTCTAGTCAGGGTCAGAGACGTTTGCATCTTGAATACTTTTATCATAAATACAGTGCTTGTGTTTGATCTTACAGTGAACATCTCTCTTCAGTCTGACGTCTACAACTTGATTGTAACATTGACTTTCTAACAACATTTCAGGAACTGTTATATACATACAGTTTGCCTTTGCTTATTGGCTGCTTGTGTTCTCTACAGTACATTTGAGATCCATCTATAATACTAGGATCAGGAGTAAGATCCATGCCTAATGCTGAGATTATCAACACCTTGTTTATTTTTATTATTAATGTCTTCTTTTAAGGAACTATCACAATTAACATTCATTCATAATATGAAAGACCTTTATTTTGTTTCCAATTATTGTTACATTAAAAGAAACTGTTGCAAACACATTAACACATTTCTAGGTACCCACAACTGGTCTTGTTCTTAAGTAAGTACTCAGGGGTATGAGTTTATCTGATCAACATGTAATCACAGTTTATTAAGTTCTCCACAAATCATCTTCCAAAGTGATGGTACCATTTTTCAGTCCTACTGCAAATAGTAATTCAAACTGCTACATGTAGTGACAGGTTCAAGTAGTACCAGGTATCTTTCCTATGAATAATATAGGTCTGTAGTGGGTGTCAAATTTGCTATTAACTTGATTTTCCATAGTTGTTATAGTAAGCATCTTTCCATCCAGTTATTTGATTTCCATGTGCATCCTTTTAAAATTATATTTTTAAATTAAATATAATTATAGCATTTCCCCCTTTCCTGCCTTTAATCTTTTTAATGTATCCCCTTGTTTTTTTCTAATTCATGTCATGTATTTCTGTAATTACTGTATTATACATATTCATAAATATATAGACAATTCTATCATCTACATAATGTTACATATGCTTAAACACACAATATTATACATACAAACATATGTCTGTGTGTTTGTGTGTGTGTGTGTGTGTGTGTGTGTGAATGTGTGAGTGTGTGTGTATATGATTTCAGTTCTGAGGACTTTGAATTGAATAACCACTTAGAAGGCTCTTCCCATCAGAAGGCTTGCTCTGCCATTGTCAGCATTCCTTAATTTTCTGGACTTCTTTGTCTTGTTCATGGCCCTATGAGATGAGATTCCTTCATTCCCTGTTAAGATGTGTATTGGTATCATTCTTATAAAGATTTGTCTAGGACAGCCATTTTGTTAAGACTAATAGGTGTATCTTCCCTTTCATCTCTTGGAGACATAATCTCACAATAAACTTTCTATTACTTTGGCTATTTATTTATTTATTTATTTATTTATTTATTTATTTATTCATTCATTCCATTCATTTACATTTAAAATGATATCCCCCTTCCAGGTTACCCCTCTACAAACCTCCCATCCCACATCTACCCTCTCTGCACTTCCCACTACACTGAGGCATCAATCTTCCACAAGACCTCAAACCTCCACAGGTCCAAGAGCTTTCCTTCCCATTGATGTCAGATAAGGCCATCTTCTGCTACCTATGTATCTGGAGCCATGGATTCCTCTCTGTACACTCCTTGGTTTGTCATCTAGTCCCTGGGAGCACTTGGTGGTCTAGCAAGTTGATGTTGTTCTTCCTGTGGGTTGCTCCTCCAATTCCTTCTACCATCAGCCCTACAGGGGTCCCTGAGCTGAGTCTGATGGCTGGTTCTTGTATTCTTTCTATTCACTCTTCCATGATATTTCTTGATCCTTAGATGTGAAAGCTGTATTGTAGATGTATAAGTTTTGATTGAGCACTACAGAATCATTAGTTCTCTGAATTTTGATAGGTTGTGATTTTTTGTAATAGTCTCCATCTGCTGCAAAGAGAGCTTTCTTTGATTGGGGTGAAATACGCTTACCTTTGGGTATGAAGATAAATATCTTGAATGCAGTTATGAGTTACATGGTTTAGAAAAGTAATCAAAGATTAATATCTCACTAACCTAAGGTAGCTGGCAATGTTTTAGGAAGTGGGCATGATTTTCCTCTTGCTGAGAGGGCCTTAAGTTCAAGTAGACTGCTCCTGGTTACTGCCAAACCTTAAGTGTCATTATCACACCTTTCAGATTATCAAGTCATCTTGGTCCTCTTGGCAGTTCATAGGTGTCATAACTGACTAGAACGATCAGGTGCTTCTCTCCTTTGAAGTTAGCATGCCATGATCTGATAATATAAAAGCTTTTCCCCATTGCGGAGGGTTGAATGCCAGATCCATCTGAAACACACTGGGTATCGTGCCCAAGGTACATTGTTTCTTCAGCAGTAGAGATCTGCACAATAATCAAATGAAGCACACTGGCTTCTGTATTGGGAGTCATTTAGACTCATCAGCTAAAGTGGAGATTCCCCTGCTTGGTAATACAGTTTTTCTCAGACAAGTTATGTAAATTTTAGGGAACATTCTCAGCCCAGGTAGCAAAATTTTTATTTAAAATTTATATGTGTTTATATAGACAAAATTTACATGTATTCTATCTAATTTCTAGTAAATAGCTAACATGATTATGACTTTTTCAGATATCATTGCTGTTATTTTTTCCTCCTTCCATACTCCCTAAAATGACCGACCCAATACTTTTATATCTATAGCTCCAAAAGACTTATATCCTGATATTCTCCTCTTTATTGCTTCTCCACTGCCCATGGGCCATTTTTACGTTCTTCATCTCTGTGACTATTCTTGACTATATGCTAATATCTGAAGATCTAATGTCGTCATCAACAGGTGGGATAATATGTGTTTTGTCTTTCTGAGGGTGAGTTACCTTATGCCACATGGTCTTTATTACTTTTATTCATTTATCTGCAAAGTTCATAATTTCATTTTTCTTCATAGATGAATGGTATTCCACAGTATACATGTGATTTTTTTCATTATCCATTTGTCATTTAGGAACATTTAGGAAATTCCCACATTTTAGCTATTGAAAAGTGATAAACAATGTTCATGGCTGAACAAGTGTCTGTGGAATAGGATGCCAAGGAGTTGAATAGTGCATCATGTGGTAGGTTTGTTTTCAGATTTCTGAGGGTTTCTACATTGATTTCCACATTTTCTACACTGATTTACAGCTGAGAGTTTAAAATCCAGCTAATACCGAAGGCAGTTTTCATTTCCACACATCCATGGACACATTAACTGTGAGCTGATGTTTTTGAACTTCATTCTGACTGAGGTACAATAAACTCTCAGAGATCTTTTGATTTACATTTCTCAAAATATAAGTGAAAATGAACAATTTTAGATTTTATTATCTACTAGTATTTGTTTTTATTCTTTCCTAAGCACACTGTTAAAATCCGCGTCAATTTTAAAAATAGAATATTTTCTATTTGAATTTTTAAATTCTTTATATATTTTTGATATTAATCCATGATCAGTTTGATAGCCAATAAACAAAGTACCTGACTGTGTGCATCCTCACTGGATTGATCTTTGCCTAACTGTGCTCTGTGTACAGTATTCCAGGGGTTCTCATGAGCATTCATAGTTTATTTTCTGGCACTGCACAATGAAACAGCCAGTTTATTCTTAATACTCAGAACACCATGAGTTTGGAAAACATGTCTCTGAATGTAGATTCATTGAAACTTCTTTTTGAAGTTGAACTTAAGAAATGTCCCATTCTTGGGGTAAAGCAGATAAAAAATAACGAGCTATGCCTCAAAACCCATATGCCTTACTCCCTAATTTCTCTGATGATTTCAAGTTCAATGGAGTGCCAACACTGGCAATAGAGTTGAGAATCAGCTTCTTAAATGAGGTCTGCACTATTCTGATGTAATCTTCTTTAAATGTGAAATGGAGACAACTAGGGTTAATAAACCAGAAAATGTTTTAGGAGTTATTTATCCCTTCTTTTCTGCTGGGCTCCATGTACTGTTTAGATGAATTGTTAACATTCTATGTCTAAATGTTTATTGAAATTTAACTCTGTATAAGATGCTATACTATTGGTCTATAAATATTTGTTGAATGAACTGAAGATAAATACATTGTACTATTATTCTAAATAAAATCTGTAACTCACATTAAATCATTCTCATGTTTCATATCTAAAAGTCACACTGGGACTTTTTACAAAGCACTGGTGACATGTTAGATGACAGAGAGGGTAGAGACAGAATCCAAACTCTGAAGAGCATATGGTATTGACTGGAAAAATTTATATTTATACAAGAACGAGAGTAGTAGATATATACTAAGCATGAACTAAATTGAATACTCACACAAATACAGTGACTGAGATGTTTGTAACTGTAAGAAATTAAATCCCTATGGCAACAGACCATAATATGGGCAGTATAGATGGAGATGTAAATCATTCCAACATTTTCTTGGCTCAAAAACACAGGGAACATGAGAACCCACACATGTCCACAAATGGAAGGAGTGCGTGTTAAGTCTTAGAACTATATATTTTACTCAGGGAAGAATAAGCATGACCTGGAACATGACAGAGGATCTCAGGTTTCAGTTAGAAAGAAATGGATACGTGTAAAAAGCTAATCATCTCAGAGTGCAGAGTACATCAGTAAAGGATCCATCTATGCAGTGATCTTTAAGGTAGTCAGTTGGTGGCAATACTGAGAAGACCTGGTGGCCAGAAATACATGGAATTCATGGCTAAGCACACTTCATTGTAATACAGTATTTATCCTATTCCAGCAACCAATACAGAGCCTCCTGTTTGATGATTAGCAGATCTACCACTGGATTTTCTGTAGTTTTGTGTTCACTTTTTTTCAAAATCATTTATATGAAATAATAGGCATAGTACAATATTCAATGTTAAATTTTTTGGACTAAAACAGATCTAGCAGCAGCTAGAAAGTCAGTCTTTTTAAAGGCCTGTTATAACAACAGGTGCATAAGAACCCTTTATAAATAAGAGAAAAATTTGTATTTTATATGGTCAAAGAACAATATGGAAAGAGCTGAAGGTATTTAAAACAGATTAAACTAGGGGAAGCTAGTGAAGTTGACAGTGAACATGGCTAAGTGGCATGTGATGATTGTAGATAATTTTCGTGTTGTACATTCAACGGACCTAAGTGATAACTAAGGATTATAGAAAGTTGTGGTGTTGTATATTTAGCCTTCTAATTAAAAAAGATATTGAGGATATACCTCTCTTAATTTTACATTATACATGCTCTTAAAAACAGAAGTTCACATCTTGTTTTCTGACTACAAATGCTGCCATTTCCTATGTGTAATTGTATAACTCCTTCCTTCCAAAGACAAAGGGAGATTTCACAGACACAATACTCCAATAAATATGAGCAAGCACAGAGCAAAGGCTGATCACTCTTAGCCTATAGAATTACATTCCTTTGGTTTTGTTTGTTTGTTTGCTTGTTTTGCTTTTCATTTATTTATTTATTTATTTTTTGTCCGCTGTGCTCATCACTCTTGTCCCGTGACTCTTTTCTGTGTCAACACTCCTGAACACCACCTGGGATCAGCAGCAGCAAGGCAACTGCAAAACTGGCTTTTCTCACACAACCTTCCAGAAGCAGCAAGCAGTGGATCTCTGGGGATAACTCTGTGTCACATAATTTACTGCCCAATTTTGCTAACCCATGAGGTTTAGATGCTAGTCTTTTTCAGAACTTCAAATAAGCTTACAAGTTTGGGGCTATTTATCTATAATAAACTTTTAAATATTCAGTATGAAAAAAAACCTCGCATTTTCAGCTTTGAATGCATTGATGAATATTCTTTGAGGATTTCAGAGGAAAAGGCATTTGGTATACAGAGGATGTTGTATTATTCTTGCTTTCCATTCTGCCTAATATTTACAGTAAAAAGTATACCATTGTAGAGCCAAAAGAGACCTTGGAGATAATCTGATTTAATGAGCTCATTTTGTAGAAAGGTCTGAATAGGAGTTACCCAAGATCACACAGTTATTTAGTAGAAGAATTGAAATGAGAATCAGGCTTTATAACTCTGCACAGGCATATACTTGATTCAGAAAGTGAATTGAATTTCCTCCAACAGGAGCCCAGAGCCATTCTACAAAAAGAAGTAAAAAGCAAGATATTTTTCAATAGCTTTACACTGTCTACAAAACACACAGCCAAAGGAGATGTTTCCTTTTGACTACGTGTGATCCAAAACTTAACTGAATCCATAGAATAGAAAATGTGTTATGCTCCAGTCTAGCATAGAAAACTTGATGAGGGCAGCTGTAGAGTTGAGCCTTAAAGGCTAGCCAGAGTATGTGGGGGCATAGATGCCATGCTATGTGGTAAAAATATAACCATACAGGGCCATGCACATGAACAGTGGTAATGAGGCCACATGAGAACATAACAGAGACGAAATTAAACATTGTCCTATTCTGTCATTAATATGACTAAAATAGTCATGGCATGAGCAAAAAGATTTCACTCAATTGTGTTTTATTTTTTAACGATTTATTTTTAATTATGTGTATTTGTGTCTGTGTGTGCACATGAGTATACGGGCTCACAGAGAAATGAAGAGGGCAGGAAATCCCAGGATGTAAATTTCAAAGTTGTGAGCCATCTGACATGAGTGCTGGGAACCAAATTTATGCTTTTATTAATGACCAATAAGCATTCGTACCTACCAAGACATTCTTCCAGTGACATTAATTTACTTTTAAATTTTTCTTTGGGCTTGTAAACTATTCTCTTAACAAAAATAAATGTGTAAGCATCTATCATCAGAGCCTGCTGTGATAAAACACCAGATGCTGACAATTTATAAACTAAGATAATTTTAAGTTTAAGGTTTGAGGACTAGGAAATTAAAGATCAAAGTGGTAGCAAATTAGATTCCTGTACAGAATAAATCTAGTGGTTTTTAACTGTGATAATTTGTATGAGATATGTCTTCCATAATCTCACGTGTTTGAGGACTTAGTTCCCAGCTCTTGATGTTGTTGGAGAGAATATTGAACCTTGAAAAGATGGATATTTATTGGAGAAAATATCTTACAAGGGGTGGGTTGTGGGGGTTACACTTTCTTCTCTGTCTCTCTGCTTTCTCCTAGTATTATCTCCTATATAGAAAACATGTTCTCTCTGCTTTCTGCATCTACTGCTATGATATTACTTCCTGGCCTGATGGGCTCACTAATCCTCTGAAACCATTAGGCAAATAATCTCTTCCTTTCCTATGCTGCTTTTGGTTATTTTTTTTTACAAAAAAAAAAAAGTTGTCCTTAAGACACTAGCCCCCATTTATGTGTCCCTAGCACTATAACCCAATTAAGGGCATTAATTCTAACCTACATCTTTCAAATGACTCTACTTCCTTAAACTGATATTTTGCTAGTGAGGTCCTGGCTCAGACTCTTTGCCAGAGAAACAGTCTCAGAGAAACTCAAGAAAAAGGAATTCCTGAGAAATACCACTGAGATACTTTGTAGTCAAACTGTTCAAAACCAGTGTTGAAATATTTAAAGCAGCCAGGGGGTGAAAAAAGAACTTATATTTCAGAAGTCAACATGAACAAGGGGCATTTTCAGGATTATAAAAGCTGATGGAATTTATCATCAGTCTACTTGCCCTATACTGCAAGCACGTTAAAGGAATTTCTACACAAAAACCAAAAATAATAACAGACAGATACACAAATCTATATAAAGTAGTGTAACTTGAAGTCATAAAAATAGGAATATATAGACATACATCTTTATATAAAGATGATATATATATATATATATATATATATATATATATATATATATATGATATATATATGAAGAGAGAGAGAGAGAGAGAGAGAGAGAGAGAGAGAGAAACAGACAGACAGATAGACCAGACCATGGTGATTATAGTGCAAGTGCTTTGGCAGGATGATTATTGGTTAAACAAAATAAAAGAAAAGCTCCTGACCACTGCTGAAATTGATAACACTGTGTAAAATAAATACCAATGGAAGTTGCATAAAAATGGAAGTGGACGAAGAAAATCAGGATATACTTTTCAAATGTTCTCATTCTGTTTATAAAATATGTCATATACTTGTAAAATACTCAGGACACTGAAGTTCCCATCCTGAGCAAGAAGGTGAAGGCACACAGTGACATACTAGTATTGATGAAGATTTGTAAGAAATTTTATATTTGTTATTAATTTTTTGTGCATGAGTGTTTCTGTAAGAGAATGTTACTATGGTTATGTGAGCTGTTGGCCCCGCTTAAGCTGAAGTTACTGTCATTTTTGAGCTACCTGAAATTAGTGATACCAAGCCAAATCAGGTCCCATGTAAGAACATGGCATGCTCTCAAGTACTGACCTGTTTCCCCTGCTCCCATTTGCAATGGTTTTGTTTGTTTGTTTGGTCAGTTAGTTGGTTGGTTGGTTTCTGGAGATAGATCCTTGCTATACAGCCCAGTCTGGTTTCAAACTTTTAGCAATCCTTCTGTCCAGGTATACTAATGTCATTTACTTACCAAGTTAAAATAATAGAGTCCATACTTCTTAAATGTTCATTCACCTTGAACATGGAATCACCATGTATATAAATATATGTGTGTGTATGTATATATATATATATATATATATATATATATATATACACATATATATATATATACACATGTATATATATATATATATACATATATATATATATACACATACATACACACACATATATATGTATATATACACACATAAATATATATATATATACATATATATGTATATATGTATATATATATATATATATTTTGGAAACAAAGTACAAATAGATCAATAGCAAATAAAATCATATGGATGGAATAAAATATGCATTAAAACCCAGTGATCAAATGCAAGGAACTATTGTTCTACTCAATATGACTAAGGATCAAAATACTTTGGGATTTTGAATATGTATCTCAAATGTTAGCTCATTGAGAATGGAAAAAAAATCAATGGATTCCCAGAGATGATTAGAAAAAAGCCATTATGAAAGGTAGAGAAAATCATATTTATAACTTTGAATGGAGTGACATGTTTGCAGATGATTCAAAACTAAACCAAATTGAACTTTAAACAACCACATTCCATGATGCTGTCAACTATATTCATATGCAGAAAACTCCCATATCCAATCTTTAGCATCTTTTATGCTATTTCCTTTTTACGACAAACTCTATTATGCTTTCTAATTTTTCAAATCTTTCCATAACTCAAAAGGACATCTCAAAAAATAAGGACAGAGGGGACAATGAAGTTGTAATTATGTACTAAGACATAGATAAGATCAAACAGCAAAATTTCCCCATTGCCTTGCTTGATGGAATCACAGGAGAATTAAGAGTGCTGCTCCCTCTCCTCCAGGAAGTAGTATCATCTGTATCTTATTAAAAATGTTTGTGTGGATTAACACACACTCATCTTTCAATGAGTAATTTAAAAATCAATGAATGACATCTTCTTAGAAGACTGTAGCAGTACAATGATGAAGATCAGATATAAATCTGTCTGAATTTATGTAGAGCTATAAAACATTAATCATAAAGTTATCAACAGGCACAAGAAAAAAATGCCTGGACAATGAATGGGAGCAAATAGTATAGGAGAAAATTACTGTAGAGACAAACCCCAAAAGGGACAGTAAGGAGGCATGAAATTAGAAGGACAGTGACCTCTGACCTATCTTTATCAGTTAGACACGTATTCCGATGCTGTCTACACAGCTGACAGACACTCCCATCTTTCACTGGTAAAATTTGTTCTGTAGTGAAAGCATGTCTTACTGATTCTTTATGCTTGGCCTGTCTCCTGCCCTCATCTAGAACTTTACCTTGAAAATCTAGCTTTCCTTCCAAAAAGATACGTGAGTACTGCAGTCAGCTAGAGAATGGATAACATCCAGGGATGGACTTACTATTGGCACACTAGCTGATTACTTGAGGATGGTACTGAAATATTTCTTCTTCCTGTGCCCCCTTTTCTCACTCTTCTCCCTCTTTTCCTTCATCTTCCCTTTGCTTTTCTTTCTCTTCATCTTATTTCCAACTTCTCTTTTATTCTTTTGCCCACTTCTCTTTTTTCTTCTCCTTCCACCTTACTTTCTTTTTTCTTCCTCTTTTGTCTCTTTTATTCATTTCACTCCATCTTCAGCTATCCTCTTCTTTTCCTCAAGTTCTTCTTCCTCTTGTTCCTCCTCCTATGCCTGTACTTCTGCCTCCATATATTTATCTTCCTTAGCCTCTTCTTGCTCTTCATTCTTCTCAACCTAAATGTTGTCTTCTCCCTCCTTCTTTTTGATACATAGAGAATTTCCTCTTAAGGCATTAGTTGACCCACTATGTCTTTTTTCTCCTTACTTACCCCACTGTCTGTCCTCTTTTCTTTATAGCTACAATGTTCTTGATACATTTTCCTTTATTGGTACAAGTTAGCTCTCCTGAAGAAATTTTTGTTTTAAAGTGGAACTAGAACCGGTCACTAAGTTATGCCTATTGTCACTGGGAGGATGTATTGCTCTCCTTCAATTGTGTGACTTTTCAGGTTCCAAGAGAGTTCTTAAAGGTATGTGACAGTGCATTCTGGGTATAAAGTTTTAAGTAATACTTGTAGACATTCCTGAGATTCATTTCACAATGCAATTATTCAAGAAGCTTTGAGATCTGAGACAGTTTGTGACATATAACAAATGATTAAGATTTAAAATAAACAGACAAAGCAACTCCTTCATGGGGATGGTGAACATTTACAGAACAGATAGACATATGATATCCTAAATATTAAGACACCTGAAGCTTTTGGAAGTAAAATACACCAGAAGCTCGTTGAGAAATTGCTCCACCAACACAGTAGGCTTCAATAAGCCTTTCATTCCTTGTATCTTACTCCTGTTACTCTTTGTATGAAGCATGGGCTTCCTACTCAATTTTCTTCTTCAGAATTTTTCAAGGCTTGCCTAAACAGACATTGATGTATTCCTACCCACACTTGCAACACCACATTATAAGGCTAATAGTTGCTGGCTTACAAGGGTAAATTTTTGTCTCTTACATTTAGATGATGATAAAATATAATATTTTTTTATAATGCTACTGAAAATATTAGGGGTAATATAATTTAAAAAATATATTAGACTATACTTTAAAATGCTGGACATTTGTAGAAGCTTGACAATTTTATAGTAGGTAAACTGACTGGAAGAAATTTAGTGTTAACACAGGACAAGGTGAACATATGTCTATTTACCAGGTTAAACCATGAAATTAAATAGGAAAAAAAATAGCAAAAACCAAACTCTCTGGACCTCTGTCTTGAACCCTTGGGCATTTTTATGATATTGTTGGATGAAACACAGCAGACACTACACACATGACTAATGTGACTGATGCAGTAATTGCAATGAATCTGATGATGTAGCAGAGCAGAGATCGTCTCTCATTGATCCAGATGCTGAAATAAATACCTCTTTTATAAAATCAAGATGTCAGAAAGGTCATGTTACTTCTGCAGGTTTTAGGAGAAAATCCTTTCTCTGCTTATTACATATGGTCATTTCAGGATTTCAGGGTTTATTCCTATGTGATTCCAAACAGTCACATGACCAAACCTTCTTTTGTGAGATTTTGAATCTGTGCTCCTCTTCTTTGTGAACCTGTATGGTTAACCCTAGCGTACATACAGGTATTTCAGAATGTGCTTTTCTTTTTTGGAAAATTTACTTAATGACTTATGTGTAGACCAAAGCGCTTGCTGTTCGAAGAGAATAGGACCTGTAATCTTTCTAATTCTCCATTTACTATGGTGGCTACCTTTGCTAGTGTGCTGTTGAATTAGCATGAATATTTAGAATTCTGACTCTGATTTAAGAAAGAGCTGCATTCTCATCTCCACACCAGTGAATTTTTTCCAGTACTTGTTTCCTTATCTGTTAAACAAAAATGCATATGATTGGTGTCTCAGAACATTGTCATATGATGTAATAGGATCAAGCATACATTTTTTTTGCACAATTTAGAATTGTGCAAAACTGTGTAACAAATCTTTTACAAAAATAACAATCTCATTACTTTATTGAATACATGTCTGTAGCCCACACGATATCCCTGCCCGCAGGAACTCACACGAACACGTAGGATCCTATCGTGGTGTAGTTTATTCTTTCATCATGGCGTGGAGAGAGAGAGATTTGAACTTCCCGCACCTGTATATATAACCTTTGGGGTGGACAATTATGATTGGCTGCTTGCTCAAATTCCCAGGTTCCCCTGCACTGTACATGTGCAGTTTAATGGTAGATATGACGTTGGAAATTAGGCGTACCCAAGACACTGCTCATGTGCGGTTTGTTACCTCACGCACACAGGCATCAGCAAGGACAGCCTCCTACACATGTCATTTGCTGTATTTTTTAAAAAATACATATAATACTTGAGTGTTACTTTTAGCTTCCTATCAAACTCCTCAAATAAAATTTACTTATTCAAGAAATATACCACAGAAGTGAGAGATGCATGCAGAAAATCATTGATGCTAGAGCTACGAAAGTTACATAGCCATCAGGGAGAGCATCCTATGTCCTTCTCAAAAGTTATTATTGTGATAAAACAGTTAAATATTTACAAATTTAGTTCAGTATTCTAAACATTCTATGTGTCAGGATGGTGGTGTCAGATACGTTCAGTCTGTTGGAACACTACTGTTAATAGCCATCTCCATATCCCCTTCCTTCATATGGAATCACAGTACTACCTGTATTAAACAACCAGCCTCATTCTTCTTTCACTCGACAGGAAATTAGCATTTTACTCTCCGTGGTTTAAGATTTTGACTATTTAATGTGAAACTGGGATGCATGACAGAGTATTACCTATCCAACTGACGTTTTAGTTAAGAGTTCAGCACTGCTAAGTGAAGAGACTGTGTTAGTATTGATGATATGTCTATACTATAAGCACTTTAATGTCAGTTATGCTCTTGGAGGATGGCCTGGTCTGATCCTTTGATTGACAGCTGTCAATCATTTACACCTGGCTGTGAGCAGGGAGATGTCAACTGAACAGACCAGACACTTTTGGTGACTATCCAGACTGTTGCTATGGCAACCTGTGCCTTTTGAAAAGTACACTTCAGGTGCAAACCGTACTCCAGTCTTGGTTGATTGTCACAACTTCTGCTGCTGGAGGCCTTGTCCAGTTACGCTTGCTCCAGATGAACTACCCTGGTTAGAAACACTTTTCTACGGGCAACGTACCCTCTGATGAATCTGTTGACCGCACTCAAAGTGCAGCTAATTTCACTCAGCTTAGAAGAGGCTTTTTCTTCTAAGACTTTCAAAGGAATCCTTACAAATGGGTAAGATTCTTGTTTAGATGGTTTGATGATTTCTATTGAGAATGGCTTTAAAAGGCTCAGGCCTTTTAAAGAGACCTCTACTTGGTATACAATTTGCAAAGGTTTAAAAGAATTAGAATGTGTGGCCTTGTTGGAAGATATGCAGCCTTTTGAGAGGAGGTGTGCCACTGGGCTGGAGCTTTGGAGTTTCAAAGCACACTGAAAGTCTATTCTCCCCACCCCCGTTGGCTGTCTGTTGGTCAGGATGTAGGACTTAGCTACTACTGCAGAGGCATACCTGTCTGCTTCTGTTTTGTACTGTGTTAATTATGAACCAAACCTCTAAAGCTATAAGCGAGTCACCAACTATATGCCTTTTTTTAATAAGAGTTACCTTGGTTATGGTATGTCTTTATAACAATAGAACAGTGACTAAGACAGATAGCTATGGTTATTAATATTGATTGTCAACATGGCAGGATCTAGACTAACTTAGGGGACAAATTTCTGGGATTGTATGTGAGAAAGTTTCTATATTTTAATCAATATTGGCAGATTTACCCTATATATAAGCAACACTAATCCATCACTCATGTCAAGACTTAATAATGAAAAGAGAAAGGTGAGAAACAGAATCTCATCTGCTTTTTGACCACAGATGACGTAGCAAGACTAGGTGATAGGCACTCTTGCCACTTTGATTTCCTTACCATGGTGGACTGTAGCTTCAAACCATGAGTTGAAATAAAGCCTGCCTTAAGTTGCTTTCATCATGCCTTTTGTTTTGTTTTGTTTTGTTTTGTTTTGTTTTGTTTTGTTTTGCAGCAATGAAACAGTGTAACAGGCTCAATTCACCAATAAGTTTTAACTCTGCTCTTCACCGGTACATGAATATATTTTTAGAAGATGTCATTCATTGATTTTAAATCACATATGGAAAGAGAAGTGTGTGTTATTTCACACAAGTAGTTTAATAAGACAAAGGTGATCCTAGTTTCTGGAAGAGAGAAGGACATCTGACTCTCCTGTGATTTAGTCAAACAAGGCAACATGGAAACTTTTCTGTTCAATCATTTTATCTATGCCTTAGTATATAATTACACATTTACTTTTCTTTCTGTCCTTACAATGTTATATATCATTTTGACTTGTAGAAAAAACTGAAAAATTAGAAAACAAAAAGGAAAACATACAACTTCAAAATTTTGATATAAAATATACAGATAGATATCATACTATAATTCCACTGAATGACTCATTACTTTAGCAATGACAGTACCCTCTGCACTTTCTTTTTTTAGTTCACTTACTCAGGGTTTGTTATTCTGTTCACTTTGACTTTGATATTATTGAGTATTTAAGATTTTGGTGATTTATGTCATTTGTTTCCACATTAATTGGCATAATTTTCATTATATTAACTTTGGTTATTTGTCCTTCTCATATTCCTTGAGCTACATTTTTATTTTGAGCTTCAAATCTTTACAGATATGCTTAGATTGTGAATATGAGGTCATAGCTACAAATTCTTTCCACAACCTTGCTGTCACTATATCACCTAACTCTGAGGTTTTAGAAATATCTTCTGTAAATACTTTCAAATTATTGAAAATTCTTTTTGGTCTATTGGTTAATGAATATTATTCTAATTACTTTTCACAAATTTGTGAACTTTACATGAGTTGATTTCCTATCGGATCCCTTTTTGATTAGGCACAATCTCTTTTAAGTAGCTCATAAATCCCTATTTACTTATCATGATCCCCTATGTGATTAGCATGGGGCAGTGGCTCCTGTGAATTTGGAAAGGCATAGGATGCTTTTTTGGAGACTACATTATTTGTAAGTCTGTTAGATTTTTTAAGGTAAATGTTTTAAAATGTCTTTTTCTTTGCTTATATTCTGATTAGATTGTTTTATGAATTATTAACAGGAAGTATCAATGTTTCCAATTCAATTGAATGACTATTTTCTCTCTTAAGTTCTATAAGCTTTTGATTGATGTATCTGGGAAGTTCTTTTATATGTTTATGGATATTTATGATCATGTTGCCTTTTTTTCTGTGTTAGAGAGACATTGTATCACTGACAAAAGCCTATCAGAAACAAATTAGGCTGGAAAATAATGTGTAAAATATTATTACTATAGTACCAAGGCTTCCATTAATATGTACTGTTATTGTGGTAGTTTGAATGAGAAAAACTCCCACTGGCTCAAGTATTTGAATGCTGGTGGACCATTTTTGAAAGAATTAGGATGTGTGACCTTGATAGAGGAGATTTGTCACAGGGAGTGGGCTTGGAGATTTCAAAAGCCCATGTCAGGCTTAGTCTCTCACTTTTTATTTCTAACACTTGCTAGTGGATAAGATTTAATCGCCCAGATATAACATCACTGTCATGCTTACCAGGATGATGGACTACTCCCCTGAATCAGTAAATTAAGTGCATTCTCCCAATTAAGTGCATTCTTCTATATGTTGTTTTGATCATGGTTTGTCTTCACAAAAAGAGAAAAGGTACTAAGACAGTCATTGTTAGTAATTTGTATATTTTAGGATTGAAATTACTCTACTTGTTTGATATATAATTATTCTATTTTTTATTTCTATCTGTGTAAAATATATTTTTCTATTTAATTTTCATCTATATATCTAGAATTAAAGTATCTTAGAGACATTGTAAAATTGGCTCATGTTTTGTTCATATCTACCTGATTGAAGAGTTTTATCTATGTGTATTTAATATAAATCTAAATAAGGAAAAGCTAAATTTGATGGGTTTACTTATAATTTTTTATGAACTTTGTAGCATTTTTGTTCATTATTTCCTAAATTGTCTGTTATCGTATGTTGACATTTTTAATTATATGTTTTCATTTTTCTCATTTATCCTTTAATGTATCTTAAAAGTATCTTTTTCTATGGAGATTACTAGGTTTAAATTTAAGATCCTTTAAATTTATCATTAAGATTTGAAATTCTGCAAGCTCATTTCAAAACATATAAGAAATTTTGCTTGTTTTTATTTTCTTACTTTCATTAACTTCACTTTTTAATTCAATGAAACTATATATAATATATATATACAGATTATATATATTTATATATGTATGTATATGTATATATGTTTTATATTTCCAAAATAAACTGAATTTACTTTATATAAAATTGTCTCTTCAATGTAGAAAACACATAGTTATCAAACTAATGTTAGCACTAGCTATTTTAATTTTCCATATAATCATAAGTGAGAAAGTGTAATAGACTAGGTTGAACAGCAAAAAAGCAATGACACACTAAAGATGCAATCACCTGAACAAACAGGATCAACTACAGCTTCACAAAATAATTGGTACAATTCTTTGCATTATACAAAGCTCTGTTAGAATGGGGGCAAAATCCAACCACTCCTGTACACTGAAACTCTAAGAATATAACTTTATCTCTGGATTTTATTCACCAAGTCCAGGTTCTCCAATTGTTCACACAACACAAATAAAAAGTATATATCCAAATTTGCAAATGTAAAAAGAGTAAGGCAAAATTACTTGAGGAAAATAATCATTGAATTACATCAAAGGGAACATATTAGGGGTTGATTGGAAGAGAATCAAACAAGTTCACCAATCATTTACTGGTGAAACATTTTCTTTAGGCATTATAGAAAAATCTAAAATCCAGTTTATCAAGTAGTATTTAATTTTCATTTACAATACATATAAACATCAACACACACACACACACATAAATATAGATAGATATAGATATAGATATAGATATAGATATAGATATAGA
>JANHMN010000013.1:56690864-56730222 GCA_030674055.1 Rhabdomys pumilio | reverse complement strand
GATATAGATATAGATATAGATATAGATATAGATATAGATATAGATATGGAAGAATGTTCAGAAAGCACCAACACAGTTGGTGGTGGAGGGTTTACATGAGGTCAGGGTTCAGCTAGTCAGCAGCTCCTGTCTGCTCTGCTGATAGGAGCAGAGACAGATCTACTCAGAAATAGCAACTTATATCGCTACTAGATATTATTTTCAAGAAACAAAGAAAGAGCAAGTGTTGCTCTCCGCTGCATTAAGTGCATTTACACATCAAAGGAAACGGCCACATGAATGGTTCAATTCTAGTTAGAGGCTTAAAATTCCATTATCAAAAATATATCCATATACAAAATATTATCATAATCAAGAACATTCTTCTTGCGTGCTTTTTTTCTTGGAATAAGTAAAACTGACCTTGGAAACAGAAAAACAAAATGAAACCTGCAACCACATATTTAATCTGACAATCTGAAAAACATTTTGGAAATCCTTTTTTTGTTTTGTTTTGTTTTTTTGTTTGTTTTGTTTTTTGAGACAGGGTTTCTCTGTGTAGCCTGGCTGTCCTAGAACTCACTCTGTAGACCAGGCTGGCCTCGAACTCAGAAATCCGCCTGCCTCTGCCTCCTAAACACTACAACATGTGATGTCAAGAGCAACAACCAGTTTTGCTTGTAGTTACCTCATGATGATGCACCAATTATGCACCACACAAATTAGTTTATAGATAGCATAGACAAAACACATATTGAATATTATTTCAAAAGTTGTTGCTGAATAAACGTTGAAGGGGTTTAAACTAAGGGCTCCTGAGGACTACGACTCTTCTACAGTACTGTTTTCTTGCCAAATGCAAAAGGCTCAGAGAAACTAATGTTTTCATGTTTCTGTTTGCTTATTTATTGGACAAAAAAGTTGCTTGATAAGTTTCTGTGATTTTTTTTTTTAAGAAAACTCAAAACAATGTCATGGTAGAAATAAGTCATCTAAAAGCAAAACATTCTTCTTGAATTTGAGTTTTTTCTTGAATTTGAATTTTAAAATAATGTTCTTTTGTAAATATTTTCTTGTCCAAATATTCAAAAAATTTAGCCCACAAATCTTTTATTCACTTTTATAGATAATGCATGTGAATTATTTCTCACATATTTATCAAGGGCATACGCCTTCTGAGTAACAAGTATCAGATAGTTAGGACAGGTTTTAATTACAGATAGTTGGTGATAAAACATTTTGTGGCAGTAAAGCTTGGTTATTTTAATAAAACATGCCTTATTTTGTAAGACAAGATTTTTGTAGACAAAATACTGGGCAGGACATTTGAAATTTAAAGTGATGGAGGCAAATGGATTAAAGAATTGATGAAGTTGTCTCTAGCACATGTTTTTGTTTGCTAGTGTGGTTTTCTAATTTAAAATGCCATCTTTCCAGTAACCCAATCTCAGTTTAGATCCAGATAGTTCTAAGAAAAAAAATCTATTTAGAATTGAAAGCATTTGAGGACATGTGAACATTGTTCTCATTTCTAGAGTTTTTGACCCTTGTGGATATGCAGAGATTCTTCCAACTCCCTGGTACCACACGATAGCTAAGTTAAGGGACCACTACAGAATCAACATAGTGCACTCACTCAGAGGTGCTTGGCTGACGGATGCGTCTCTAGGAAGTTTTTGAGAGATGGTTTGTTTGTCTATGTTGCACAATGCAAGCAGTACGCGAAAATAACTTTTATGATTAAATTACTCCAATTTACTTTTATTTACTGTTGTATTCTTCCCGAGAATAACGTTTGAGCTGAATGTATTTTGACAGCTCAACAATGCAATTCGTGTGTTCAGTGTGAGATTACATATGCCTGTGCAGAACTACTACCTGTTTTGTATGCCTTTCTCCACATCTGGTTATCCACTTTTCACCACCCAGAAGATAATTAGTATCTTACTGAACTTTTCTTGGTATGAAGCATTCAATAGATAGTCCTGGACACAGGAAGAGAATCTCAACAGCTTTATTTATTTGAATTAAAGTGAAATAATATTTTAAAATCAGACGATGTGTGCTTTCAAAAATCACTTGGATTTATGTCCTAGTAGAAGGTAAGAAAAAGATAGGAGCAAGTATTTTCCAGTATTAAACTGGTTTATATTTAAGTCCTATTTTCTTTAACATCTTTTCAGGTTCCTAGGGAAATTTTTAAGATACAAATGCCATAAACCCTCAAACTGTCCATAACACAACTGCAGAAATATGGATAATTTTTGTGATATTTTATGCTTATTTTCCAACCATCTGATTTCTCTTGTTTTAAGATAGATGGAAAACCATATTTACCTTCTGTCAGAAGTGACTATCATGACTGAAACTTGCTGTATAGACTTCCAAATAGAAAAACTCAAATCTATTTCCTATACAACTTATGAAGCACATTGGAAGGACAGCCAGACTGGTCTGACAAAAGCATACCCTTGATCAGATCAGAATTTTGGAACTATCAAGAACTTCTCTATTTGAACATCTTTCCTTGAGTCACCTGGAATTATAAAGGATATATCCTTAAACATGTTTCTAAGATAAGATATTAGTGTTCTCTGCTAAAATGTGCATTTATTACTAGATTTTTATACATAGTAACTAATTGCTCAATCTATTAACCAGTCAAAGAAGAGAAGAGCAGAG
Source organism: Rhabdomys pumilio (assembly GCA_030674055.1). Classification (NCBI taxonomy): domain Eukaryota; kingdom Metazoa; phylum Chordata; class Mammalia; order Rodentia; family Muridae; genus Rhabdomys; species Rhabdomys pumilio. The sequence goes on along the minus strand of JANHMN010000013.1, from coordinate 56,727,561 downwards.
TCTGAGAAAGGGGGGTTGGAAAGAATATTTTTATGAGATGAATAATCAGCAAAAATTAAATCGTTTTGCTGTAGTGGAGGAGGTTCTGGTGAGGTGTGAAGAGGAGAGGGTCTCTGTAACCTTACCACTCATATATATGTATCAACTGAATTATCACGTGTCTTCTGAGCAGCAGAAAAAAAAATTCATGTTCAGAGGGTTTTGTTGAAGTATGATCCTGATCATTTACATTTATTTGGATTCTCTAAAATTTCATGTTGACTAAACTTCAGTAAAGATATCAGTAAATATATTTGGTAAAGATACCTATGAAGCCACAGTTAGGCTGATGCATAAACCAAAGACCCAACAAAGAAAGAGAAATTTAGAACTGTTTCTCTTATGTATATTGATGCAAAAGTACTCAATAAAATTCTCACAAAATGAATCCAAAAAGACATCATAATGATCATTCATCATGATCGAGCAGATTTCATCCTAGAAATACAGGGATGGTTCAATATACTAAACTCCATCAACATAATCCACTATATAAACAAACTCAAATGAAAAAAAAATACACAATCACCTTATGAGATGCTGAAAACGCTTTAGACAAATTACAACACCGCTTCATATTAAAAGTCTTGGAAAGATCAGAATTCACGGCGTATACCTAAACATAATAAAAGCAATATACAGCAAACCAATAGCCAAAATCAAACTAAAGGAAGATAAACTTGAATCAATCCAAGTAAAATCAGGGACAAGACAAGGTTGTCCTCTGTATCCCTACTTATTCAATATAGTTCTCAAAATTCTAGTCAGAGTAATTAGGCAACAAAAGGAAGCCAAATACAAATTTGAAATGAAGAAGTCAATATATCACTATTTTCAGATGATAGGATAGCATACATAAGTGACCCCAGAAATTTCCCCTGAGAACTATAGCTGATTAATAACCTCAGCAAAGTTAATGCACATAAAATTAACTCAAACAGATTAGTAGCCTTCCTCTACTCAAAGAATAAGCTGGCTGAGAACAAAATTAGGGAAACAACATTATTCACAATAGTCACAAATAATATAAAATATCTTGGTGTGACTTTAAACAAGCAAGTGAAAGATCTGTATGACAGGAACTTCAAGTTTCTGAAGAAATAAACCAAAGAAGGCCTCAGAAGATGGAAAGATCTCCCATGCTTATGGATAGGCAGGCTTAACATAATAAAAATGACCATCTTACCAAAAACAGTCCACAGATTCAATGCAATCCCCATCACAAATCCAACTCTATTCTTCATAGAGATAGAAAGAGTCAGACTTCAATCTGTACTACAGAGGAATAATGATAAAGATGGCATGGTATTGGTACAGAGACAGGCAGATAGATCAATGAAATAGAATTGAAGACCCAGAAGTGAACCCAGGTACCTATACCTATGCCCACTTAATCTTTGAGAAAAAACCTAAAACCATCCAGTAGAAAAAAGACATTTTCAACAAATGGTGCTGGTTCAAATGCCTGTCAGCATGTAGAAGAATTCAGATTGATCCATTCTTATCTCCTTGTACAATGCTCAAGTCTAAGTGAACCAAGGACTTCCACATAAAACCAGATACACTGAATCTATTAGAAGAGAAAGTGTGGAAGAGCCTGGAACATATTGGCACAGGAGAAAATTTCATGGACAGAACACCAATGGCTCATACTCTAAGATCAACAATTGACAAATGGGACCTTATATAATTGAAAAGTTTCTGTGAGGCAAAAGACACTGTTAATTGGACAAAACAACAATGAACAGATTTGTAAAAGATCATTATGAACCCTATATCTAACTCAGAGATAATACCCAAAAAACTCAATAATGTAGACTCCAGAGAACCAAATAACCTTATTAAAACTGGGGTATAGAGCTAAACGAAGAATTCTCAATTTAGGAATCTTGAATGACTGAGAAGCACTTAAAGAAATGCTCAACATCCTTAGTCATCAGGGAAATGCAAATCAAAACAGTCCTGAGATCCCATTTCATACCAGTAGAATGGCTAAGATCAAAACTCAGGTGACAATAAATGCTAACGAGGATGTGGAGAAATAGGAACTCTTCTTCATTGACGGTGGGACTGCAGGCTGGTAAAGTCAATTTGGAAATCAATCTGATGGTTCGTCAGAAAATTGGAAATAGTAGTACCCGAAGACTCGGCTGTGTCACTACTGGGAATATACCCAAAAGATGTTCTAACATATAAGACACATGCTCCAGTATGTTTATAGCAGCCTTACTTATAATAGCTGGAAACAACCCAGATATCCCACAACATAAGAATGAATACAGAAAATGTAGTACATTTACACAATGGAATACTACTAAGCTATTAAAAACAATAACTTAATGAAATTTGCAGGCAAAAAAACTAAAAATTATTCTCCTTAGTGAGGCAACCCAGTCACAAAAGAACACATATGGTGCGTACTCACTGATAAGTGGATTTTAGTTGAAAACCTCAGAATACCCATGATACAACCCATAAACCATATGGAGCTTAAGAAGCAAGACCAAATTGTGGATGCTTCTATTCAACATAGAAGGGGGAACAAAATAATCACAGGAGGTAGAGCATGAGAAGGACCGGTGGTGGGGGAGAGGAGGGGAAGGGAAAAAAGGGAGAAAAGGATCAGGTATTTGAAGGGATAGAACTACAGAGGGTCAAGAAATCAAATAGTTATATATAGCAGTTGGAGATGGGGCACTGGTGGTAACCACTAGAATGTCCCAGATGCCAGGGAAAGAAGAGATTTTCAGGCACAACAGAGATAACATTAGCCAAAATACCCAACAAAGGGGAGATAGAACCCATAGAGACTGTATCCAATAGATATGCATGGCCACCAGTTGAGGTATGTTGCCACCCACCCATCTCAAAATTTTTACCCAGAAATGTTTCTGTCCAAAGAAATGATATAGAGACTAAAGGAAAGGACATCCATGACTGGCTCACCTAGGGATCCATTCCATCTGCAGACACCAAACCCTGACACCATTACTGATGACATGAAGCAGTTGCTGACAAAAGCCTCCTGTGGCTGTTCCCTAAGAGGTTCTACTGGCATCTGACCAATACAGATGCAGATACTAACAACCAACCATCAAACTGAGCCCATGTAACCCAATGGAAGAACTAGGGGAAAGACTGAGGGAGCTAATGGGATTGTAACCCCATAGGAAGAACAATATCAACTAACCAGACTACCCAGAACTTCCAGACTAAACCACTAACCAAAGGGTATACATGGAGGGATCCAGATACGTATGTAGCATAGAATGGTTTTATCTGACATTAGTAGGAGGGAAGGCCCTTGGTCCTGTGGAGATTTGCTGACCCAGCATAGGGGGATGCTAGAGTGGTGAGGCTGAGGCTGGAATTGGTGGAGGAGCACCTACATAGAGGCCAAGGGGAAGGGGAAAAAAGAGATGAATGGGGGGTTGTGGAGGGGTAAATGGGAAGGGGGATATCATTTGAAATGTAAATGAATAAATGGATTAATAAAAAAATCCATGATTGGTAGAAAATCATGGTTGGCCTATAGGGGGATACAAAGAACACAAAACATGAAAACAAGGGATAGTGCAGGACAAGAGCCATCAGTGCACAGAGTGAGAATACAAAATCTGACCACCAGAAGGAGGGTGTGGCTGCTACCTCTAGTTCTTCATCTCCTGAGAATAACAAAAAGTGAATTGAATCCCATGCATTAGCCACTCTTACTTTAAACTTACAGAAGGATTTTTCTTATTTGTTTTATACAGAGGAAAGTTGGTAAATGTATCAGAAATTCATTCTCAAATTCTTTCTCAAATTCCTTCTCAAAGAGTTTATATCCCTGTTCCTGTTTGGGTTGAGCAGTCCAGTGTTTCAGCTGGACACATACATCTCACCCTGCCTTACCTTATAATTATTAAAGAATCTACCCTATTCCTTTCAAGTCTTCAGTTCATACAATGTTTGTCATGCAATTAATTGATAACTTAGTATTTAGATCTTAAAACATCCTACCAATTAACAATGCAATACTGAGATACACATAAGTTACTTTGCTTATGCTAATGGGGGCAAGTTTAAATCCAGGCAAAAAGAAAACTCCTGATTATAAGGCACAGTGCATCCTTGGGTCTTGTTTCAACGTGTTCCTACTAAAGACTCTTAATTGCCACTAGATAAATGTATATAACTAAAAGAGAGCATTGGAATGGCAGAGACATTGTTGCTGCTTGAAGTCTAGTGATGTCAAGAGGAAACTGTCTTATGATCCTTTAAAGATCTAAACAGAGACACATTCATAGTAAATATGTGTCATTCTATATTTATTTACAGGATACACCAACTATAAAGGCAATATACCTGAATAGTATTCTCTAATGTATTAAAAAACCCATGTCTTTTATTATCTATCAGCTGATGAACTTTTAAGTTGTTTCCATTCCCTAGTTGTCATGATTAAGGAGACAATGAACATGGCTGACCAAGTATCTGTGAAGTAAGATGTTGAGACTTTTGAAAACAGAATAAGGAATAGTATAGCTGGGTTGTGTAATAGATTTATTTTTACCTTAATGAAAACATTTCACAGTGATTTTTATAGAGATTTGATCAGTTTGCAATCTAAAGAACTATGAATGAGGGTTCATTTTCCTCCTGAATCCACTACAATATTTGTTCTTGGTTGTTTTGTTGTTGTTGTTTGTGGGTTTTGTTTGGTCCTCAATACTTTTTGTATTTTTTCAACTTTGCTATTATGACAAGGGTAAGATGAGGTCTGAGAGTTGTTTTGTTTTGCATTTTCCTTGTTTCTAGAAACACATTTGACATATTTACTGGCTGTTTCTAAGTCTTGTTTTGAGAACTCTGTTCAGGTTCCAAGCCTGTCTTTGAACAAATCTTTTTTGTGCTTCTTGTTATTGACACATTGGTTGTTTTGTATTGATTATTTTTGAGATTCTTAAATATTTTGTATAGGAATCCTTAATTCTATCAGAGGTGTAGCTGGCAAAGACTCAATTTCATTCTCTCTGTATCCCCTTTTTTTGATTAATTGTTTCTTCAACTGTACAGAAGTTTTCCAGGTTTAAGAGGTTCTCCATTACTGGTCACGTGGTGTTTTATTTAAGTAATCTCTTCTAGGATAATGTTTTTTTTAGAAGTTTCAGTGTTTTACGTTTTAGGTTTAGATTTTTGATTCATTTAGAGTTAATTTTTGCACAGGTTAATAGCTACAGTTCAAATTTCATTCTTCTACACGTGGCCATCCAGTTTTTGCAGTATCACTTGTTGAAGATGCTGTGCTTTTCCAATTATGCTTTTAATAACTGAGAATCTTAGTCTTACCTGTTATTAAAGAAAGTGTTGCAACAGAGACTATTACAGAAAACCACAACTGATCAATATGAAGAGAATCAGTGACCATTTCACTTGAAAGATCTCCAACCCAATGCCTGGACTCAAGGTTCAGGGATCATAGTGAAAGAGGGGCAGAACAATTCTAAGAATCATAGGAATAGGAAGTTTGGTATAAGAAACAACTCAGGGGTTCCACACCTAGAAAAAGCACTACAGGCAGCTAAAGATTGCTAGGAGAAGGAAATATATCCTTCAACTAGGGAAGAGGAATTCAATGCCTTGAGATATGTTGATGCAAGTAATATTATGCAGGCTAAACCTATATTCATATTATATATAAATATATAACCATTCATAAATGTATATGTATATGTATATCTATATCTATATATCTATATCTATATCTGTATATCTATCTATCTATATATACAATTATAGATATTTATTATATAATACTATTATACATTATGTATATATATATATATTATGATATAATATACATAATTAAAAATAGAGGCTTTGATAGAGAGCAAAAGAGTGTGTGCAATAGATGGAGAAAAAAGGAAAATTCTGTAATTATATTTTATAAATTGTTTCAACAAAAAAACTTTAAGACTCATCTAAAAGGCACTTAAATTTCATTCATATGTATCCAATTTCCAACTATTTCATGTTTCAATACTATGAATACATATGAGGGATGAAAAGAATTAAAAATAAGTCAATGTCTGACAGAGACACAAGCTTACCCAGAACTATCAACTAAAATATAACATTTAGATAGCATTTAGGAATGTCTTTCTCTTCTAACAAAGAAATATTTTTACATGATTGTGTTATTATTCACATAATGTTTAAAATAAACATGCCAGAATACCAAAAAGCTAGTGGAATAGTAGGCAAAAAATAATTATAACATATAAATATATGAAGTTATCACTAGAGGACAGTGTACATTGACTTGTGTATATGTGCAAATGAAAATGTAGAATCACACTCTAAAAATTAAATACATGTCAGTTTAGCCATTTAATTACATGTAAATGGTATTCCCCCAAGAATCTGCCCACAAGAATTATAGTCAAAATTGATAAAATAAAATATTTGAAATAAAATGTATTTTAAAAATGTATCATGATACATTTTTAATACACTGCCCCATTTTTCTACTCTCATTGACTGAGAATATGGGTGAAGTCCTACAATCAAGTCGTCCCAGGTATCTTAAGAAGCAATCTATTAGGTTACTTTGAAAATGTCATGCTTTTAAATGACAGGTGTCTTCCAACACAAGTGTATAGTATGTCTGCCTACTTCACACATCCTGAAACATACTTGAAATGCCTGGTGACTGCTCCCAACACATGGTCACAACATTGTGAAAAGAATATAACATAGTGTTTGCACTCAATAAAATTTAAGCCACAATACTCATTAATAATAGTGAGGCCATAAAAATAATTAGACGAAGAGCTACCAATGAGTGGGCTGTTTATAGACTTCTGTAAATTGAAGCAAATTGGATGAAAAATCAGAAAAGCCTCAGTGTTCAGCTTGACATACCTTAAAGAAAAGTCTGTGATATGGAACCAAGGACCTGCATGCATATGTGTAAGCCTGCAAAGAATGTTTGTCATTCTACGATGAACACTGGTTAACAATCGTGAGGAGAGCCAAACGATTCTGATTTTTCCTAATCCAATCTATTTATATCTATGTTTTTGTAACAGTGTTTTTTAAAGATTTGAAAGTGTCAGGAAAATCCCTTGCAAACTTGAGCCACTGTAAATCCTGTCTTTTCCTAGGAATCTAAGACTTAACATCCTACTCTTAAGTCTTAAGGTTTCATTGCTGTGAAGACACACCATGTGTCTGCCACACTTACTAAGACAATATTTAATTAGGGCAGGCTTACATTTTAGAGGTTCAGTCCATTATCACCATGGTAGGAAGCAGGGTAGCTTGTAGTCAGATATGGAGCTGGAAGAGCTGGAGGAACCTAGACTTCTAGGTATTGATCTATAAGCAGTCAGGAGTAGGTAGTCAGCAGGGGACTGTGTCACATTGGCCAGACTTGAATACACACACACACACACACACACACACACACACACACACACACACACATATATATATATATATATATATATATATATATATATATATGACTTCAAAGCCCCTCCTCCACTCCTCTACATGGACATCCTTCCTCTAACCAGGACATACCTCCTAATAGTAGGCATTCCCATACCTCCTAATAGTAGGCATTCCCATGGGTCCAGTATATTCACACCACCATACCATACAATTTCAAGTTATTCTTATAGTTCCTGTAATTCTGATGGTTTCATTAGAGCATTGTTTTGTACATTTTATAGAATGCTGCAATTTTTCTTCTATACATTCTTGGGAACTGTTTGAACTTTGAGAACATTATCTTAATTTCTGTTCTTTTCTTTTAATTGGATATTGTCTTTATTTACATTTTAAAGGTTATCCCCTTTCCAGGTCTCCCCTCCAGAACACCCATCCCATTCCACTACCACCTGCCTCTTCCCCACCCACCTCCCAACTCCCACCTTGGCATTCCCCTACACTGAGGCATCAAACCCCTTCAGGCGAAGAGCCTCTCCAACCACTGATGCCTGACAAGGCCATCCTCTGCCACATATGTGGCTGGAGCCAAGAGTCCCTCCATGTGTACTCTTTGGTTGGTGGTTCAGTCCCTGGGGATTTCAGGGGGTCTGGCTAGTTGACACTGTTGCTCCCCCTTCCTTTAAAATCTATCTATACAATGACTATACAAATCCAGAGCCCTTGAACTCTAGCACATTCTACTTTCAGGAAACATAAGTGGGATATGCGATGCCCAAGATAAGCTACTGTTTATTTCTCCTATTATTTGATTTCTTTCCTCACTAGGATGAACACAGGATGTAGGCACAGATTTTCCTTTTTATTCAGCATACAACCTCAGTAATTGAAGGAGTATCTGGGGCATGTGGAAGATTCGGTGAATTAGTTTGAGTGAAAGAATAGATTTTGCAAAGTGTTTCTCTCCCAGAACCACACTTTAAACTTTGTGATTGACCTCCTTGGCCCTCAAACCTGCTGATAGGAGAACATTCAGGACACTAGAGCAATTTTCCTTGGACTTACTGAAACTGCAATAAACTGATTCTCTTTCCCAGCCTTTGACCTTGACCCAATTACATTTTGACACAAAATTGTGACAGATGGCCATGTTCCTTTCCCCATCCTTCATTATACTTTGTGATTCAAGATATTGATTTTAAGCTTGTTTAACCTCATCTAGCACAATGGACCAGGGCAGGAAAATAGCATCATAGGATTGACCACATGGGAACTTTCAGTAAATACCTGTTGTGTTAAATGAGATAATCTGTTTGCACACTTGCCATCCTGGGAAAGAACTTGTGAGTATAACACAAAATGAACCAATTTAATGACAATTGCTATTTCCAGTAATTCCTCTGTTTCTACTTACACTTAGGAATAAGATTATGTACTTTCAACGAGTTTTCAATTATACAGCAGAAGATACTAAATATGAGATAGGCATATGTAGAAAAATTAAAATTGTTCAGACTTTCCCCCTGACACCTCTTTGCATGTTTTGCTGAAATTCTTAGTGTAACTAGGGAATTCAACAAATGAAATACATGGCCAGACAAAACTCAGAGTCACTTATATATCACTGTAGTTCCGGTCCTTAAAGGACAGATTCCCATTTTCTAACAAATATTTGTTAATTTCTTACAATATAAAATGTCTATTTATGAGTGTTTATACATACAGGTACAAATGTGTGATTGGCCATGTGTGAATATTTATGTGAACATTCCGTTTATATTCATAAGTATATGTGTGCTTGTAAGTGTGTCCGTAAGTGTGCATACATGTGTGTGACCATGTGCTTACTTACATGTGCATGCATTATGTGCAAGCATGCTTATGTTCATATATTCATGTGTCAATGGCTGTATCTGAGCAGACCAATAGATGTTTTCTTCCTCTACTCTCAAAGGTTTTCTGCCAATATCTTCTAGGTTGTGTTTCAGCTCAGTCAACATCATTCTGTCAGCTCCTGGTCTTGAAACATGAAGTTCGTGTCCCCTAAACTCAATAGATGGTCATTTAGCAACTTAGGAAAAACAACAACAGCAGCAGCAACAACAACAAAATTAACATAGGAATTCAAGGTCTGATTAAGAAACAGCAGCAAAAACAGAGAAGCCCATGCCCAGAACAAGAGACCATTAGAAAACTCAAAATCAGAATGCTATCCAGCCTAATAGCAAGTTGATCAGACTTCAAACTGTCATCTTCGACATGAAAGAAAATGGACAAGAACCACAGCTCATTTTAAATCATATTTTTTAATATATATAAACCACCCAGAAAGCAGAACACATCTGGGTTTGCATGCGACCTGTGCCTTCTGGTTTTTTAAACACACAGCCTATCATTCACTAAGGCACTCGAGCTCACTTTTGTCAATTGAGAAGAGAATGCTCCTGTAGTTTCCAGTTTCCCTTATTTGCTACTGAGAGGGAATATGGGAAGGAAGTGGACATTCCATGGTTAATCAGAAAATAGGAAAAAAACCTTTTGGGGGGATTTTATCGCTTTCTAATTAAGCATGGTGGGAGGGAGAGTTCCTACAGCAAGGCAGCGGGCTCGGAACACTGACAAGGTCAATTATCTCCTGATAAGCCCTGCACCAGCAAGGATTAATAATATGACTAATATTAATTGAATGTGAGTTCATTGAGTTTTATTTCTTATTTTAAAGTTCTCTTGGTAGGTGTGCACACCGTGGTGCATAGAGAATGATGGATGGAAATAACGGAGTCACTAATAAGCCCTTAGACCTCTCTGGCCTCCTGGGCACATGAGGATGCAGGTTTGATTGGCTTTCTTGATTTCAAGCCATCTCAGCCCTGCTAGAGACTGGCAGGAAACTAAATCGGACTAGTTTAATAGTGTGAGTTGGACAAATAGAGTAACTTCAGAACTATGAATTTCACATTTCTTAAAACTGGAATAAATCTAATAGCAAGAGGTCACTTAAGGCAAATTGGAAGTGGACAGTTTGGACAGAGAAAGATGGTGTATCATCTGCTTCTATTGACCTGAATCACCAGAGAAGGGTTGCCGAGTACATCCCCAGGAAAATCCTATACATTTACTTTTATTTTATACACTTTTTTGAAAAAAAAAAGAAAAAGAAAAAGAAAACATACTTAGCAAAGTATATTCATGAGTAAGACTCATCATTTCTGAATTACTGGAGTAATAAGCCCCTAATGAGAGGTCAGATTTATAAGTTATTTTACTGATTTGAGATTAAGGATGTTGCTATTTTTATATAATGTCTTTCTTATACAATAGATATAGCTTTTTAATATAGAAACCCATATTGTTTACCCACTGCCCCTGTAAATTCACACTTCTCCTTTTCAGAGATAGAAAGAAATGTAGAAAGTTACATCATTATAAAACCTACAGAATACCAATAAAGTGATTATTTGATTGTGAAGCATTGAGTACATATTATAATATAATGTTTCATTTGGTTGACCATTTATATATAAAGGATGCTTTATGTAAATTACTTTTACTCATTAAAAATAACAAGAAGACAGGTGTGGCAGGAATTTCAGAGGACCATGAAGAGATTTGAGGGTCATTTCAAATCTCAAAAAAAAAAGCAAGAACAGCAGATTTTAGTACAATGACAACTTCTAACTTAATTCATCTTCAAATTTTCCCTACCCAAACAGGTAAGGAACACACCATCCTCCTCAGAATTAATTCTTAAATTTTATACTAAGTTGCATTTGGCAATTAGAAGATGACTATATTACATGCATCCCAATCTTGTTGTAATTCTCCTTATATGCCTATATATGTGACCACCAATGTACACTGATTTTTCCCCCCTCTAGGTGTAACATATTTGAGTATTGTTTTCCAATATCTTCAAACTCTTTGAAGTGCAAGGACATAAATTTCTGCACATGAAGTATTAAGTAGATAGTGTTCTAATTATTCAGCATCTATGCTGTAATAAAATTGAGAGAAGACCATGTATAATCGACTTGGAGAAGTGTGTTTATTCACATGGGCCTGGTACTTCTCCAAGAATTTCCAGTTCATGGCTCCTCTGTCCCATGTAGCCAAGAATAGCTATGAATGAGTGTGACACACAATCATGATAATTTTCTTTAAAATTTTTGAAATTTATCCTCCTCTTCTTCACTTAGGAAAAAAAATATATGTTGATTATGCAGCTTTCAAAAATAAACTCCATAGCAAATATTTCCTGTTTCGATATCAAAGCTTGGATATACCAACCTTCAAGGATCACATGCATCTGGGAAACTATGTTTCTGCTGAGAAACAGGCGCATAATTCCTTATTCAAAAACCCCCAAACCAAGGTGAGTAATAATCGAAAGGGTGAGAAAAGAAATACACTTTACTTCAAAATGTGGAATAGGGAAACCGCATTAGTGATGCCTGGTAGACATCAGTTGCTGCATCCTGAGGATGGGTTTCACTGAAGGGAATGCATGTGTCTGTAGAAAACAGGCCAAGTAGATGACGTACAGTAACATTCACGTCTAGATGGTTTGCTTTTGATGCAGGGCAGGGAGTGGTAAAGAATGATTCTGCATTACACCAACATCCTTGTTTTGACTCCACTACCTACCAGTTCTGTCCTGGTAGTGACTAACCTCATGGAGGAAACAAAACTCTCTCAACATATAGATCACAGGACTTTTGTGTCACAGTGTATGCAAGCTCCCAATAATTGTGGTGGGATGGAAATGACTGAGAAGCTCAGCTGTTCCCAGGAAGTGAAAGGATTACAAGTGCAGCCAAGCTACTCAGAACCCTGTATCAGTCTGGGACTCTTAGCCACTCTCACTGTTTCTGAGAGCATCAGAGTGGGAATTTTGTTCTCTCACTCATATTGCTTTTAATCTCAGAGCTTTTAGCTGATGCCTCCAACCACCTCATCATCATTGTGATTTTCAGGACTCTAATAGACTCACTAAGAGGCATGATGGATGTAGTTTGAACACTTCATCAAATACCATTTTACTATAGTGAATACAATGGCAAAAGGTACACAGTCAGGAAAGATCAGTCCAGAGAAGAATGCTCAAGAGTCAGTAGAGAGGAAAGCCACCAGATACTTACACTGAGTAGCAGATTTACTTTGCATATGGGCGAAATTAATATGATTTATCTCTCAATATGATAGAGGAAGAGGAATAGACAAGTTTTGACATGAGAACAGAGGTTTCATACATGTGGAAACTATGGCTTGTATCATTCTACAATTGTAACTGTTCTGAAATTTATAATTTATTAATAAATTGCTTGAACCCTCCTGAAATCCCAGGTGATTTCCTAGTCTATAATAGGGTGATAGTGGGAGAAAAGAAATAATCATATAACTGATTAGGAAAGTGTGGAATTGTGCTATTCTTTTTCTCTAGATGGAAACTCAATTCACAATCAGTCAGGTTTAGCACACACCTCTGCTCTCATAATCTTCCAGAAGCTTCTGCTTTTGTTCTCACCACATGAATTAAGTCATCAAATCCCTTCTCAGCACCTGTGAGTGCCGAAGTGCAAGAAGAGAGGAAGTATCTATTTTTTTTCTGTCATTACCCCATATCCTTACTGTCCATACAGTCCAAGTGGAAGCAGGAAAATGTAAGACAATTTTCAGAATAAAATTCCACCAAGTCAGATGTTCCCTTCTAGAGTACCCATATTCCCTGTCCTTGGTGAAATAACTCTGAATTTTATGGGAAGCAATATCCTCCTGACTCTTTGTAACTCTGTATATTAAAATAAAATAAAATAAAATAAAATAAAATAAAATAAAATAAAATAGAAACTACAGTGTTTCTTTAATGTCACCATCTGAATTATAAGCAGGGAGTTGGCACATTGCTCATTTTGTTCATTCTAATTACAATTGCCTTGTCACAGAAATTCCAGCCTGACAAAGAACAAATCAGGTAGAGAATCCCCAGGGGCCGCTTAGTGGCAGGAAGGCTGTCTCCAGTGGAATCACTGTGACAATTTCTTCTCTCCCTCTTCAAAGTTGAGAGTCCCTCTAGACAAATTCACATTTGATTATTTTCACTAGACTCTCCGTCTTCAACTGCTTGATTAGCATCTCACTCACCTAAGAAATTACACTAAGTTTTGTGACCATTAAAAGAAAACCAATGGATGTGCATGGGTGCCTGCTCATGCATTCTTACTCAAGGAAAACCATTTTCTTAACACTTTCAATCAAGGCTTCTCTACAATAACTACTGTGTGGGGCTGTGCTTGCCTGTGTGTGTCTGTTTATGCTGTTAGTTGGTAATCTTCACATAAATTCATCACAAATATAAAATTGGAAGTTTAGAAAATAGCAAATGTGTGGTAGTGGGCTCCTAAGAACCTTATTTTCTTTCCCTCAACTTTACTACATCTGTGCTTAGAGATAAGACCACTGTGTCTACTGCTACCGAAACATTTCTTATTAATCTTAATTCTCTCTGGTAAAACACATTTTTTTGTAGAATAATGTAATTAGCTTGAGAAGAGAATAATTAGAACATATAACTGATATGGTTAATACAGCTTCTCCATTAAATAAAAATATTTTAAAAACTTGTTAGGACATTTAGTTTTAGGTCTCAGAAAGAAATAGACAAATATTCAGACTTATACTTTGGAGCCTACTATGTCTGAAGACTTCTTGGCCACTCTCATGGTAGGAAAAAATTATATCTATCTCATGTCCTCATTAAAAATAGATGCCTGGAAACTTGGCCCCAAAATTCTGCAATTGATAGTTCTGCCTTTCAATCATCATCTGGGTTGATAGACTCTTAAAATAATGACATCTGCATCATACAGTCTCATTGTCTCAGCTCAAGTAGAGAGTGAGTTCCCATATGTTTGTGTCTTCTGTGTAGTTTCCAAATAAGAACTGTTTGTTAACATTTTTTCCTTGCTATGCAGAACTTCTTATGTAAATAAATATTTGCTGACATGGGTTGACTTAATGGAAAAAAATGCATCCAAGTTCCTTTTGTTTTCCCCCAGAAGCAAGTTTTGTTTGTTAACACAGGGACTGTCTTTGTCTAGAATTCTTATTTCAGAAGAGCATTATTAGTCTTTTCAAGGAGATTGGCCATGGATGACTAGCTTTCCCATGGGGCAGCAGATTTCTCTCTGCTGGCTCCAGCTCAGGCGAGGTGAAGTGATTCAGCACTGTTTCTGTCCAGTGCACTGTTGATGGCCCAGCTCCGCCACTCATGGCCACCTGAGCTGCTCAAGCTGAAAGAATACACCTTTCCTTAGGACTAGAAGGTCAACCAACAAGAACAGAGTTATATCAGGCAGTACAAAGATTAAATACCATAGCTTTGGGCCGTCATACCAAAAAATAGGTTCATATTCTCCTTCATGCTTCAAGGAGATCAGTAAATTGAGTTATCAGCCACTCATGTGCCTGGCTCCTTAGTGTTCCAGGGACTATAGAGGGCTAAGTTAGTCCCTGTGTGTGACATCCACATTACACTTAAGGCTGGCATTAAACAGCATTTCTCCCCATTACTCAGGACTTAATATTCTTTCCCCTTCCTCTTTTGTGATGCTCTCTGAGACTTGTAGGAAGGTTTAGAGAAATGTCTTGTCCTTTAGGAACATTTTGTGACTCATTCAAAAGTCTGTAGCTAACCCATCTTCTTGAACTGTTCTAGCTGAAAGGATGTTCACTCATTTCTCTCATCGTGTGATCTTCATGGCGTTAACCAGCAAATCAATAGTACCTGAAATAATAAATGATTGACTGGAGTGACATGCGGGGAATGGCATCAGATGTAGACATCATTTAGAAGCACCCAAGTGAAAATAATACACTTTCAATGAGAGTGGGGGAAAAGCTTTAGGTGACTGCAGGACAGTGATGAGTCAACAGAGAGTCAGACCTCAGCAGGAGCATATGTCGTCTCCCATCTAACCAGGGAAAAAGTTGGCTTTGTTCTCAGTGATTTTCTGCACTTGCTCTCTTTGTCCTGACACTTTATCAGAGAAAGAGTTGTCTTTCTTCTCACCCCCTACAATAACTTCACCTTCCTTTTTCTCATCTGAGTCTTGAAATTGGATCCTTCTTTCTAAATTTTAACTACCAATAACAGGGCTCACTTACCTTCAGTGTTATTCCCCTCTATGATTTTCCTATTATCACTTGCTCAAATATCCTATCCTTCAAGCAAAGCCCTGTTTTGTTTCCCTTTGCCTGCCAAAAGCCAACCAGCCAGATCCAACCAAAATGGTCTCCATATTCTTAGATATGGAAAAATGAGCCCCTTTCCCATGTGGTTTAATCAATTTCATGTGTCCGTGTCTGTGTCCGTGTCCGTGTCCGTGTCCGTGTCCGTGTCCGTGTGTGTGTGTGTGTGTGTGTGTGTGTGTGTGTGTGTGTGCATAATCATGTGAAGAACACATTGTGGAAAACAGGTAGGGATCAGATTCCAGCTTACCTACCACCATGTGGGTTCTTGAGAGTCAAATTAGGTCACTAGCCTTGAGAAAATGTGATTTTACCTGGTTAGTCACGCTTCTGGCCCTGATACAAGTTACGTTTTAATCATCCCTAATATCTCCAGGACTGTGTTAGAAATGTTGTACTTTGAAAGTATAGATGGTTTAAGGATTAAAAGCTAAAATATTTATCTCATAGTCAAGCATGGCATCCACATTACTCCATTTTCTTCTGCTCTGATAAAATATCATAACCAACTTATGAACCTAAAGCAACATAAGAAATGAAATGTTCATGTTACCTTATGTTTCCAGAAAGTTGAAACAATATTGCAGGAAAAATTCTAGAATAATAAGTATATTTTGTAAAGAAGATCAGCAATGAAGTATACATATATAATAACAATTAATGAAAGAAGAAGTCATTACTTTGATAAAGAGTAAAGAGGAATATATGGGATTGACTCCATGGAGGAAAGGGAAGGGAAAATTATGTAATTACATTCAAATCTCAAAAATTAAAAGAAATAATTTTAAAAGCTGAGTTAATTATCATAAGGAACAGAAATAGAATGTTTTCCATGCTGAAAATTTTTGCTGAAGTTGAGTCAGAGGGATTGACATACAAGTCTATGATTCAGGTTCTAGATACAGGGTAATAGACTCATCACTGACTAGAGCTTTTATAGAATGGATGGGGTGTGTCCCAAAACACAGAGAAGTTTCATAACTTAAACTTTAATTCAGACTAAGAAAACAAGACTTTCTGTGGGAATGAGCCTTGATAGTAGCCAGAAGTCTAAAAATATGTTACAATAATGTACAGGGTCCAGTTGAACTAGATCAAATGATTAACGACCTTCCATCTGCTTCCTAAACAGTCCCACCTTCCACTGATTCCTCTGAAATTTTGCCATTTCAGTCAAGTTGAGATTTATTAGCAGCCACTTACTGTGATTTACTTTCTGAATGATTTGCATGCCTCTTTCCTGGGCTATTTGCATGCCTCTATTAGGAATGCAGCTATTTGGGGCATATCTGATTTATACTCATTCGACAAGTCTGCCCTTCTATTCACTTACCCCCATTTTGATTTATGGAAGGACAGAGCTATGTTCCTGGGGCTCATTCATTTCCTTGGAAATTAACTTTTTAAAACTGAAATCTTCCCATTGAGTTAGAAACGTAACAAATTAAACCCAATGCCCTTTGCTTGGCTGCAACAAAGGTATTGGCTGTAATCAGGAATTCTCCTCAGTAAAAGTTTGAACCGGATCGAAATTGTATGCAGCATCTGTGAGCTCAATTTGACGCTATGCTATTTTCTTTTTCTTTGGCTGTGTCTTAATTCATCTGCTCACAATGTAAACAAGCTATGTTTTCTCTTCCTATGAGCTATGTATTCTCTACTTTTTCCCATTTTTTGGGAGGATCATTGCTCACTGATTTGTCCTTAAATATCAAAGGGAAAATGAACTAATGAAAACACGCCACCAATGAGTGAATTGTGCAGCTCCATGAGACACCTGGGCTTTAAAATGGGACCGTTAAAGAAACAATGCTTCAATGATAACTTGATAATTTATATAAAAAAAAATCCGTGTGTTATCTAAATTGGTCCTTAAAGCGTTCTTCAAGTTAATTATTTCACATTTTTTAGTTTTACATATGGCAAAATTATGGTCCAGGAAATGTTAAAAAAAAAAAAAAAGATAATTTTGAAGAAGACAATGCAGACATAAGGTACTAGGATCTCACTTCCTATCAGTTCCCTGACCTGCACTGGGTCCTCAGTGTGGGCATAGTAAATTTTGATTCTATAAGAGCCTTGGAGTTACACGATACATTTTCTTCTTGGTTGGATAATTCTACCTTTCTTTCAAATCAAAGAACACAGATATCATCCTATTGGTCGAAAGTGAAGTTTAGGAGTGGGAGACACCGATCAGACTAAGAATGAGCTAGATGAATTGGTTGGTGATCTCCACCTAGCTTAGTATTTCCTGCAGAGTTATTCCCATAAGAAACTATCTGGTCAAGAATTCAAGTGATTCCAGTCAAATCCAAGGAATGTCTATAACTGTTCTGTGACTACACTCCATGACATAGTCAGAGGGTATTTGAGTAGGGGCTGCAGCAATGCTCAACTACTTGTATAATTATGTAGTCATTAATATTTCCTGGAGACAAATAAAATGACATGGTTAGATAAAACTCTATTTTGAAAAATCATCTTAGCTTGAGTCTCTGCAGCCGATCTATGCATGACACCTGGGATTACCATCTGAGGGCCATAAGTGAGAATTAATAGAAAAGGGAAGCTATGGAATGCATCTGTAGTCTGTCAAACCTCGATAATATTTACAAATTCACACTCAAAATACATATCATTTGACAAGTTCAGTTTGATAAGTATAAGCTGTTTCATATCTACAAAATATCCAAAAACTTTTCAATATGAACATAGTATATTTAGGAGAAATTTGTAACATTTGCTTTGCATAACTTTCATACTTTTATGCTATTTGTGTAGAGTAGAAAAGCTGACAAAATGGTGGCAGCAGAAACAAGAAGAAAAGCATTTTTTCAGCCACCTGATAGTCTGCTATCAGCAGACACAGCATTAGGAACATACAGGTTAGATCCCAACCCATTCCCCTGCCAGCTGAGTCCCCGACACACGCTCAGCTCATCTGAGATGTACAGTGCCCCATGAGTTGTATTGTCCAGCCAAAGGTTGCCCTCTGGAAGTCTGCAGCACCAGGAACTTCCAGGGACAATCAAATGGCTAAAGGCCAGCATAAGAACACAATCAATAAAAGCCAGGGAAACATGACATCTTCAGAGTATAGTTATCCTACTTCAGCAAGCCCTGGATAGCCTAACACAATTGAAGCACAAGAAAGTGACCTTAAATCCACACTTATAAAGTTGATACATACCTTTAAAGAGAAAATAAATACATTTTTTAAAGAAAGGAAAATACAGTAAAAATAGGTAGAGGACTTTAAAGAGAAAATGAGTAAATTCCTTAAAGATATATGGGAAAATATAATTAGAAACATGAAGAAAATGAATAAACATGTTCAAGACCTGAGAATAAAAATACAAGCAATAAAGAAAACAGAAATTTAGAAAATCCTTGAGACTGGAAACCTAAGGTAGAGAACAGAAAAAACACACAAGTACCACCAACTGAATATAAGAGATGGAAAAAAGAATGAGAGACAAAAAGATATGAGAGAAGAAACTGATATATCAGTCAGTAAAAATGTTACATTTAAAAAAACACTCCTGACACATTACATTCAGGAAACCTGGGATACTATGAAAAGAGCTAATCTAACCATAATAGAAATAGAAGAAGGAGAAGAGCCATAGCTCTGAGGACCAGAACACATTGTCAACATAATTTAGGAAGAAAATTTCCCAAAAGTTTTAAAAGAGATGCCAATAAACATATAAGAAGCTTACAGGACACCAGTTAGATTGGACCATAAAAAAAATCCTCCCTCCACATAATAATCAAAGCACAAATCTACAGAACAATGTGGCGGGACATTTTCCTCACAAGTTGGGAGTAGCTAATGTGGGAGGAGTAAGGAGAGGAAGAGGAGAAGAAGAGGAAGAGCTAGATGTAGGAGTGATGGAGAACCAGGAAAACCATGCATGTACTGAGAGCAGTCCTGGGTAACAACTTATATCTAGCTTAGTTAATTGGTTAACACTTCTAATTGTGTGGCCATCTTGTTATTTGAGCATTTCCAAACATAAAGCTATTGGATAATCTTTAACCATTAGAGTCTCATTTCTACCAGGTACTGCATGGATGGCAGGATGCTCTGGGCTCAGCCCAGCCTTGTGGAGACAGTGTGGAAGATTGGCAGAGCCATCTCCCACACTGGTATCTTGTGGGTGGCAGGGCTGGTGTCTCTGGCTGCCTGAGCCAGTGGCCTGAGCCAAGCAACAATGAGAATACAATCACTGCTCATGGCCTCAGGCCTTGCCTAGTCAGAAAGATTGCAGGCCCTGGAACCAAAAGCCAGATTGGTGCCGTGGTTTTAAATATCTTCCTCAACAGAACAAAGAAAGAATCTTAAAAGCTGCAAAGAAAAAAGGCTAAGTAACATATAAATGCAGTCCTATCAGAATTATACCCAATTTCTCAATAGATACTAAAATCTAGATGGTCCCGAACAGGTGTCTTATAGTCTCTAAGTAATTAGAAATGTCAACCTAGCCTATTATACTCAGCAAAACTCTCAGGCAACATAAAGAGAGAAACCAAGATATTCCAAGACAAAACCAAGCTTAATCAGTATTTATCCATAAATACAGCCCTACAGAAAATATTTGAAATAAAACTGCAACCCAAAATGTCACCTATACCCAATAAATCACAGGAAATAAATAATTTCATACTAACAAAAAGAAAATATAGAAAACAAACCCATGCACTAACATCACCAATGTAAAAACAAGAGGAATTAATAATCATGTTCATTAATATCTATTAACATCAATGGACTCAATTACCCAGTAAAAAGATACAAACTAGCAAAATGGGTATGAAAAAAGAAGCCAATCTTCTGCTGTATATAAGGTGTATAAATTAGCAGCAAATAAAAACATTTTTCAAAGGAAAGGGCTGGGAAAAAGTTTTCCAAGCAAATTGACTGAGGAAGCAAGTTTGAATAGAATTGAGGAAGATATCATGATGGAGAAATCCCCTATGATCATGGATCCTTAGGCTTAATATCTAATATCTTAATATCTAATAAAATATATGTTCAACCAAAATTAATCAAAACTTTGAAGAAGCAGATAATTGGAAATTGTTCTATCTGAAGACCCAGCCACACCATTTCTGGGCAGATACACAAAAGATGCTTCACAATATCACAATTTAGAACTATACATGAAAAATCTAGGGAAAAATACATACCCAAGAGAAGTAGATACCAGGAAATGATTGAAATCTAACAATTATAAACAAAGAGAACAATACAAAAAATCTGCAAAACCATGAGCTGCTTCTTTAAGAAAGTCAACAAGATAGAAAATCCTAAAGCCAACTAAGTAAAAGCCCGAGAGACAGTATCCAAATTAACAAAATCAGAAATGAAAAGGGAGACAAAACAACAGACACTGAGGAAATTTAAAGAATCCTTAGGTCTTAACTCAAAAGCCAAATAATAATAATAATAATAATAATAATAATAATAATAATAATAATAATATAGAAATGAAAATAAAAATAAAAATGGAAAATGTAATCAAAATGGTTGTTTTTCTTGATAGATACTACTTGCCAAATTTAAATCAAAATCAGGTAAACTATTAAAATCACCCTGTAGTGCCCAACAAAGTAAAAGCAGCCACTAAATTCTTCTAACAACAACAACAACAACAACAACAACAACAAAGCCCAGGGATAGATGATTTTGGCACAGAATTCTACCAGGTTTTCAAAGAAGAGGTAATACAAATACTCCTCAGTCTTATACAAAATAGAAATAAAAGGAACATTGTCAAACTCATTTCATGAGGCTACAATCACCCTACTACCTAAACCATGTCAAGACTATGAAAAAAAGATAATTTCAGACATATTTTCCTAATTAATATATATAAGTGATCCCAAAATTTTACCAGAAAGTTTCTAAAGCTGATAACTACCTTCTACAAAGCGACTGGATACACAATTAACACAAATGTTAATGAACTGAAAAATAAGTAGCAAAAATAAAACCTTTAAATCCTTACCAAAAAAAAACCTTTAAAATAGCCAGAAATAATATGAAATATCTTGGTGTAACTCCAAACAAACAAGTGAAAGATATGTATGATAAAAACTTCAATTCTCTGAAGAAAGAAATTGAGGAAGATATCATGATGGAGAAATCCCCTATGATCATGGATCCTTAGGCTTAATATTGTAAAAAGGCCATCTCACCAAAAGCAATCTATACACTCAATGAAATTCCCATAAAAACCTAACACAATTCTTTACAGACTATGAAAGACTAATTCTCAACCTCAAATGGAAACACAGAAGACCCAGGATAATTAAACAATCCTGTACAATTAAGAACTCCTGCAAGCATCACCATCCCTGATTTCAAACTACAGAGCAATAGCAAAAATCCACATGGTATTGACATAAATTCAGATAGGGTGATCAATGAAATAGAATTAAAAACCTAGAAATAAACTCACATATTTTATATTTGAAAAAGAAGGCAAAACCATACATTGGAAGAAAGAATGGTGGTCATACAACCATTCTTCCTGCAAATAGAAGGATGCATAAATATCCATATCTGTTATTCTTCACAAAATTCAAGTCCTTATGGATCAAAGACATCAACATAAAATGGAACATACTAAATATAATAAAAGAGCAAGTGGAGAATTGCCTTGAACACATTGTCACAGGATACAAATTCCTGAACAAAACACCAATAGATACGGCACCAAGATCAGCAATAAATGGGACCTTATGAAACTGGAAAGATTTTACAAGGCTAAGGACACCATCAACAGGACAAAAATGCAGACCATAGAATGGAAAAAGATCATAATCTACCCTAGATCCAATAGAAGACTAATATTCAAAACATATAAAGAGCTCCAGGAATTCGACATTACAAATTAAGTAAACCAATTAAAAATGGAGTATAAACCTCAACAGAATTCTCAAAAGATGAATCTCTAATTGCAGAGAGACACTTTTTAAAATGTCCAACATTCTTATTCATCAGGGAAATGTAAATCAAAATGATTCTGACATTCTCACATTTGTCAGAATAGCTAAGACCAAAAACTGAAGTGATACCACATGCTGGCAACGATGACTAGAAAAAGAAACACTCCTCCATTGCTGTTGGGAGTGCAAACTAGTACTTTGGAAATCAATTTGGTAGTTTCTAGGGAGAATCATGAACAGGTCTACAACAAGACCAGCTATACGACATCTGGGCATATACCTAAAATACATATACACACTATATGTCAAGGACTGTTTCTGAACTATGTTTACAGCAGCTTTATTTGTAACATCCAGAAACTGTAAACAAACAAATGTCCCTCAACTGAAGAATGGATAAAGAAAATGTACATGTACAGTTGAATACTATTTAGCTTTTAAAAACATCCATTTCATAAAATTTGTAGGAACTGGATGGAACTAGAAAATATCATCACAAGTGAGGTAACCCAGACCCAGAAATAGAAGGATGAATGATGTGTATTCATTCATAAGTGGGCATTAGCTATAAAGTGCAGGGTAACCATGTTACAATCAACAGACCCAAGGAAACTAAGATAAGAGGAGTGTCATAGAGAGGATGTTTGAATCAGAAAAGAAAAGAAAAGAAAAGAAGAGAAGAGAAGAGAAGAGAAGAGAAGAGAAGAGAAGAGAAGAGAAGAGAAGAGAAGAGAAGAGAAGAGAAGAGAAGAGAAATATTCATTAGAGTTGGATGGACAGAAGGAGTGTGAGAGAGAATGAGGAGGAAAATGGGGATATTGATCAGGTCTGGTGAGAGAGTCATAAGAGGGCTGAGAGCGTAAATAAAAATTGAAGTACAGGGTGGGGCATTTCTGGAACTAGATAGAGACCTGGGATAGAAAAGGCTCCAAGGAGTCTGTGAAGATTATCCTAGCTGAGATTCCCTGCAGCAGAGGAAGTGGAGATTGAAGTGAACATTTCCTATAGCTAGGCAGGACTTCCAACTGAGTGAATGGTACATCAACCTACCCATGAAACCTTCAACCCAAAATTTGTCCTGCTTACAAAAGGAGCAGGAATAAAGTCCAAGCAAACACTGAGGAGCAGCCAACTGCTGACTGTACCATCTTGAGACACATCCCATGTGAGAGAGCCAACTCTTAGCACTACCAATGACATTCTGCTATGCTTGCTGACAGGAGCCTAGCATAACTGTCCCCTGAGAAGCTTCCTTCAGCATTGTATAGAAACAAATGCAGAGACCCATAGCAACACATCAGGCAGAACTCAGGGAGTCTAGTAGAAGAGTGGGGTATAGAATTGACCAAGACAAAAGGGCAGAGGAAACCACAAAAAGACCTACAGAGTCGACAGTCTTGGGCTTCTGCGGGATCACAAAAAATAACAACCAACTAAAGAACATGCAGGGCTGTAAATAAGCACCCTAAATATTTTTAGTAGATGTGTAGCTATGTCTTATTGTGAGTCACCTAACAATTGTAGCAGGTGCTGTCTCTGACTTTGTTGCCTGCCATTTTCCTACCTTGACTGCCTAATTGGTCATCAGTGGGGGAAGGACTTGCTGGCACAGGATATCCTATGGCATGGTGGTAGCAAAGGGGGCTTCACCTCTGAGAAGAAGGGGAAGGGTAATGGGGGAGGAATTTTTAATTGTGGGCCTGGGTAGAGGGGAAGGAGCTCCAATCAAGATGTAAAGTGAATAAATAAATGGATTTAAAAATACACAGAAAAAGCAAAAAATGAAATAAGAAGAAAAGAAAGAATAAATGAAGGGAGAAGGGAAAGAAGAACCAAAGGAAGAAAGAAAAAATGAAAGAGAGATGAAAGAAAGAGTAAAAAGGAAAGAAGAAATGACAATTCTGCACAGTACTTTGTTCCTTCATTTTCTTCTCTGATTTAATTTGTATTAGAATCATCCTCATAGACACACACAGGTCCTCAGGGTGCTGAAAAGCGCAGTAATACATTTTAGATGGGAGTGGCCTATGATTTTCTTTGTTTTTTTGTCATTATCAAAGTTTTTACAATAAATTAGAGAAGTTTAATGAGTTTTATTTATATTATAGAAATGTTAAAATTTGGTAAAAACGGTCTAATCAGACTAATTTCAAACTCACATATTTTAACTGAGAAAACGTCAACTAACTTTAAAAAGTTCCAGAGATACCAAATATCAGTAAAGGGATAATAATTCTATTTTAGTTGGATTCATAATGCACTTCTGAGTCATAGTCATGGACAGATGTACACACACACACACACACACACACACACACACACACACACACACACAAAATGCATATACTTCTAAGCCATGTGTTTGCGACTTTTCATTCAGTGTCTGTACTCTAGGAGTTGTTGCTGGAATGCTCCTTTTTATCTTGCTATGTACATTTCAATCTTCAAAGGTTAATCGATTTGCATTCTTTCTCATAGCGCACTGTTAGTAGCCATTTTGTTCAATTCTTTTGTATTGCTCCTGTTCTTACAAAGAAGTTTCAAATCTCTCCACAATGTCCCTTGTTCTCACAGTCTCCAGGAGGTCATCCACATCTTGACTAATTCTAGAAGCAGCCCAAAGAAGGGATACTAGCACCACTACTACTCCTGTTACTAGCACTACTGCTTACATTTGGATATGTAATGTAGGCATCTATGAGATGAGAAGAGGAGGTCTCTTTATAATCTCTTCCTTTCCGAATTTCATATATGCATGTACGTTTTAGGAAAACTCCACCCCATTATCTATATCTTGACAGTGCATATTCATACAATACCAGGTGGATTTGGTTATTCATTTGTTATTTATTTATTAATTTATTTTCAAAAGAAAGGATACACTATGTTGGAAGTGGGCAAAATGGTGTAGAGCCACAGAGGAACTATTGGAAAGTTCAAAAGACATGTTGTTCTTTTATTTAGAACAATCCAAATCTTCAAATCAGAGGTACCAGACCACAGAAAAAATTGTCTTCTAGAAATTGTGTGCAACAATCAGGAACAAATGAACTAACTCTTTATATAGTAACAAATACAGTCTGAACAGGTGCCTCCTCACTGGTGTTTTGCAAAAGTGCAGCACATTTGGAAATGCTTATTATAGTCCCTTAATCTCTCTCTCCTCATTCCTTAATAATTAAAGAATGCATCCATGGTGATGCTAACATGACCCCATGCCTTAAGTGACCATCCCCATCTGCTCCTTGTTCTCCACCTGAAACTCTCATCATTCTTTCAGACCATTGCTTAGGACAGCTGGAAAGCTAAGAATGAGCTCATAAATATGAGTTTTTGCAGTGCATCCAGACGGCTGCAAATGCTCTAATGGACTAGGGGTTTCTAACTCCTGGGGTACTGGCTTCCTTTCTTTTTATGAAGATGTGCTTTCATGTTGGACCTTCCTGCTGCTGCTTTGAAAGTCTGCAGTGTTGTTTGCTCCCCAAGAATGAGGAGATGTCAGATTTCACCCTATTTGCAATATTCCCATAAGTATGAATGCATAATAGTGAGGAGAGAAGTGTTTGCCCTGCCTTCGACTTTATCGGATGGGCATCAAATATTTGGATTATCTAAGTGTATGAATTACAAATGTTATATATCCATGTGGTGAAAAACTAGATAAGGCTGCTAAGTTCAAAATTCAGAAAGTTTGCTACAAAAATAAACCCTGGAAAAAAACAAAATGTCAAATATTTGGTTTTGATACTTATAATTCATTGTTGGAGAATGTGGATGTGGGGTGTGTGTGTAAGTAAACCTAACATGAAATATATATATATATATATATATATATATATATATATATATATATATATATATATATTTAATATAAATAGAGAGTGTTAGAACAAAAGGTAAAAACAAACAAAGAGAAAAAAAAACAAAAAACAAAGCAAAAAACCCAAACAAACAACAATAATAACAATGGAAACAGCCTACGGGTGCTATCTGTGTAGGGGAAGAAGATATCCATGGGGAATAGTCATCATTTCTTTCAATGTCTAAGCAACAAGCTATGCTGCCATGAATGAATATTTCAAGCACTTTTAAAATCTACTATCCATCTGGGTCATGATGTCATGTAGGATTATCAATTACTAGTGTTTGAGTACCAAACAAGAAGATCCCCTGCCAGATACTGTTGGGTAACTCCAAACAGCAACTTCATCAATTACCAATTTTTCTCCTTGCTAAAGACCTCTAACCTTGTTTAGTGTTGGATGTTCATGCTCTCCTTGGCTTTTCTTCCTGCCCTGTGCTGAAATGCAATTAGTCTGAGCAATCATAACCATTTACTCTGTTTGGAGTTCACTCAAGGGCATATGACTGAGCCAAGCCTCAACAATGACAGGGAAGGAGATCACCACTGGGAAAGCAGCTTGTGCAAGGTTAACACATTTGTAGACAGCTCAGCCAAGACTCAAACCCAGAAAGCCTGATCCTATTAAGAAACAAGGTAGATCAAGGGTCTATAGTCCCAGATTCTTTAACAAATGTTTTCAAACCACAAGGGGAGAAGAATATTTGAACAGCTTGTTAATTCAGATTCCTTTTTAATTTTAATTCTAAGTCCACACAATAAATAAGAGAACACATGCTATAATGCCTGATAAGTTTTCCTGATTCTTGCTTTGTGAATACAAGAGCAGTCAGTGAGCTTTGCTCTGCAGTATCTAGTAGTTTTATTTAGCTTTGGTAATTACATTCATCTTTATTCTTTGGAGTCACGAAAGTCAGGATATGGTTTTTAAATGGCTTGCATGGTGATGATGCTAGATTGCTGTCCCTCATTTAGGCAAAGCACATATCAAGTGATTATTAATTATGCAACTGTGTGCCTGATATAATTGCCATGGTGAGTTCATTATTTGTTCTGCATAGTAGTTTAGTTTGTGTTCTGCTGTCTGTGGTATCTAATGTTCGGAGTCTCTAGTCACAAGTGACTTGGACAGACTTGAAATACATTAATAATTTTATTTACTTTTCATTTATCCGTATGCAAATGCCCAGTGAAGCTGATGACTCTGTATGCAGCTTTGGAGTAGCTTGTGCATACACAGATGTGCAACAAGTTTTTGATACTGTTTTCTGGCCCATAAATATTTGTGGAATGACATGCACCATGAACTTCACTTATTTTGAAACCCTATGTGGTTCTCAGCTTTTATGTCTGTGGGAATAAAGTATCTGTAGACTTGCAGTTCCCCCAAATTTCTATCTTACTGAAGCAATGTCTTCTCAATGTCAGTCTTGTTCAGAACCTTGGCCCCATTCAACCCTGACAGACTGCAGATTGGCACTCTGGAGCTGCCACAGGGCCCCCATGGCAGGAGACAACTTTTCAGAGACTGATTCATTACTTATTCTGAAAGATGTAGTACCCAACACCTTATTAGCAAAGCTGCAAGCTCAAAAACAGAAAACAGCTGGAGAAAAGGAAAAATAGTCTTTTGTGGATGAGGGAGTCAGAAGGGACAGAGTAATTGGTTTTGCCCTAAGGGGATCTGGTTTACATTCCTTATCACCCAGGGCCATATTATCTTAGAAATGGTTCCCACAACTTTCCAGATTTTTACTGTTGTATCCAGATAGTTCTTACCATTGGAGTCCTAATGGAATTTGTAGAAATGACAGATTGCTCAATAAATCACACACTGGTTTCTTCCATCTGAATTAGAATTGACTGGCACAAATGATTGATTAGCTTTGACAATACCATATGGGTCCCAATCATATTCCCTTGGTTCATACTTTTAAACAATTCCAATTATATTCTCCTTTAAGTTCCTGCATTGACTGAATTCTTCATTTGTCTTCTTTGTTCTCTTCCAGAAGAGCATGGTAGCAGGGAGGATAAGAGTGACTCTATTCTCAGCTCTAACATCTGACTATCTGACTAATCTATAAAATGGGAAATACTTAACTTTTGGGGTTCTCTTTCCTAGTTGGTGAAAGAGTTTATTCCAGGACAGTTGTCTCACTTGAAAGACTACAACTTTCAACAGAAGCAGCATCACTGCTATCAGTGCAGATTTTTGAATTCCTTCAAACACTTTCTGTCGCTTATACTTACAGTGTACTTTGGGCACCTTTTTGGTTAAGGGTGTGTATCGTGTAGATAGAACTAGGAGATGCCCAGAGAGCTGGTGAGACCTTTCTGGATGTGTCCATAAGGGTGTAGGAAAGGTAGGTTTTTGAATTAATTAGGTTCACTTGTAACCAATTTGGATGAGAGTCACATAGCTGATCAAGTAGGCCAAAACAGAGATAAAGAAAATGTAGCCTCTCTGGAGTTGCCTCTCTTCTTTCTTTTCCCCTCTCCATCCTTCCTCCATCTTCACCTCCTTTTCCCCCTCTTCCCTTCTTATCTCCATTGATTTCTCTTTCTATATCTGCTGTACCAGCAATCCTGACTTCTTTCTATTCTCACCATGGAAAGCAATCTCCTTGTGCTTGGTACATAGGCGGTACCTAATCCTCGGGCCTTTGGACTTGAACAAGCTCTTACACCACACCTTACTGTCCTATTAACACTCACCACCACCTCCATCTCTAATCTCTAGAACAGGAGATTCAGATGGAATCAAAGCCCCAACTTTTGTGTCCTCCAGTTAGAGATGAAAATTTTTTTCAGCCACTATCATTATGTGAGAACTCTCCATAGGAAATGTCTTCAACACTCCATTTTACATATTCTTCTGACTTAGGTTGTCCACAAATTCCTGACACCAAATTTTTGGCACATATGTGTAAGATGTTCCAAAATTCTGACTTAACTTTCTTTCACCTCTTAGAATTACAGTCCCTTCAAGGCAGGTAACAACAAACACCACCGTGTGTTCAGGAGACCAAAAATCTTATTTACTGTTACAACGGGCGATGCCATGTGTGGTGTTGTTGTTACTGTTATTTTATCATCACTAGTCACTCATGCTTTCAGAGAGGCTGAATGATTGAAAGAAATTTTTAAAATTCATCTATTAATCATAAAATGAGGTTCATTGTGAGATTCAGGAATAATAAATGACATCCAGTATGCTGTGAAATTAAGGAAAGAGGTAATCATTGGTGAATTTTTGTTACTAGGTAGCAAGTGTTCTTTCTAGACAAAGGTCATAGGAACAGGAAACAACTCATGACAAAGGAATTTGATTCCCCAAATTAAGGTTTGATGTTAGGTTTTATGTTTTTATCTTAGGTGCAGTAGAGAACCTGGTACGATAACTCTCTGGAGTACAGGGTCACAAAAGTCAACTTCAGAAGAATAAATCTAAACTTAGTCAATGAGAACAGAGGAAATAGGAGGGCATATGGTTAGGTTTACTTTTGAGAACACAGAGAGGAAGAAAAACCAGATTTGGCCAGAGACAACTTTAACCTAAATTCCATTAGTTTGGAAAGCAAGAGATAGAGGTTGATGTAAAGCAAGTGGAAACATAGAGCTGACCTTGACTACTGGTCTTTTCAGGATGGGCTCATATCATGGACATCATAAAATTTCCAGGTAGAAGAAATCACTGGGCGTATCAGCTATGAGTTCCTGGCAAAGAACATTCAAGTTCAGATGCTATAGAGTGAATGTTCCTTCAGTGGATGAATATGTCTCCTGAGATCAGTTTACCTGCACTTTGGAGGATTTTTTCTCGTATAAAGGTTATCTCCGATTCCGTTAGCTTCCACATGTACAACACTGTACATGAGCAAGAATAGAGTCATGTTTTAGCATCAAGGATTAAGAAAACAAACATCTGGACTGAATACCAGCCATTCTTAGGTTGATAATGATGTGGACAGATCCATAGCTTTTACTTACCTGGTTTGTACCACAGACGTCTCATTGATAAACCAGAGAAGAGTTGCTAGTTTGATTGACAACATCCAAACCCAATCATTTTAATTCTTTATCAAAACAATCACGTCTATGATTTTTAGTTTCTATTGTTTTCTGATTTTTTTTTCAATCAGAGGATGTTTGGAGACTTTCTGCTGTCTTCTGTCTTTTTCTGCTCTTGTGTTTTTCCCTAGGCACAAAGTAGTTTTGTAAGGAAGGCGCCACATTCTTATTAAACCCTATTTCCAAGCATTACAATTTGCTAGACCATCAATTTGTTCTTCTCAAGGTATCAGCGTCATTCCAGGTCATTGTAAATTACTATCATAACACACACACACACACACACACACACACACACAGGTTCCTCTTCCTTAGACAAAAATTTGATTATCTTTACTGATACCTTCCTGTCTCTGTATTTTAAAGAACATTTTATAGGTTTTTAAGGCAGCTGATGTCACATCCTAGAGTTTAACATTCCTGTGACAAAAACCTAGTCCACTGTGTAGTATACTGTTAAAATCCATTATGAGCAAACTGTTAAAATACATACATATATGTCTACAATAACAATTAGTGAAAAAAAGAGGCCATAAATTTGAAGGAGTATAGAGAGGTATGTAAGTGGTTAAGGTGGCAGGAAAAAATGTAATTGTATTATAATCCCAAAAATTATAGTAATCTGATTCCTTAATTTATAAAGAAAGAAAGAATTAATTAATTCAGCATGAAGCTTAACTCTCCTGGGTAGTCAACAACTGCCCAGCTAATGCCTCTCTATCATTAGTATTAAAACTACCACATATCTTCCATTGCAGAGGACACATAGGACTCTGTTTAAACTTTGCCTAGGTAGTAACTTTTTAAAAATATCTTAATGTCTGTAATGTGAAACTCCATTCTGTGAGACTACCTCTTTTTCTATATGAAAAGCTTGCCATCACTGTCCATGATGAGCAACTTCGCTATATTTAAAGTATTACCTGTGATCTTCCTCATATATGTTCACTAGGTCATCATTGTGAGCAAGTGTAATTCCATTAGAATAATCCTTGAAGTATAGGGTATACAGTAACTTAATAATCTATTTCATAAGACTCTCCCCTTAGGTTGAGCCACCCTTGTGGGTCACACTTATAATTTTCGTATTAACACACTAGAAAATAATTACATTACGATTTGTGTGTGGCAAAAACCAACCAAACAAACAATTGGCAACTAGCTACTAGGAGGACAATGGCTCTTGACTGAATCTGTTGTCGCTGGTCCTTAATTATATAATCATGATATTGTTCTCAATATTGAGTTTGTTGCCTAGGGGAAAGGTAGGAAAATCATATTCTCGATAGGATATAAGAAACCAAAGATGCTTCTACAGTAGTATAACAGTAGTCAGCTAAAAAGAAAAAAAAATGCCACCTGAGTGTTAGGGCACGGAGACCTCTGCATCCTCTCACCAATTACTCCATCCGATGCATTCATTCCCCAATGCTAAGCACAACTGCCCATGTTCTCAGCTGCACCCCTAAACCCATTTATGGCCCCAATGGAAACACTCAGCTAACCTAATTTCTGCAAGGGTATCCTGGAAGCTCAAAGAGGCTGTCCTTATGTTATTGTACTTTTGTAGTAATACCCCAATGTCTTGAACAGAATCTGACCATGCTGGCTTCATACTCCTTTCTCTGTCAGCTCAGTCCATACTGCGCTCATTCCTCTATCTCACTAGGTTTCCTTTCCTGTTTAATATTGTAATTTAACATGCAAGCATCTCATCCCCCCCAGTCCTTCTGTTCTTGCTGAATTCTTATAATTCCATTATTATTCAATAAAACTTGCATCAAATTCTTCAATGGATGGACTATTTTCTTTATTTTTTCTCCTACTTTTCTTCCTTTCTACTCCCCCCTCTCTTCTTTGTTAAGTAATGGTAACATATTTATTCTCTATTGATTTTTTAATAGAAATATTCTGATTGTAATCCCTTAGCCCAACTTTTTCTAGATTTTCTCCTTCTTCAACCACTGAACGCTATGCCCCTTCTTTCTCTCTTTAGAAACAAACTAGGATTTTAAAAGCAATGAGTAAAAAGATACAAGGAAAATACACAAATTGGATTGTTGTGCTTATCTAACACTTTTACTGTTTTCTATGTTTTAAGTCCTGTGTATTGTAATTCACTTTGTAAAAACATCTCTCATTGATTGTGAGAGTTGCCTTCTGGTTGCAGCACAAAGACCTCAGCTAGCAAGAAGTTTAAACATCCATCAAGTGAGTGATTCCCCAGTGCTTTAAAATGTCAATCCTTTGGTTCAAATGTAGAATCTTATGGTGAGAATAGAGCAGAGCTCAGCAAAGTGCCTTTGCCAGCCTGAGACTTTCTGACCTGCTCTGTGGTGTGTTCATCTGGTCCCTGGAGAACTCACAGAGCTGTAAGGGGTTGAGTTTGAAAGTCACCAAAGAGAATCTGCACTTCATTTATGAGAATATACAGCAGTAAAGGGAGTTGGGATCACTAGCACATAGTCACAAGGCTGACATTTTCCCAGGCAAGTCCAGCAGGCAAGCTAGGATGTGGCTCAGTTAAGTGTGTTTAATGATGGACATATTTTAGAAATTAATCACTTAGACTTTTTGTAAACACTAAAGAGAAAATTAAAGCATGTCTACTATTAGAATACCAGCAATAGTTATGAGGTCTTTGTGTTAGATGTCTTTGAATATTAAAATTTTAGGGTGGCTCAGGATATTAGACAATTTCTTAGTAGTCCTACAACTGAAGGCACCTGGAGGAAACTAGAATCATGGGAAGTGGAGTTCATGTTCTGATTCATCCAAATCATCACTGCTCAGCATCATTGCTACTTGGTATTACTTTTACAAAAAGTCAATTACTAACATATGGGTGATGCCTTTTAAAAAGATATCAAATAGTTTCTGTGAGAACAAGTTTTATGGCATTCTGTTTTAGTCTATCAAGCTGAAGACTTGGGAAGATTCCTTGTATGGTATATCTAAAGGTATTACGTGAATCCACTCTGTTCATTATTACTAAATATATCATCATTAGAATGATAGTGCTCAAAATCATATTCTCAAAATTCCAAAGAATGAGGCTGCCATTTGCCCCTTGCTTGTGCATAATGGCTTGCAACATTTGTTTTGTATGCATAAGGTGTTTGCCTTACTTAGGTATTATCTCTGAGAAAAATATACCGATAGGGTTTTAAGCATTAAATGAAGATCTTAGTCTGCTGTCGAGGTTCATCCTGTGAGAACTAGTAACTGACAGCTGATATTTAGCAAGGTTTTAATTAATACCATGAATCCACTTTCTCAAGTGGCATGGAAATGAGAAAATGTAATTTTTGAAGGGCTGGTTGCTATACAGGGGGCTTCCCCT
Organism: Rhabdomys pumilio; assembly: GCA_030674055.1. NCBI lineage: Eukaryota > Metazoa > Chordata > Mammalia > Rodentia > Muridae > Rhabdomys > Rhabdomys pumilio. The sequence continues at coordinate 56,693,599 of JANHMN010000013.1, read as the reverse complement.
TCTCAGAGAAGAGGGGAAGGAGGGGAATGGCAGAATAGATATTTGAGGGAAAACTGTGAATAAGATGTGAGTAAATGAACAAATTAATGGGAACAATGAAAAGAAAAAAGAAAAGCAATTTCCCATACCAGAGAAGTATGTTTTACTGCTCAATGGACTTGAACAAACACCACAATAAACATCAAATTTTCTTGGTTAGAAACAAACAAACAAAAAAGTAGGAGCGCTCTTTAAAGTATGCCTGTTGAGTGAAAAGAGACAAATACATACACTCACAAACACACACACATATAATTACATACATATGCACACACAGATAGTCTCTCTCTCTCTCTCTCTCTCTCTCTCTCTCTCTTTCTCTCTCTCTCTCTCTCTCTCTGTGTGTGTGTGTATATTTAATATATATATATATTAAAATCAAAGGTCTATTATGAAAGAAAGAATGTTTACAAAAGGATGGAAGATGACAGATGAGAGAGTAATGAGTAGAAAGAAGACAAATTATTTTGTCTTATGAAAAATCAGATCTTAGCTACTTTTGCAGTATCCCATTTCAATTTACATACATTATTTTGGATCTCACATTCTTCATTTTGTTTTGGTATATTCTTGATCTGATCATGTTTGAGTTTTTATTCAACATGAGTATGGCCCTTTCAATTGGCCCCTTAAGATATTCTTCCTATGAACACCTATATAGATGCCTGTACCTCTGATGGCTCTATAGAAGCTCATAAAACTTTAAACAAACGGAGAATTACCTAGATGTGTTTGAAGAAAGCCTCCCAACAGACTACCACCTGCTTAGTCAGCCGCTCAGCTAGGTGACCTAATGTGAGCCTTTTAATTTGAATTTGATAGTCCTAGTCTGATTTGTATTATTGTGGACTTTTCCCACTCTCTACCGTAGCAGCCCAATGCCTTTGTAAGGTTTGATTTAAACATTTCTATGAATTAAAATTCCATTTTACTTATTCAGACCAAAGTTAAAGTAGAGAAACATGAAGCACACTTCAAAATTGTGGTGAAATTATAATAGCAGAATATCAAATGCTCTGACCACTTACATAATGAGACTCTGGTTCTCAGAAACCATAGCACAGTACAAGTGTCAGTGTCAACCCATTCTGAGATCTAATTAGTGTGCATTCACCACCCTGATTATGTATTTCTTGTTTGGTGACGAATCTGTTCATTTCCGAACGTTTTTCTGAAAGTATAAAAGTTTGCTTTTGAGCCTGGGGCATATTTAAATACATATAATTTTTGTGAAGTGTTGTTAGGTAAATATCCACTGACATTCACTTGTCTTCTGACACCAAATGACACTGTGAGGTCTGTTTAATGAATCTGAACTCAATCAATTAACATTTTTGGATGACGAAGAGGCTTGTTTGTTTACTCTTCTTGAAGACAATTGATTCTGAGAACATCTAGCTGATTTGATTTTCCTGATATCTGTACCATGTGCACACTGTATCTCACTAAATGCATCATGGGGCCAATTGTAAAGAAGGAATGGAGGGTAGATATAAATGTTATCACAAAAAAAATTGTTACATTGTCTGGGTAAAGTCACCTGGCCCATCAAGCTCGTGTGTCCTCAGCACCATAGTGTCCTACACAACCTTCCCTATTGGAAGTATAGAATGAAATTGTAGGCTTTGAATTTGTTGTTATAGGAAGAAGTACAAAACTTGGATAAAATATTAGTTTACGGAATATTATAAGGACATGTGTTAGGAAAATGATGGACTTTTTGAAAGATAATATTTTATGTGATTTGATCAGGACAGTGACACAATTCCACATAGCTCCTTAAAATGTTCAATATTCACGATCATCTAATACTCTTCTTTTATTAATTTAAAAAAAAGAAATGAAGCAAGAAACAAATATCCAGTTTTCCTCCTCAGAGAGTGAAAAAATAAACCCTGAAACAAAGGGTAAGAGAAGTTCACAAAATATTACAATAAAAATGTGTGCCCGAGTTTGAAGTTTTTGCACTGCTTTTACTTGAATTTTTTTATCCCTTCTTCCTTGTACCTGAAATTTCATCTGGGGAGAAGGAAATAACTGGGATGTTTTAGCATCCTAGTTGTCAACAGGGTAAATGGTGCTATGAGAATAGCTAACACAGAGTTTCACCTGGATCACTTATCGTGATCCTTAAAACAGACAAGCACAGCCCACCTTCTGGGTGTACAGTACAAAGCCTTCAGTGAACAATGGGTGGGCATTTCTGGAGGATCTGTAATCAGTTGTGTGGCAGCTACTATTCTAAGGCTCTTATTCCACTTTGAGAATTCCCAGCAAACAGAGAAATTACAAACCACCACTACTTCTCAGAGAAGACCAATGAGGCTTGTCCATGTATTTACTTCCCCAAATTGCAGGGCAGGGTTGAGACTCAAACACTAAACCTGGTTGTGTTTATATTCTATGAATTAGGACATGCTTAAAGATTTCAAGGAGGCTATGTGAAAATAATTTGAAGAGACTGAGAATCTAATGTCTACATCTGAATGCATATAATAAAAAATATCATAGTATGCTTCATCTAACTGATGGCCAACCCAAAGGTCATTGGCTATGCGGTTGCGGTCTCTCAGTCTTGCTATGCTTTCTGCTCTAGGTCTATCCATTTGCCTTGAATAGTCAGGGAAAGGATTTAACAATTTTATAGAAAGATAGATAGATAGATAGATAGATAGATAGATAGATAGATAGATAGA
>JANHMN010000013.1:56639159-56682706 GCA_030674055.1 Rhabdomys pumilio | reverse complement strand
AGAGAGAGAGAGAGAGAGAGAGAGAGAGAGAGAGAGAGAGAGAGAGAGAGATACAAATATGTCTGTTTTGGTGTCTTATATATAATATACAATAACCTGCTTGAGCAATATACTAGAAATCAATTGAATACTCCTGGAGAGAAATCACCAGGAACACTGCAATATTTTCAAGGCACATAGACCTTTGTAAAATGTGTGAAGGAGAAAAGATCCAAGTTTTTAATGCCTGTTTTGTCCTAGCTGTTTCTCAACACATGCATGGACACCAACTCACAGGGGAAACTTGTGAGATGCAGTAGAGTTTGATTCTCCAGTCAGTTCACAGCTCCTGAATAAGATATTGGTTCTGGATCTGTACAGACATTTGTTTTATTAATGCTGATGATACTTCAAAAACATGATGTGTGTTCTTCTGTAAGTAAGGAACAATACAAAACTAGCCCCCTACCTAAAGAATTAATGCTTATCAATATTTATTCTGTCTCACATTTCTTTGAAATTATATGTTCATCTATAAAAACAAGTATTTGAAACAAAGTATTATCTCTGTCCAATGTTGTTAGCAGTAACAGAAACAGGGAAAAGTTATTTTTTCGATGCTTATACAACTGGTGGTGACACGTAGGTATTTAAGCCATATCTGAATCAAAAGTTCATGGTCCTAATAACTGTGGTAAGTGCTTAACTATGGTAAGTGCTTCCACATTCATTATTTTATTTGAGCCCATAAAACTTTATGAGTGGGGTAGAGCAAGCATCCGCTCACTTTACAGGCAATGAAATGGAGGGTTAGACATGCATAGGCCTAGTAAGCAGCAGGCCAATGCCTTAAGTCTGGACCTTCTGGCTTCAGTGCACAAACCTGCTGTTATGAGCTCCAGGAAGTCATGTGATACAAGGTAGTAGACACAACCTGTCTGTGACTCTCTATGAAAGACAACATAAAGTCCCATTAATTTTCAAACATAAAGCCTGCAAGGAATCTATTTAAGACTAAAAAGATTGAAAGGATTTTTTCCATTTCCTGGAATTTGTATCCTCAGGCAAATCGTGTGATATCACCGCCACCTTGCAAATCTACTGTTAATGACAAACAAAAACAAGGAGTCTGAACGCTCGCTTCCTTCTGGCTTGACTTGGAAATGCCTCCAACTCTATTTTAGACTGAATGGAATCTATATTCTGGCGTCAGCAAGTAGCAGCAAGTGAGGGAGATATATTAATCTCTCATAAAATAACAACACAAAGCAACAGCATGTATCCAGTGCCTCAGTAGTTAATAAGTATGAATGAGAGATATTAGTCTCTGACCAGCATTGAGGGAAAAAAAAAAGCTGAGCTAAGTATTCAAGCATTAGATCTCCATGACAGGCATAGGCCTGTAAGTGAAGAGACTGTGATTTTTAGTAATATCTGCAGGTTTCATATCTGAATCTCTTAGAATTATTTCCCAGTTGCATTCTTCTAAGGTTTCTCAGGTGTTTTATATTATGCGCAATTGTTTCCCTGCCCCCTGCCCCCTGCCCATTTAATGCTTAAAATCACCATCTGAGATAAAATATGGGTCTGTATGTTGGACCTCTGGAATCCTTTGTAAGTATTCACCAACTCCTGAACTGAGCAGTGCTGTATACAACTGGCATAGAATCTTTTCAGTGTCCATGGCGCACCTTCTGGGCTGGTCTCAGAAGAGCTGTCTATAGATCAGAAGTACGAGAATTCATGCAGAAATAACTGGAGTAGTGAAGGGTGGGCTCACTTCCTGACTGGAAGTTGTGTTGCTCTCTTTTGCATCCCTTCAATCATCTTTTATAGTGAGATGCAGCATTCACTGGGGTACCACATAGCACCAAGGAGAGACCAGGCTGCCTGATATGTGCTTTAGTCCTTATTCAGTGAGCAGGGCATGAGACTGCAGGCCCATGTTCCTACTGCAGTAAGCACGGGAAATCTGTGTTTCTTCTCTGTCCCAATCAATATCATGAGCATAGTGGTTCTGAAGTACAGAGAAACCTGTGCTTCTTATGAGAAACTCTTATCCAAACACTGGAAAGAGCAGGGAGGATGCCTTTCAAATAATTCCCCTCAGAGTGAACATGAGAAACTGACTTCAGATCCCTAGCACCTATGTAAAATATCTGGTTGAGACTCTGCAGGAAGAGGCATGTATCGGAATCCCTGTGTGAGGTTAAGGATCACAGTTATTTTCTGACCAGCCAGTTTACTTGAATTGGTAAGTTCCAGCTTCTATGAAGGACTGAGTAAAACAGAAGACAGTGGGACACTCATCTCTGGCCTCTTGCATGCACATGTACATATGAATATGTGCATACAGCACATACCATAACACATAAATACACCATACACACAGAATACAAGAATATGCTATAGACACACACACACACACACTATACAACACCCACTATACAACACACATCCCACATATAACACCTGGATACACCATACAGCATGCATAGATAGATAGATAGATAGATAGATAGATAGATAGATAGATAGATAGATAGATAGATATCACTAAATCTCCAATACATGTATAAAACCTGTGTATACTATATCCCAGTACAGAAACAAAGACATATTCAATATATAAAAAAACACATGCAAGAACAATTTTGTAGAATAATCCTAGTGAGTATTTAGTTTGAATAAGACCCCTGTTGAGCACCTGCCTATAATGTCTTTGGTTGCAACCCTGCCTGACTTATATAGCATTCCAAAGAGATTAAAGTGCTCCTTCGTCTGTCCAGAGAGTTTGATACCTAGGTCCTGGCCTTTTCCCTTTTCTGTACTTTTCATTTTCTTCTTTTGGTTCTTGCTTCTAATCATGTAAGCATCAGGTGATCTGTATTAATGGTAGAGCATCATATGATAGATACATGAACAAGTAAAAGCACATTGCAAACAGTTTTCCAACACCTGCCACTCTCTCTGTGAACTAGAAAGTACATCCTAGCATCTCCATATGTATAAAAAAATTAAAAATTAAAGCTGCTTCAAGTAACATCTCCATTTCTAACCAAAGACGTCATGTAGGAAGCCCATTAATAGTAAGGTTTTGCTCTTGTGCATAATTTTGCACTTCTAAAACACTTCCCCCTATTTAATCGCATTTGATCCTCATGACAACCATGCACAAAATGTAGGGCAAATGTTAGCTTGAGGGACAACGTGGAGGGGTGGAGAGTGCTCTGAACCAGAGTCTGGAGACCTGATTATGTCAGTAATTAGCAGAGCTACCACAGGCAAGACCTTAACCCTCTCTGGACTGTTTTTTTTTTTTTTCCTCATCCTAGCACAAGAATTCGGCCTGTAAAATTTAAAGTTTGTTTCATCTAGTAAAATCCAGTCAGACCCCAAAACAGAGAGATGTGAGGAAATCAGGTAGGTGATAATGTCAAAAGGTGATAACATTATGATTAGAAGCAGAACCTGAACCTGTGACCAACACCCAAGAAATTAAGAGAAGCAGGTATTGAAATGATGATAAAGCATTGGTTTAGTGGCTTGTATATTAGTCACAGGGGACATACTATACTCTGTATGGGCTAACAGTATAGTATAATAATTTTTTAAAATTTATTTATTTACTCACTTTAACAATATCAACCCCTCTTTTACTCCATTATGCAGATCCTCCCTCCGTTTCTCCCTCTCCCTTTCCTTTGAGAAGGGGAGCCTCACCTTTGAAAACACCCCCTCCCAGAAGTACACACATCAATCACTGCAGGACTCAGCAGCTCACCCTCTCCCAGTTAGGCCAGACAAGGTGGTCCAGTCAGGGGAACAGGATTCACAGGAAGGCAGGCAGGAAATTCAGCGACAGCCCCTGTTACAGTCGTTGGGGACCCACATAAAAATCAAGCAGTACATTTGCTACATATCTGAAGGGGGCCTAGGTCCAGGCAATACTGGCTTTTCGGTTGGTGGTTCAATTGGACCAACAGTGTAGCAGGATATTTCCGCCCCGCCCCTTTTCCAGTAAAGCTTAGTAATTTGGGAGGAGCTAATGTGAGAAGAGCTAGGAGGGAGAAAAGAGGTAGCTAGCAGCCATAGAGAACCATGCATGGGTCCAGAACACTCCTCGGTAACTATTTATATCTTAAGGTTAGGTATTGGGTAACAACTCTAATTGTGTGGGCATCTTGTTAATTGAGCATTTCCAAATATATAAATATTAGATAATATTCAAGCATTAAAAGTCTCATTTCTACTGGATACTACATGGATGACAGGATGCTCTCGGCTCAGCCAAGCATTGTGGGCAGCATGGTGGATTGGCAGAGCCAAACACCATGCTGGCGTCTCACAGGTCTAGTTGTGGAGTGTGTAGCTTCTGGCCACTTCCAGCTCTGGTGCACTTGGCTTCTAGCCTGAGCTAAGCAGAGCCACACTTCAGCCAGGATAGAAGGCTCACGCTGGGGGATTTTTGAAATATTACCCACAACACAACAGTTCTTAAATGGTCATACTGATATGAATTCCTCTCAGGTTACAGATGCAGAAGCTGAGATTTCGTGCGTTTAAGTTTAGGAAATCTAGCTTGAGTCACCATGTACTAATGGACATCCTAACATTTAAGTGTCATAGGTTAATCCATAACCATTCACAAGTGGATTTCTGGCCATTTCTCTACAGCGTTATTAGTGTTATGGGGCATTAAACATTTAATAAGTTTTGGTTGATTCTTCAACTATTTCTTAGTCACATTTCGTCATTTATAAAATTTATATTTTCACTAGAATTTGTTACAAAAACCAAAGGTAATGAAGAATTTAATTTTTGAAAAACCATAATTTGCCAAGTGTATTAGGTTTTTTTTTTTTTTAGTTTTATTTTTTTTTTTACCATTTTTTTCTCAAGATTTCCCTTCCAGTTGAGTAAAACTCACTTCACACTTAGTTTCTTCTGACCAAAACACGCTTCCTTGCACATACAGTTAAAATTGCAAAATGTAATTAAGGATTGTATAGATAAATGGAAGATGTCCTTGTACATGGCTTGGGGGAATTAAGAGTGTGAATATTGGTACAATATGAAAACTGTTGGGGGCTGTAAGTTCAAGATGCTTTGCATATATACCAGTGTCCCTAGTTATTCATCTCCCTGTTTGAATGTGGCAAATTGTTTGCATTTGAACTAAGAGCATCTTGACATTTTGGTTAGTCTCCAGATTGCTTCAGATTACAGTATTAGTGTAATATCCATGTAATCTGAGTAGCATATTCACTGTGTTATTAGGAAATGATAAGAACAAAATCTGTACTTCTTCAGTACAAACACAATGTTTTGCTGAGTATTTTGAACTTTGTTTCTATTAATCTGTGGATGTTGAATGTGAAGACGAAGTGGCGAACAAAATGTATTTGCTTTAATAGGAAAAAAGATCCTAAAACTGTAGGATTTTCTCCCACCAGGAAGCCAGGAACTGGGTGTGTATATTCAGCAATCTGGGTGACTTAGTTCACAGCAAGTGGCATTTGTATAGCTGTAATTTTCACTTCTTTTTTCATCTCAGATGCCTTGATCAGGCTGAATACATGGTGAAAAGTTTGTTGTTGTTGTTGTTGCTGTTTGGTTGGGCTTTTTGAAGAGGCAGAGTGTCTCTACAAAATGGCCTTATTGTTGACTCAACAGCTTTCATTAATTTGAAGGCACTTCTTGTGTGCTTTATAATTTCTCAGCGTTTGGGTAGGTTTTTAAAGAGATAGACTTCCTTTTCTCTTTCTGGTTCTGTTTTTCTTCCCTTCCTTCCTTCCTTCCTTCCTTCCTTCCTTCCTTCCTTCCTTTCTTCCTTCCTTCCATCCTTCATTCCTTTCTTCCTTTCTTCTTTCTTTCCTCCCTCCTCACCTTTTTCCTCTTCTTTCCTCCCTCCCTCCTTCCTTCCTTCAAAATTTCTCCCCAAAGTCAAATAAAAGAATTTTTATTTGTATTTAAAAGAATATTGTTACATGATGTGTTACGTTAATTTTTCTTGTAGAAAGTGAAGCATACTTTTGGCTTTAGAAATCAACTGAATGTGGAATCCAGTTGCACGGACGTCAAGGTCATACCCCAAAACTTTTAAGTCCCTCCTACCTTAACTCTCCTTTGCTGGAAACAGTTCCTGATACCAACTGGATTTTAGTAATGTTCTACAGAGAATGGTGAATAGTCTCTTGAAACTGGAAATCCACGGCATAGGTTTTGCGGTTTTCTCTTGTGGACATATCCTTCAGTAGGTTTCATTCCATATAAGTTGGCACAGCCTTTGGTGTAAGGATGGAGATTATTTAAATGGAACACTCTTGTAACCTGTGTAATATAGACAATTTCCAGTCTATGAAACCTTGGAAACTCAAAATCATTGTCAAATGTTTCACCAGCGTCACTTGGTTCAACACAACTGTGGTCGATATTCCTAGTTTTTAGATTGACTATATCTGGAATGAAGTGTAATCTAGAAATGGAGGGCAGACCTTCGATCCAGATTGTGAGGCTGGACAACAAAGGCTTCTGACCAGGATCATGACATGGAAATCTTCAGCCACAGTGGCAATGAAAAGATTAGACTGAGGCAAGGTAATACACACCACGAATCCCAGGTGACGGAGGGGAGCAGATTTCTGAGTTCAATGCCAGCTGAGGACAAAGCAAATTTCAAATCCATGTGCAGTGGTATGCAATCTAGACCACATCTTCTGCTGGAGACCTACAAAAGGGCATTGGAAGAAGGAAGCCTCACTCTTCTCTGCCTGTTTTCACCTACTTGCCAACACATCTGTTGGAATCTAGTTCTTTAGAATTCCAAAACTTACACAGGAGCCCAGCTCAAACAACTAGCCTTGTGGGTCTGAGCAACTAATTTGTTTCTTCAAATGCACAGCTGACCATTGTTGGGTTAGTTGGACTACAGACTGTAAATCACTACAATGAATTTCTTTAATATAGAGAGACATTCTGTAAGTCCTGTGACTCTAGAGAACTTTGCCTAATACAACAGTTATTTTGTCATAAATAGCTGATTCTCAGTTTGAGGACAAAACTCACTTGTTTAACACTGCTTAGCTTGTAGAAGGGCCCTGGTATTGATCTCAGAACACCATGATACTTCAACCTAAGAGACCTCAAATGCTCAGAACTCTGATAACTAATATTCTTTTTCACCAGCTTTACCCTTAAATCTGGCTAATCATTTATTTATAAAGGGGGAATGGGCTTCTTGTCAGTAGCTTCCCGTTGCTTGGATCTCCAGGCTTATGAACTTGTTTTGTTCTTGTTTAGTCTGGGTGCTGGTATTGGTGAATAAATGCTATGAGAAACTCACCCTCTAATTATGAACTCCAATTTTTGAAATTGCATATTTTGTAATGCCTTTTCAACTCAATATTTTCTTTTGAACAATGAGCCTATGTGTTTGCACACACATACCTGTTAAATGAGTGTTTACAGAGATGTTACTGCAATTATTTTCAGTGTGCTCATGTGTGAGTCCTCACTATTGAAATCTGACTATACCATGAGACAAGCAGAATATGCTGCATGTGACAGGGAAATCACATTGTAATTATACTTTTAGCTTAAATAATACCAGAGAAAGTTTAATTAAGACTTTTAATTAATAGTGGAAAGATTAATTAATCAATAATTACAGCAATGATGATGGGATATAACTATGTTTAATTAGAAGAGGTCTGATTAATGATCAGAATAAACTTTTCAGATTTCTCATCTTGAAAAAAATTCATAAATGATGAATTTTTGTTTCGACCATTAAAATGAAAGCCCAGAATTGAACGTGTACGTCCTTGGCATCTAAGAAACAAAAGAAAAAAACTTGGTAGAAGTAAAAGAAATTATTTCTTTGCTCAGCTTGTATTCTATTATGGTGCTAATTTCTACAAGTGTGAGATTAATAGAAAAATATGCATCTCAGGTAGTCTATGGGAAAGACAAGAAAAAAGTGGAAATTTCTTGAGACAGTTTTCTTTGGAAGATCATTTCTCTGGGGTGATCTTTCCATCTCCAAGGTCAAGATCAGACTGTGAATTCAAATGACATTCTTATCAGTTCATCATAGGAACAGATGAGATGCGGAATTTGATACCGTAAGGACAACAGCCCTTGTTTATAGGCTGATGACCCCTTTGACTTCTACCTGATCTGTTCTAATCAAATTCAAGTGGCTGCTGGGACCAATGCCAATTCTGTCTCAGTATGAGGCAGCTTTCTTTGGAGACCTGGTAGGAGTTCTCATTTCAGTGCCATAACTAATAAGGATGAATCCCAGAATGCATTTGACAGATGACGATGCATGCTCTAGCATGGTGGCATTTGAAAAAGGCAGCATCATACTCAGAAAAGAGACGAAACACAGTCTAGTGCACCAATGAACACAGTAGAATAAGAAGCTGTACAGAAAGGCAAAGTATTTTTAAAATCCACAAGAAAATCTGTTTGATTCCAGATTGGGAAATAGTTCATACTATAATTATCAAAGGAGTACACCCATTTCATATTTTCTTCCCTGCAATTCATATGTACTTTTTTCTCCTAAAAGAAACCTCCCTCCAATGAACAGTTTTACACACAGAAAGGCTGAACTAAGCAATTGTGGGCTCTGTTTATATTTATATTATCCACTATATTTTCCCAAATACATACAATTTTTTGGAGTGACTGAAAACAAAGAAAAGATCACAAAGCCCAACCATGGGCTTCTGTTATACTTTGGCATGAAAGTAGTAGAAAGGAGATGAAACCAAAGCATATTTTTGGATCATCTAATATTGCCATATATATTTACAACTTTTTACCTGCATCTGAAAAACAACATTATTTTTCCATAGATTATACCCTCTAATGCATGTGCACACTGAATGTGTGTTAACTGTCCAGGAATATCACAGAGTTAACAAGAACACATCCTCTTCAAGTTTTCTTCTCAGAGTGATCACATGCTTAATTATTCTCAAATGATCAATACATGTAACCAATTTGTGGCAAATTTGTAATTTACACTGTCAGCTCAGGTAGGATGGTTCAATAGAATGATTAGCAGTATCAAGGAAAATGATAAATATACAACAGATATTTATCATTGCCAGCTGTGTGGTTGAATTCAGCCTTCAAGGTCTCTCTTTATTTTCTGAAGATTGAGTAGTTGAACTTCAACCATTGACTCTCTAATCCCACAAATACCTAATGCTTTCAGCATGACCCATGCCATCTTGAAACTATCTAGAGACCACACTGAGTAACTCCATTAATGAAAGCTCAGATGTAGTCAAAAGCAGCACAGTCGATTAAAAAGGGCATCAGCATAGTATATATTTTCCAAAGAATTTTCTTCTAAAGAAGGTGAGAAAAAAAGATTAAATTCTTTGTAATTCCACACTTAAAGATTATGAGTAAAAGGTTAATAGGTACCTTTGTGTTTTATTATATCAAATTTTAAGCCAAAGTTGTGCATCATAATTTTGTGACCAATAACCACGTACAAATTTAATCTTCTGACCACAATGTACTACTACCAATATATTTAGGAGCAAGGACTGTCAATGTTGGTTCTATGGTCAGAATTTTCATAACTGAGAGAATTTATGCATGTTTCTACTACATGGATTTAAGTTGTTAGAAAGTAATTCTACCTTACATAACATACAATCTGTCAATGTAATTCAACACAAATTCTGTTCATACTTAAAATAAGTTTGTTGACTTATCATTGTCCTTTTGTGCATATTGTATTGTTGCTTCACAAACATATGCCTCTTAAGACCCAAGGTTTTTTCCTAGTCCAATGGGAATCAAAACACAGGGGGAAAAGGAAGTACTCTGTCCTGCTGAGTCACAGATTATTTACTGTGTATAATATGTGTAGGCAAAGCCAACTAGGTTAGCATCTGAACCATGAAGCAAGAACCTGGTTTCATTCTATTATCTCTTAGTTGCTAGCTGGAGCATTTACCGTTTTGGGGAAAGAGAATACAAGTAGTCTAATTTACTTTTTCACACATAAATGAGGCTGATCCTTACAGAAAAAGAACTTAACAAATTACTTTGTCTTCAAGAACTCTCAGAAAATTAGGTGCTCTATGACGTAAATACAAATAGCACCTGCCATGACTTTCTCTCAAGGTTATTTTGATGTATAAAAATGCTTTCTAAATTTAGTCATTATATTACTATATATTGAAACTCAAAGAAAATTGTTCATATGGGCTTTATATGTGCTACCGATCTTTTGGGGTACATCTATTGCCTTCTAGAAAACACTGTGTTCCTGCAATCCTTCATGAGTACATCTGTATTATTCCTACTAAAGTGTGAATGGAGTTTTAAGAAGCATGTTGTGATGTCATTTGGCATTAGTCACAGAGGAAGTGAGAAGAGAAAAATGAAAATACATATAATGCCATGACTGAGGAAGAAAGTCCTTTTTTTTCTAAGACACTGAGAATGAGGAAGCCTTTCTGGGCAGGGTAGCATCTTTGTCATTTGATTTGGGGAACTATTATATAGATTTGAGGCACGTATGTCTGATTACTGGGCAATTCTTGCCAGAAGGAGGTTTGCTCAGTTAAATATTAGGAACACGGCCTTTGACCAGAGCAAGCTGAGAGCTTATTTTAGAAAGTGCATTTGTTTGGTCCTGAAAGACAAAGCCAGTGCTGTTTAAGCATTTTACATATAAACTCCATGTGTGAATAAACTTCAAGGGTGAAACGGCAAGGCATTGAATGTCAGAGCCATATGTGCCCTACACAGAACACAACTAAGTATCTCACAGAAGACTAGAACATGGTGGCAGGGGAGCAGTTTAGTGACATCTTAGTTTGAAGCTCCCATACAAGTCTGACAGGTTGCACATCATACATGGGAGATAAAGAGTTAGTATTTGTGACAGGAGCTGTAATACATGAGTTTTACTCTTTCCACAATATATACCACATAACACGCAAGAATAAAAAATGGACTAATTTAAATCTAGCAATAATTCCAAAGGTAACATTTTTTATGACCGTCAGTTCACGTAAAAAAAAAAAAAATTGGAAGCTTAGAGGCCCAATTGAACATTTCCAAACAGGCTCAGCCCATGGAATTCCAAATTATTGTTGATTTTTTTCTTCCTTGTCTCTCTCTCTCTCTTTTTTTTTTTCATCACCGCAGTTTCACAGTGTTTGAATAAAATCCAGAGAAAGGAGAGACATCTGCTTTATGGACAGTAATTTTAGAAATATAATCCTCTGGTATCACCCATAGACTCTAAAATGCTCCCTAAATCTCAGCTTTTAACAATATGGCGGCCACCCTGGTGCCCTGTAGGCAAGTGGTGAAACTTTTTGGGATGAAGCATAGTGAAAAGGAGTTAGATCATGATCAGCTTTTTTTTTTTTTAAGGGTAGGGTTGGACTCTGACCTCTTCCTGCCTCTGTTTCCCAGAGTTCATTAAGTTTCTTTGTTTGGGCTTCCTGCCATGATGTTCTATTTAAAGACAACAGAGCCAAGTGAACATGTTCTGTGACTTTGGAGACTGAGAACCAGAATACACAGTTGGCTTTCAATTTCTAATATTCTGTAACATTGACAGTAACACATTAGGCTTTGTGATCTAAGGAAATTTCTAAAGGCACTATAGACAAAGGGAAGAGACAGAGTATGGCTCCTGTCTGGGGATTCGAAGGCCTCTGCAGGACATTTGCAGAGATTTACATCATGAACTTTCTGTTGGGATTTGTGCTGTGGAAACTCATGATCTTTTCTAGAAAAAGGAAAGGCATTGTTTTTACAGGTGCATTTTGGTTACTGGAGAAATCTGTGCATACTCCCAGGCATGAGTGAGTATCCCCTTACTGGCAGTTATAGATCAGAGTTCTGCCATGGGTTTGCCCTCCAGACCACAGTTTTCACGGAGCTTTTCCCAAAGTTGACTGCCACAGTAAAAGGAAAAGACAATCCCAGGCAGCTGCGGGCTGTGGAAAACACGCAGTCAAGTCTTCACAGCTTGGGAGACATGATGGTTAAGTGGGTGATGGGATTCAAATTCTAGACTTGAAAACACCAATGTTTTCAGTGGAGTACAATGCCATTCACTAAAAACCATAAGGATAGAAGTATGTAAATAATCACTGAAAAATATCTTTAAAAATTTTAAATCAATAATTAATAAAATATGCCCAGGTGTAGCTAAGAAAATACTTATATAATTGGCTGAATAAACTGATTATGGTATAACCTAATAGAATAATAGACTGTGTTTAAGTCAATAACCCCAAGTAAAGAAAGTTCTAGATTTGCAAAGCTGAGAGCTACTGTCTTTATTTTTAAATTAGACACTCACTAAGGCTCCATCATGCTGGCAAGTATGAACTAGACTGAGGAGTTCTTTCCAGAGCCTCCAGGATGAACCTGTTTCAGAAGGACAAGACTGTATTCCCTATAAAAAGATCTGTAAACATAAATACTTATAAAATGAGTGAAAAGCAGATGGGCCAGGAATGAGGCTTATGAATAAGGGGAGCAAAGGAGATTGTGTTTCCAAGCAAAGAGTTCTTGGTTCATGGTTCCTGGCATTTTTACTACCTGTTAGTGTTATATTCTTCTAGGTAAAACATCATCACTGATTACAGAATTTTGGGAAGTGACATAAGGGCTATGTTTTTTGGTGGATGGTGCTTTGAGGTCTGAGAAAACTGTACTGAGGCCTCATACTTCTCATTAATGCCGGAGCCTAGTGCACCATTGAGCAATCAGTTTAAGATTATATCAACACTTTTTTGGTAAGTTAGTGTGAGACACTCCTGATCTAGTCTCTTATATCTATGAAGAATTATCTATATGAATGATAAATATGTCCAGTATTTGGAATCTTCTAAGTTACTCAGAGTCATAAGAGGTCCATTATGATAGAGTGTTTACGTAACAAGTAACTACAAACTGTGTACTGCATTTTAAAAAGGCAGGGAATAGAACTCTTAGTGGTACCAGATATGGAAAAAAAAAAGGTGATATCAGTTGGCTTTATAAGGAGTGAGGAAGTAGGTGTTAGGATAGCCAAAGAAAAATCAGTTATGAGAGAATATGGAAAGATTAGCTAGACATGCTGGACAGGCAGCGCCTCCTAGGTAGTGAGGGGATTACCACACTGAGACAGTAACTAGCCAGATTAAAATCCCCCAAGTATACCATTCAGAAAGATAACTTTAGATCCATGGGATAGATGGGATCAGGATGGTTAGTTATAAAGATAACAATGTACTCTTGATGAGTAAAAGAATTCTTTGGATGCAGGCAATTTCTCTATGCTTCTAAAGACCAAGTAACTTATGCTATTAAGAACTCTATAGAAAGGCAGTTTTGCTGCTTAAGTTAAATTCATTAAGTGAAAGCACATGTTCTTCCAGTTAGCCCAGAATTTAGCATAGGACCAGAGCTTAAGGAAGATCAATAAATGTGCTTGGATCCAAGATTTTGAGCTCCCACTAGCACTGGAGAGGTCAAAGTGTAGAAGGAAGAAAATTTCATCCTAACGTTATAAAATTAAATTACTACATAAGTCCATAAAATTTAGGGAGTCTCAATTTCTTCAGTTTTTAGATAAGATATAAGAATTGCACTGAATAAACGGTGGATCTCTTCTGGCCTTTAAAGCCTTTCATTTTTGCTCTTCTTACTGCCTGCAAACTAGAGCTTAAACACACCACATTACTTGACTGCCTGATTAGAATCAAGTGTGTTGCTGTGTCTTTGCCAGTGTTTTTAATTCTGATAAAAGATATGGGTGACAGTCTCAGGCTTTAAGGTTCAACATGAGTCAAATGTTCTTGATGTAGGGAATCCCAAACAGCTTCTTTATATTATAAAATAATCCATTGGCATGAAGATCACACTCATGGCCATTGAATTGTACGTACTTTGACAAGAAAATTGTGCAATTATCGTTTAATTTTTGCAGCCTTGAACTTTCATTTAATGTATTTTGAGTCCATCAGAACATTTGCAGCGTGAGAAGAGTGACATCAACAAAGCATCTCTTTCCACATGTGACTTTCTGATTCTGTAATTACTGTCACTTGTCAGAGGCAAGATGTGTCATTAAGAAACCTAAAATCAAAAGAAAACAAATAAAAACTAGGGTGTCTTGAGCAAAGAAAGACATATCTCTCTGTTTTTATGGGTAGGCAAGCTTAGAATGCATTATACGCACCCGAAGTTCATAATGCTTTTTCATTGTGTGCAAATAGAACAAAAATGTATAAACTTTAAGATTCTTTTGTCATTCTGCCCATTTAACTTTCAGGAAGAATCTATTCCAGCTGGAAACCAATAAGACAAAGATACATGAGTAGATGCAAAATTACTCATTACTTTGAAGAAAATATAAACGAACAATCACATCCAAAATTTGGGTACCTTAGAATATTTCAGATTTTATTTTCTTTCTGCTACCATCACCCTGCTATTTAATATTTTATCAGTAGAACAAAACCTGTGCAGACTCCAGCAGACCAAAACCCAGCACAGAGAGAAGGGTTGGGCACACAATCTCACCCCTAGCCACAGAAACATTGATATTCAGTTATTGGAAAAAGCAAGTATGATTTTCTTTCAGAGTGTAGCCCCTAGTATGCCAACCATGCTCCAGTGTGAGGACACATAGCCAGCGATATTTTGACAGTACAGATTGGTCTTGATGATGGAAAAAGACACAAAGTTGAGTGGAAACAGAAGAAGAAACAGACCTGTGAATATCTCTGGAAGGAGTATAAATATTTTAGAAAAACTAAGAAAAAGTGTTAGATGGAATGTTTATCAGCACACAAATCATAACAAAAGTTAAAATAAGTCATGTTGTAGGAACAAGGAATTTCTGCTGAGATTAAGCAGGCTGAAACTTACATGTTCTCTGTGGCTTCTAGGAAGTAGAAAGACCACGAGTGTAGGAAACATCAAAGAAGTACAACTGAGTGAGTTCCTTTTTTTTTTTTTTTTAATTCTCATCTTTCTTTCCACATAAAAAGAAGGAATGTGAGCACAATTCTGTCTAGACCATAGATGTAAAGATAGAGCTTACATTGCTAGAAGCCAGAAAATGTCTGTCTGTATCCTAGAAGCCTGTATTATATTCCAAGTTGTAGATGATACTCACAAAGCCCATGAGACAATCTAGAGATGTGAGATTATCTTAGATGACCAGACAGTGAGTAATCTCATTTCCAAAAGATCTATTTGCTGAAAGAAGCAGACAAGAGAGGGAAGGTGAGGGAATGGGCTTTAAAAACCACCCAACTTGATATCTCAAGCAAGGAAACAGGAAAGAAGTTCACAAGATTAAGATTGTCATAAGCTTTCAAAACTAGAAAAAACAAATAAGGCTTTCCAGAATGTTATAAAAAAATTATCCTTAGACACTGAGAGCCATTTAGATACATAGCCTCAAAATCTACAGAAGAACAAAATTATGTGATCTTTTAAAGACTCTAAATTTGTAGCAATTTATTAGAACATCAAGGAACTTCAATGTGGATCATCTAAAATTTATTTTAAATATTAAGTTATGATGTTTTAATCAATTATTTTACTTATACCTCTTATACTTTAAAAGATGTGTTCAGAATTGAAATGTAATAGCCTCACATTCCCACCCATTTTTTCTCCTTTAGCCCCTCCCCACTACCCTTATCTAATTTCTCCCATACCTCCCAGTCTCATGTTGATAGCATCTTTTTCTTTCATTATTTTGTCAAATGCATTTATATATATATATATATATATATATATATATATATATATATATATATGAACAAATACACAAATGCAGCCTGCTGAGACTGTTTTTGTTGTTTACGTGTATATGGAAATTAAGTACCTTTAAGTGGTTAATAACTCTCTTACATACAAGAATATAATTTTTTCAAACACATGATTAGAAAATAAATTGCTAATATAACTAAATATCACTTGAAGTAAGAGTTTTCTTCTCATTTACCAAAATAAAGGTAAAAGTTTAAATACGTTTTCCAAGGTAGGATGATTGGGAAGACAGTCCAGACATTTGCTATCAAGCCTGAAGACATGAGTTTGCTTCCCCAGCTCATGTAGTTGAAGGAAAAATAAATTCTGGAAATGTATTCTTCTTTTTCTTGTTTGTTTATTTGCTTGTTTTTCTAAGACAAAGATTTAAAACAGGCCTCTCTCCTTGAAAGTAAACAGACAAATAAATAAATGCAATAAAATAATATATGACATGAACAATGAAGAACAGAAAAAAATCCCTGAAGTTAGCACATTCAGTACAGAACATGCAATTGTAAGTTCATTCACAGAAAGTAGCTTCCCTGTTGTTTGATGTAGTATTAGCATCCAGCATTCACACAGGTAATCAATAACCATGTGGATATTCCCTAAGTTTAAAATGGTGAGTGCTTCATGTCTGAAAAATTGTGATTGTCAGTGAAGACCTGTTTAATTTCCTACGCCAAGCCACAATTAACTCACTGATTGGACTTGTGAGAGTCAGCTGATCCTGTGTTCACTTTGTTCTGCTATTTCTGCAGCATCAACCAAGGCAGCTGTAGGAGGACTAGTTTCAGGAAGAGTAACTGTTTAGACAGCTGTCTGAGGAACTTCCAAAAGATGCTCAAAAGAACTGCTCACTTTGCACTTATAACACTTCTGTGTGCTAGAGGGAAAAAATTTCACCTTGATTTCATGTGGGCCATGGAAGGAGTGTAGGTTAATAACCTAGACAATGATGCAGTCAGCTTGGAGTTAAAGCCATCGCCTAAAAAAAAGGTGGGGGAATCATGATATTACAAATTAGACTTAAATTTTACTCATAAGCCTCTCTGTTCATGATGTGGAGATAATAACAGCTGCTCTGTCGTCCTTATTTCTTCTTGCAAGATCAGTTTTAAGAGACAGGAAGGCAGATTTTAATTTATATCATCACTGAAAAGAATTAAATGATAGCAACAAATTTAATGAAAGTGGAAAACATGTGGATTTGAAGAGTAAAAATGTTTCTGAGAGGAAATAAAGACATAAATGAGCAGGAGAACACATATGCTCAAGGATTGCGTGAATTATGTTTGCAGAGATCCTTCCCCCAAAAAGAAAGAAAGAAGAAGAGGAGGGGGAGGAGAAGAAAGTGAAGGGGAAAGGAAGAGAAGAGGAGGTAAATGAGGAGGAGGAGGGGGAGAAGAAGAAGAAGAAGAAGAAGAAGAAGAAGAAGAAGAAGAAGAAGAGGAAGGAGGAGGAGGAGGAGGAGGAGGAGGAGGAAGAGGAGGAGGAGGAGGAGGAGGAGAAGAGGAACAAGAAGAAGAACAAGAACAACAAGAAGAAGAACAAGAAGAAGAAAAAGAAGAACAAGAAGACAGAAGACAAAAGAAAGACAAAACAAGGAAAGAAAACATCATAGATTTAACACCAGATCTGTCAAAATCTTACGTCAGATAGAAAATATATATTGTAAACTTTGGACACAATATCAAACAACACTATATACCAAGGCAATCTTGAGAAAAGAACAGAATTTAAGACATAATTCAGAGTCACAGTAATCAAAACAATGTGATAATGACAAGAAGCCATGTTTGTGGATCACAAACGTAGATCAGACAGCCAGTCACTAAATTCTTCCCACATCATCATATGACTCCTCACAAGGGGGCAAGGGTTATTAGTCCAGGAAAGTAAAGTAAGTCAATGCATAATTCTAGGGAAAATAGATAATCATTGGCTAAAGAAGAGATTTGGACCTGTTAACATATAACATTTATATTAAGCAAGTCAGAATTTAAGTATACAATGAATGGACCACTTAGAAGTTGGGAAGACATCTTGTGATATAGGATGTGTTGTCTATTCCTTGACAAGGACATCAAAGAAGAGACTAACAAAGTGAACACCTCTCCACAAATATCTAAAGACTGTGTATGAAAGGCCTCAAATGAGAGAACACAGTACTTGAATAGCTGTCTTCCAAAGCTACAAATCAGAATCCAAAAGAAAATGTGGTCTACCTTTTTAGTCACCACTCAGGATACCATTTCAGATGCAGCAGGATCCAGGATCAGTGGATCAGTAACACACACACACACACACACACACACACACACACACACACACACTCACACACACAACACTGGGATAATTAGAATAAATGGCAAGTTTGAGCAGTAAATGAAGAGACTACACTGTGTGTGGGAATATATATATATTGGGGGGAGTATGGTGGTTCTTCAAAAACTAACTTGGCATCTCTTCACAATACACCAACACTGAAGGTAAGATTCCACCATGATTAAAATGGACATGTGAGCAGATATCAATATTCCGTTTATAGGAGCCTTTTCTACAGAAGACAAAATACAGACTATTACCAAAGCATCTTTCAACAAAGAAATGGTACAGCTTAACATAGTGGCTGCTTGGGCAAGTGTCACTCAGCATGGTGAAGGAGTTAGAATTGTATACTGTGTAACATCTTTGGCAGCATACTAACTGAAGGGAGTTGGACAGAAAAGAAAAGAAATAAAATAAATGATGTGCTTCCACTTATGATCAAAGAAGAGATTCTACCATAATAAATCTAATACCTGTGAGCAAGGAGAAGGCAAAGAATGGGATCATTCAGTGTTTAATGTTTTAAGAAAAGATACAAACTTTCAGAATTAGGTAGTGCTGATGGTTTTACAACACTGTGACTATATGTCATGTTGATGGATTTGAAATATTTTAAAAAAGAAATATGTACATATTTGCAAAGTATAAATTGCATTAACTGGATAGTAAGAATTTTTAGTAATTTTTGTCATTCATAATCTGTTATTTAGTGATTAAGAGGTAACTAAACATGTTAATATCATCCTCACTGTAAAACACAAACAGAGGTTGATGAATTCCTAAAGCTTATTCTGTAAGAAGATGTGAAATGGGGGTGAGAGGCATTGTAGATTTCAATCCACAAACTTCATCCTCTGAAGCAAGTTTTGACAGGATCTGTCTGATTTTCATATGGCCAAGTTACTGGGTAAATGAGATGGGGTAAAGGTAATGTTATCATTACTTTTACATAACTAGATGTCTAGTTAGAACATCTTCGAGACCCAGTAGTGTTTTGCCTATATGCAGTATAAACTCACTCAGAGCTTTAGATTTTAATTCAATATCTACAGTAGAGCTGATCAAACTTCTTTGTTACTGGTTCTACTTTCTTCTGCTGCAAGGTTAGACATACTGTAGTCTCCACAGATTCAGTATAAGTGTACTTCACGAAGGTGAGAGAAAATCTCGTAGCCAAATTCCTCTTAATTACTTGTAGGACCTTCCAAATGACCGTCTTACAAAAGATGCCCAAACCAATTTTTAAAAGAATTAATGTCCACATTTATATGTCTGTAAAATTTGTCTGTAATGATCAATTTTAATTGTAAACTTAACTAGGAGGAGGAAACTAGTCAAAGATAGTCTGAGTGTGTACATGACGGCTCAGTTCTATACAATAGTTTGATCAAATGATGAAGGTGCCGTTTAATGGACTATGGAATGTTAAACCTCATTGAAAGAGACTCCTAGAGGCTGGATCTTACCTTAGAGCTTTCTCTTGTTGATGCTTGGCCTCTGTCTACCAGAGTGTGTATTGTTCTGCCCTGAGGTACCCTTCTCAAAGAAGCCTTGTTTGTCTGTGCCTTTCTCCATGACATATCTACCCTTTCTGCTCTTCTCCACAATGCTGCTCCCCACTGGGTCTTTTAGGATGATGCTCTGTGTCATTGTGCCTTTCACTTATGTTACTCTGCCCCATGGTGGCCTCACACCTGATTCCGTGTTCCTCAGATACCTTGCCCAAGAGGTTATGCTACATCCCACAAACACAGACTCAGCTACTGAACACTGAATCATCTGAAACAAAATAAAACCTTGATCTCTTGAGTTCTTGTGTAAGGAATTCTGTGAAAGTTCTAAGAGTTCTGAGTTGCGCATACCCCCATTAAAGCTTCTGGCCACATTTTTGGAAGTATTTGTCTCCTAGGCTAATTTTCCTAAAATCATTAGCAACTTTTCAAAGCCATATCTATCCCGCTGGAGGCTATTTCCTCATTTTACAGTAGGAAATGTGACTTTTCTCCTCTTCTTGAGAACAGACATATACCATATCTGCAGTGCAGATGAGTCATGCATCCTGTGCCATTTGATATTTCTCTCTGTTCTCCAGTTAGATGGCTCAGATTCTTAATTAAATGACTTATCTCCACAGCACCATTTATAACAAAAATATTTGCATGTATAAGAGAATGAAGGAGAGTAGGGTAAGAGGGACATAGAATCTGTTTCAAACCGGATATGGAAACATTCCACTAATCTCTTTTGAAGCTTGGTGGAATTTCAATCTCCCCTTTAAATGTGGATTAAACAAAGTTGCCAAAAAACATAAGCTTTTATATAAAAAAATAAAATAAAAACTGACTCCATCTGAGGAAGAGCTGGCTTTCTCTTGCTTCTGGGGTTAGGGAGGGGGCGAACCTTATCTGTGGGTAGATGAAGACTTTACTGGAAGTGGTGTACTGGGTTTGATGATGAAGGTGTTGTACAGGATTGAAGACAGGGCCTGCAATGAAAGTACAGTTTGTTAAAAGACTGGTGAATTATTTTCAGTGGACAACATGGGAAATTTCCAAGTTTTGAGGCTTGTGATTAGTCATGGTGGTGCTGACTCAGTGTTTATTGAATGGTTGCTCCAGCAAGTGCTTACTTGTAGTCAGATGGGTCAGAAGCTGACATATTATACCCTCTGTTTGTAAGCTTAAGCATCCAGACCTCTGTATTCAAATTACATCATCCTATGTCACAGAGCCTCCGAGTTTATAAGGTAGAGGAGGGAGGACAAAAGATTTCTGCATCCTATAATGGATGCTGCCGGAACTTTCTCCATGGGGTACATCCTAAATTGCCAGTAACCCTGAGGGTGTCTCTTAAAGGTCTTGGGTTTGGAGTGATATTATAGTTTAGCAAATGCTGAGGGAGTAATTGTTTTACTCATATAGCAGAAACATAATGGTGTAATTCTTTCTAAACTGCTGCCTTGGGGTATGTG
Organism: Rhabdomys pumilio; assembly: GCA_030674055.1. Lineage (NCBI taxonomy): Eukaryota > Metazoa > Chordata > Mammalia > Rodentia > Muridae > Rhabdomys > Rhabdomys pumilio. Next base: position 56,661,609 of record JANHMN010000013.1, on the reverse strand, counting down.
AGACACTCATTTCATCATCCTGAAACTCGGTTGATTTGTTTATCAATAATATGCCTACCCTAGGTTTTTCTCAAATGTGTTTGTATGGGAAAATAAAATATGCATGGATATATGAAAATAATCTGATAAATTATGCATTGTCTTATGTAGTGGACAGTGATAAAAGGAGTATCTAGGAATGACCTTGCAGGATCTTAGCTCAACGATCCTTTGAATAAAGTGATTATCATTTATAGAGATGAAATAAAGACTGAGATTCATAGCAGCTTGTCCTGGATTACTGCACTAGTTCTTTGTACAAAAAAAAAAAAAAAAGCTCAGATGTTTGTATTTGTGATCTTTCCTCTATGTGGTCATCTGCCATTAACAATAACTTCTCAGCACTCTCATTTCTAGTATAGTAAATATCAAAAATCAAAATACTTTTCTTGATCTATCATTATGCCAAATAGATTGTTGAACAAAAAATAAAATTGTATGATCTGTACGTCTGAAAGTATTCAATTAGATACTGTATTTCTCTTTTGCTCGGTGATATAATGTAGTCGCATTAAATGAGTCATTAATCTAGAAGGATGGAGAGCCTCGAATTCTAGGTTACACTCTAAAATTGAGTGCCATATCCAAACTCTGCTGAAATTGTTCAAGTGATTTACAAATCATACACTCATGTGCAAACTGGAAAGGGCTATCTCAGGTCTGTGAGGATTAAATGGCTTCCTGTAGTTGTTTAGCAGCGCTCTCTATGTCTGCAGTGCTATGAGGACAGCAGATCTATTCTGATGGCCCAGTGTGTTAAATCTCCTCTGTAGCGTGACTATGATGAGCTTAGCCTTTCATGAACACTTCATCCTATAAGAGACAATATCCTCATTGCCTACAGTCACTTACAAGGAACTTCTTTCTTGCATGAATTTTATTATTAGGGATATATCCTATTTACCTTTTCTGGAAGATGCTATTAACTTGGCTCTCACTGTTGTCACTCAATCATTTCATTTCATAGTTTTCTGACTATTCTCCCTTAATTAAGACACATTTTAAATATTGTTTGTGACTCTGAGAAATTCTTCGCTGTATCCCTGGAGACTTCTCTTATGTTTCCATACTCTTTTTATGGTCTTTGTAGAAGACCACACACTCACACACACACACACACACACACACACACACACACACACACATACACACACACACATTCATGCAAGCACACATGCATGCATGCAAGCACACACACACACACATGTCCCGATCCCTATCATGGGACAATAAGAAAGCTTCTCAGCAGATAAACTATTAGTTTATTTTGTAGTCCACACATTCAAGGCAGTGCCTGGATATAAACAAATTTTCACTCACTAATAAATGATTATCATCTAAGAATGAGTCGGTCTAAGGGATCTTATGACTGCAGTGATGTTACAACCAAACAATATCAAATGTTTCTAAACAAGGGCATTTTTTAAAATGCCAAACTGTGCACCCTGAAAATCAACAGACCACATTACATATTCTGACTAGACACAGAATTTCTTACAGGAAAATATAGAGTAATAAGAGCATACCATGGTAGTTCATTAGATGATACCAAAAAGATTCTAGTGGAGAGATTCATGCCGCCTGTTTTTTCATCTTGACTGAATTGTCCATGTGGCCCTAAGAACCTCAGTATTATGAGAATCAGAATCACAGATTCTGGCCTGTCCCAAATCTGTGCTGTTCTATGAATTTCTGGTAAAAAACATATCCTCTTACTGCCCAGTGGACATTTTCTTGATTTACTATATCTTTATAACTTGAGTCTTAGAGTTTACAGCAGGTCTTAAAATACTATTTCTGGACATACTGTGACACTAGAGAACACGGCCTTTAGGGATTCAAACTGAAGTCAACCCATTGGCCTTTACTGGCACTTAGTATGAGCACTATATTGTTTTAATCATAGTGAACATTGCAAAAATAAGGTGAAGCCCAGTCATAAATGCTCTAAAATTTAACTGCAAAACTAAAAAAAAAAAAAATGGAAAAAGGGGAGACATTTTAGGACATTGTCTGTGATTGATGGCTTCAGAACACCCTGAAACATACATGACGTTGGGACATTGAGGATGGCGAGACAGTGATGTCATGAATTTAGCTAGGGCACTAAAGACTGGTCAGAGTTAGGGAGAATTGGAAATAACGATTTTTAGTCAATCTTGGACACTCACAATTGTACCACGTATTGAAGGAGCAGAGAAAAGGTAGAATCAGATCACAGTATGGAGGAAGTTATTCCCAAAGTAAGAATCTGTTCAAGAAAATGGGGACAGTACCAGCGATTAGACCTATAGACATCTGGGAACTGCATGGCAGAGAGATGATATTGCAGAATCAAAACAGAGCAATGTGTAGCAATGAGAACTCTCCATGCAAAGTAATAGGCTAAAGAAGTCTTAAGGTCAGATGGGCAGTCTACCCCCTCACTGAATGGGGGAACTGATAAATCAGATTATGCTCTCATTTGGAAGTAATATAAGTCAGACTTGCATTTTTATTATCTAGCCAATGTGTTGTTACTCTCCTCAATCCCCCATTCTCTGCTTGTGTCTACCTGTGAAAATCACTAAGCAAAGAACTCCATCTGTGGCGGAGCAAACCTATGTAAAAGCAACAAACCTCCATATGAATGCTGCAGCATTACACCTTGTTTCTCAGGCTGGTTTTCTTGTTTCAAATCAAGGACAGTTCTTGTCTGCTTTCTTTGTTCTGGAAGACCTTTCACTCAGCAAACAATACCTCATCCCAGGAAGAGGATTACATGGGTGGATGTGTTTTGTTTCCGTGTAGCCCAAATTTTAGGCTTTTATCTGAAAATTTGAAAGTAAAGGAGACATTCATCTTCTCTATCTAGAGCTATAGCAATGTTTTAACCCACTGAAATTTAGATTTATCTAAATTAGATTCAGTTAAATCCTCTCCTCTGTCATCCCTGTTAGAAAACACACAGGCTTGCTCTCTAGTTGATGAAAGAGCTGAGATTTGAAGTGTAGCTCTTTTTTCTCTCAGCCTCATTCCCACCTCCTCCAAACAGTACACCCCACCACACTCTGACGTGCTCACCCATCCTTGACAGGGAGGTGGCCCAGCCTTGATACAGCAAGAATGGAGGGAGAGGTGGGCAGCTTAGCGCTGATATTACTGAGCTGCTTCCCTGGGACATCATGTAGGTTTATCAGCGATTTTCCTCAAGTGTGGTATGATGGAGAATTTGTAGAAGTTTATTCTTAGCACTTTTCCTTGGCTTCTGCAACATGTTAACAGCTTGTGCATTTTGTAATGCCTTTTTCTCATTGCCATGGTAACCATTAAAACTTAAGGTATATGTGACTGGAGATCTGGCCTAGGCTTTGGTTACTGGCATACTGGAAGACAATACAAATGAAACTACTATACCTGGCAGCTTCTTGTTATAGGTGTGACTAGCTGAGGGTTGATATGTAAAATTATGAATAGGAAAATATTAGGAAATAGTTATTCCTTTCAGAAAGACTAAGCAGTAGAATCCTTTTATCTTACAAATTCTTTGGTCAGCCTCACACTGGGTCATTTTATAATTTGCAGGATTGTTCTTGGAAACTCAACTCTGAGTTATTGAAACATAGAAAAGGATTATAAATTTACTTGATGACCTAAATTCTATCCTAGCTCTATCCATATTTTTGTTTGTTTGTTTGTTTTGTTAAATGGTGAATGGCTGACTATGCCAAGATAGCGTTGAAGTTGAGTAACTTTTAACAAATTTAGTTGAAGTTAAGCAAATCCAGTTCCATATGTTAAGCCCATGATTACACAAACAAGTGAAAGAGCCCAGCAGGAACTGCAGAAGGACAGGGGAATGAAAACCAAAGTTCTGTAAAGGTTGGTGACTGCTCACCGGAGCTTATTTCTACTCTATTTCCATTTTACTGTTTCAGGACAAGTTGTTCTTTCCAGCATCCATATTGTGCTATAGGAGGAGTTAGTGTGCAGTTTGGAGGAGGAGCGTAAATCTATGAAGTGAAGCTCGGATTTTAATAAATGTCTATAAATGTGGAAAGAGCATGTGAGAAAATTAAATAGAAATAAAACAGTAGTGAAAAAATGAACAATTCCTGTGTTAGAAAGGAGGCTTGTAAGCTTGATCACCAAGAGGTTCTGAGGGTAGTGTTTGCATTCTGTTTTAGGCCCAGAAGAGAATCGGCTGATTGCACTGTCATACCAGGAGCAAGATGCTTCTCAATATGTTACTCTTTTTTTATTTTTTGGTAGGACACATGGGAATAACTAATGTGATTGTTTAGTGGAGGGCAGTGTGAGTAGTTGATGGAAAAACTCTCAAACCCCAGCTAAAGATGATATTTTGTCTAAACTATTGAAATTCCTTATAAGAATGCAAATCCTTTCTATGTAGTTCATATGCAAGTGACAGCCCCTCCCTGTCTAACATGAAGATAACACGGATTTGCACTGAGCTCCTGACAAGGTTTGATTCAATAAAATACTTAAAGCGAAGACAAAAATAGGCTCCAAAATAACAAAATACAGGAATATAATGAAAACTGACATGGCAAGAACAGCATACAAACCACAGAATCCTGTTCTGGAATGAAGGAGTTCAGACACAGCATTTCTTCCCCTTCTTACACTTTTCACCACAACTGTTAAATCCAGAGTCCTGACTCAAAGACAAAACAACAGACACACTCATCATCCCTCTGGGGACATTGTGTGTGGATGAGACACCTTTTCCACTGGTACCTTTCCCAGAGGTGGCCTCCCAGTCCAGTCAGTGGGCATCCATTCTCAGGCACTGGCAGGTGTTTCCCTAAGCAGAATTCTTACTCATGTGAGATACAGAAGCACAGCATTGTGTGAATGTCTGTCTTGATTCTGAAACTGCCAGAGCCACCCTTTTCTTGTTACCCCTATCAGAACAGGAGTGATTTTAGCAATGCCCAAGTGTGGCTAACTGACTAAGGCACTTCTGCCTGGCCAATAAACAGAATAGCAGAGCATTGCAGACAATAGAAAATGTCTATTCACCAATGCCTAGTTAGTTAAATGAATGCTGATGACATAGGTCTGGAAGAAGCAAAGCCAGTGTTGTAGAATTGAAAGGACATGGAGCAGTTGAGCATAGGTACAGTTCTGACATGCTTTTTTTTTTTTTTTTTTGTGAATGGGCCTGTCAATAATCCCCGCCTCTGCTATAAACTCGAGGACAAAAGAATGTAGTCACATATTATATACCTGAACATACACAGCACATACTTAGACACACAGCACACAGCCCACACCCCCACACATACACACCTATGAACATCCACAAACACACCCATACATGGCATTCACCAAGACATACTAAACACAGGCCACACACCCAGACCCCACTACACATGCACAAATCTTGGAGCATATTATACAGACTGCATATACCTAGACTACATATACACAGTATCCACTTAAAGACACACTCCCCACACAGCACAAATCTAAACATACAGATACAACACATATATATACACACACACACTAAACACGCAGCATACTTCTAGACACAACAACACAAAAGTAGACATTTATTAAGCATACAAAACATACCTAGGCACATACTATACACACAGTACAAACGTAGATACATGGAACATACACTTAGACATGTACTATGATCACACAGTATTCAACAGGACATGTACTACACACACATATCATACACTCACACACTTATACACATATTACACACAACACACGTAGAACATCGCTAAAGACACACACCATACAATTAAATATACACACTACATTACACATATGTAGACACACATATTACACTACACATACAGTGTACACTATACACAAAGAGCACATATTTAGACGTCCATTGTACTACATACAATCACTGTATGACTAGAAACTCACCAATACACACACAGTACTACACACACAGAGTATACACTTAGATTCTTATATACAGAGTACACACACAGAGAAGACACTTAGATTCTTATATACCATATACACTTAGATTCTTATATACCATATTATACACACATAAATACACAAGCATACAGCATACGCATAGACTCATATGGTATGCTATACACACAGAAAAACACATTCACTTGACACACATACATAATACACAGAATGCACAGTACCATATCAAGACTACACATCATACTACATACTCTACACAACACTACATGCAACACACAACCCAACATACACGTATATGTCACATATCCCCATGCATACATACATTTCACTCCACATACCATTCACCTGAAAGTACAAGAAAACTCATCAAACACACACACACACACACACACACACACACACACACACACACACACCCCATAATGACATTCACATAATTCACACATTTCTTTCCTTTTTTCTTTGCTTTCTCAACCATGGGGATCCACTCATTTCTCTTCTCAGTCAGTGCTTATTTTCATGATGTTACCTCTGCCCTTAGAGGGTTAGAGTATGAGGCTATAAGTCTCATCTTCCTCTAGTCTCAGTGGGAGAAGTCTATCACCAGTCAGATGCAGTCTATGACATTGGATAAAAATGCACAGAGGTTTCACAATGTCTGGAGACACCTGTGACTACCAGAGTGAGAGACACCTCTGTAGAATGGGCACAAATGCCTCCCTTGTTCTTCCTACAGTGCATTTCCCAGTCATTTGTCCTCCTTTGCAAATAGTTATTAATAGATATAAGGAAATAGATAAGTTGCTATTCCCATTTCATACCCAGATTTGCTGCTGTCAGTAACCAATACTCCTTGCCCCTTGGATATGTGAAGACACTGAGCATCGGTCATTCCTACTTTCTACTTCTCACAAGTAGAGGGACATATAACAGAATGTGGGGGAGTGAGATCTCATGCATGGTACTTCTCACTTGTATAGGAGAGCGTGTTACAGAATGCTGGAGGAAAGCTCACTCACATTTCACAGACTGCCTTTTGGGTCATGTGGCATGATTTGTGAGTAACTTTCAGGAACTGAATGAGATCTCTGGGTAGTGGGCATCTGGGAGAACAGTGGGGCCTTCAGTCTCAGTACTGCAAGACAGTGGAACCTGTCAGTAACCAGTGGAGGTCTGAAGTGGATTCATGGCCTCAGCTAAGAATCATATTCACAGCTGACAACTGGATTATCATGTTAGAAGACTCCAACCTATCCCATGATGGCTTCAAAAGAAGTACTGGACATGTGTTACTTTAAGCTCTTGCTTATAGTGTGCATTCTACAGAAAGGCTAAACAATGTTATCACACATTCTAGAGTCCACTGTTCACATAATCAAGTGTCACTATCCGACAAAGGCAAAGATGCTTTAGTCACAAATTACACAAAAGGAATCTGTGACCAAATTCACTACCTGAGAGTCATCTCCTATTGGTGCATGAGGAACTCCATTAAGACCCCGACTTCAGATCAAGGCTCCTGTACTCCAGCATACTGAATGCACACCCCTGTCTGCCAATAGAAGGCCATGCTGTACACTTGTGTTTATTTGGTAATGAGTTGCATAAGATGCTTTAGGGAAGGGTGTTAAATCTCTTATAATGGATATAACTGTGTAAGACAGCCAGTGGGGACATTTCCTCCTGACCTCAGCTGGTGATCACATTGTGCCCTGAAGCATAAGAACAGATAGGCCTTATAATTTTATCCAAGCTAGCAGAGCAGCAGCTGCTGTCCTTGAAACATGGTATCTGATTAAATCCCCAAATTAGACATCATGTTTTGTAACCTAAATTCTGTCATTGTAGTAAAATTTGATAGTATAGCTTCCTCATTTTTTCTTCTGCTATGATAGAGGTTTCTTCAGTAGTACACAGACCACCTCAGTGACCATAGATTACTTAGGCACTTTATTAGAATTTGAGAGTTTGCAGTCTTCCTAATGTAAGAAAGGGAAGAGGGAGGCCAATTCAGCTGCAATTGTTGTTCTTACCTCCAGGGACCCATCTCACAGATTGCCATGAAAATAAATCGGAGAGTTTACAATTTCACATCATTGCCTACCCTGTACTGTTTTACAGACAAAAGCAGATTCCATCCGCCATGGTTCCAACCAAAAACCCAAGAAAACCTGCCAGCGTTTCTCTTCCTTTCCTGAAGAAAAACACATTAACACCAGCACAGGCTATAACCTTTCAGGAAGTGTGTTGGCCTTCTGCTTCATGGAAAATGATTTATTATTTATTACTTTGTTTCTTCAAGATTGTCTTCCTTGTTTCTTCAGGGAAGGAGCTGTTTGCCTCCAGTATCCAGAATGAAAGCTTTCAACTGCAGCCTGCTGCAAATTCCCCCCTAACAGTCAACCAGCAATTAGAACTGTTTGTTACAGTGACAGCCAGAGAAGCATTTCAAGCAACAAGGCAGAAGCCTGGGGAGCCAGAACAAGAGCTCGTTCATTTGAAGGGGACTATCGCCACACAGCAGCTAAGCCGGGGATAGCAGGCAATTTGGGGAGCACGGCTGCTTGCAACTTTTGAGAAAGACCTGATCTTGATTTTGCTGGCAGGAGAGAAACTAGGAAGCCCTGTTTCAGGGGTGTCCAGAAAGAGAGCATCCACATTCTACCTCAGTATCTGAATATTCTAACCTGATATGAAATGCAAAGGAATAAATTGAGAACTTTACTTGTTAATGTTGGATTTGCAACAGTATTGCAGGGCCAGGAAAATATCTCAAAATAAGAACCTTGCAATAGAGTCCTGTTTACATAACAGGGGGGGGGAGTGTATTTAAAATAGTATCTCTGGCATTATTGTCTGTAATACAGTCTTTTGATATTTGGTAAATTATATTTGAGTTTAATTAATATCTTGGACAGAAATGTTATGTTTGGTGTGGCAGTTTTCTCTCTGTTATTTTTTCTTCTTTCTATTCTTTTAGTATACACTTTTCAAACTTCTAATTGAATTCTGATCTTGATTTCAGCAATTAAAAAGAAAAAGAGTGTTACTCCTGACTTGTAAGTTGGTTTTAGAGGTTATCTGTTCTTCTCAGATACAACAAGAATCCCATACTTTTCCATCTAAGGCCACTGAGAAGCTTTGGAATACTGCAGGGTTTTTGATCTTCTCAAAGAGAAGTATTTTTCTCCTTTGTTCCAGAGCCACAATTAAGTTGAGATCCAATAAATAGCCACGTGCAGATAGGTCTTAGACACTGCATTGAATAAGCAGTTTGCTAGATATTTTTGTGTTCGCATATTTGAATATATTATGTTTTCTATTCTCTAATAAAAATCATCAGGTTACCAAGCAGAACTGTGAATAGGCATCTCTCAGAGGGAGCTGACACAAGGCTGGGTGTCATCTGCACAGGTTGTTAGGTATGTTTCTGTTCAGCTTCCAGTTAGTTCTCAGTACCAAATACTTCAAATGCAAAAACCCAACATAAACAAACAAATAAACAAACAAAAAAATATTGGTAATTTTTGTTTTGCTATGGATGCCCACGCCCCATGTTTATTTTGGAAGTATACAGCCCCTCTGCAGCAATTCTTTCCCATGTCAGAGGTGAATCCACGCTTGACTGGAAACATAGAAGATCAATTTGTTTCATCATACTTCACCATTAAATGCAGCTTAAAATATAATTGTTGGTCCATGCACTCGCAGCTCATAGGAAGTGCTCCAGTACCTCAGAACCGAGAGTATGGATATTGGTGATAAGCCAAGACATGTACCCTAAACCAAAGCTAACCAAAATTTTCAGGCTGAAAATACATAGCTCCAAGAAAATGGGGAGGAGGAAGAACAAAGGACAGAAAAGGAAAACACACACACACACACACACACACACACACACACACACACACACACAAAGATAGAGTTTTGCCTCTCTAAACATTGGTCACGTTTGGGAATTTACAAATTATTTTTCTTTATTCTTATCTATATTTAAAAATTTCCACAACCCACTTTGCCCCAGACACCTTCAGGATCTCTGTTTTGGAGGAAGAACATCCAGGGCAAGTGGCTTCTGCTTTTTATTTTGAGGGATGCTTGGTGACCAGCAGCCTGTTCTGAGAAGAAACCATAGGTGAGTCTGCATGGCAAGCAGACTGACAAAGTCACTGTGAGCAGAGTGACTGTCTTTTCACTTTCCTTTAGAATAAAGCATTTAAATTGTGTCTGTCCTCTCCCGTTAAAATCCGTGAGGGATTCTTTTAAACCAAACACAAACATACAATCTTTCCAGTTTCATAAATTGAGAGGAGTCTAGGCATGAAGCTGATCCTATGGTAAGGCAATTCTGTGATCTTGTGCAGTCACTGTGGTTCCTTAGATGCAGAAGAGAAGATACCTTTATATTAAATTTAGCAGTTGCCTAGTAATGTGTTCCTCTTTGGAGATATGGTAGAACTACTGGATTTTTGCTCTATCTGTCTCAAAGCAGAGTGGCTAGGCCCTCCCATGACAAAACACACATGCCAGAGAGTCTTAACTATTCTGGTTAATAGAAGGGTTTTATAGCTGACTGGGAACAAAGAATCCTGGGAGGAACAAGAGTATAATTCCAGGAAGTTAGGGCGTATGAACTTGCTTTATCAATACATCACTTTGAGACCTTAGATTCATTGCAGCCCCCATGAAACTGTGATATACAGTTAAGACAAGGGACACAGTTCTGTCTATAGTGAGGATTTGAAGGATAACATCAGCACCACAGATTTCTATTTAAAATTTGTAACAGTTCTTCAGTCATCATGCAAATAGCGTTAGTATTTCTCTGCACTTCTCTGTCACCCATCATGTACATGGTTGAGACACGTAGCCATGGTGTGTAATATTGAGCACAAGGATATTCTTATATCCCAAACCTTTGGATCACTTTGTCTCTAGGAATGAAAGGCTCTTCTGTCACCATTGGATCCTGTCCTGTGTACTTCCACCTCAGTCTTGCTAGTTTTCCATGAGAGAACTCAAATCTGCCTGGATCTCCTGTGTCAGAGTTCATAAGTAAGCAACATAAAATGAAAACCATAATTACCGTAGAGCCAAGGAGAACCAAGAAAACCTACAAGCCATGACTGCATTGAAGAGTACTTGCCAGGTATATACTGCTCACCTGAAATCCAGGACTTGGGAATCTAAAACAACATGTGCTACACAGGAATACCTAAACTTCACAAACCAAAGCTGAGGAGGGAGCCCACAAAGACTGATAACCTGCAACAAAGGTCTTGTGGGCTTTTGTCTGCCTCTACCCTAAACCATGCTCATGGATCTGCTGAACAAGTACAAAGAGGAAGAATTCTGGCCAATCAACTATCCTACATTCCTTCAAACTGATCAACCATAACTTAGGAATGGAACAACTCTTCAGAGGCTTTTAGAAACACCCAGATCTTGAGAAGAGACTAGATTTGGGGGCCTTCCATCAACTGATGACAATTCTATTTGCTGCTGTCTGTGGTACCTACTGTGTTTATTTTTCCCCCACTTTTAGTTCTCTAACTGGCAGCAGAATGAACCTAGTCAAAGAGTCCTAGACATTAATTAAATTGTTTTTTAAATTGGCACCTAAGTTAAAGAACCATCCTGGGATTTTTTTTTTTTTTTTTGAGACCTAAGAGGAATGAAATAATCTTTTTGACTGAAAGGAAGGATGACATGGAATGAACCACTTCGACAAGGTCATAGACAAAAAATACCAGGAAAGGAAAGCTTAAGAGAATAATCTCAGCACTGTCCATTTGGTCTTATGAGTTTACAGGATAAGAAGGATCCTGGATGCTCCTATCAATTCTCAGCCCTTTAGTTCTCCCTCCTGCCCTCCCTTCTTCCCTCCATTCATCCGCCTTCTCCCCTTCCTTTTATTCTTTTCTTTTTATTCCATTTATGTTAATGAGATCAGAATATTTTCTCCCTTCTTGGTTTATGAGGAACCTTCTTGAAAACAAGACTACAGAGAAAACATCTCTATGTTGGGGGTCAGAGCACTGTGACCCTTGCCTGCAGCACCACATAGGTCTGTTCTCCACAGCACACTATCTACACCAATCTGCACTTTCTGTCTTCACACTCTTAGGAGAAAGCTTACCACTCAAAATAGATGATAGCTGTGAGGTAGGGGCCATGAAAGGAAAGCCCATCTCCTCAGACTTCGTCAGAACTATCAGAAAACTGGAGGCCTGGAACACAGAGAGAATTGTTAATGTAGAAGAGAAAGAAGTATTAAAAGAGGAAGAGAAAGGAGCCAAGGAGATTTTGTCAGCTGTACCCTCAACTCACCCTTCCTTTTTGTCTGCAGGCCTTCCTCCCATGATGCACTGTGGGTGATCACATTCTTCAGATGGTTGAAAATTTTCAGAAATGCCCTTGCTCATGATTCCTGTTCAACCCAAGATTGTAAGTTTAATTGGCTTTATACAGTATAAAATAATGTTGTGCTTCTGGATTGTTCTAGTAGTTCATGTTCATATCCACACACATGTGCTCATTTGCAGACAGATGCATGCATGCATGCACATGACTGTGCTCCCAAAACACATACTTATTTTGTCGGCTATTGATGATGAAGATCAATAAAATAGGAATCAGTTGTTTTAGCAGATTCCATATTACTCCTCTCCAGATAAAGAAAATCTGTCATAGAAGACAGCTAAGTGGATCAATAATCACACAACTACTCCTAAGTGAAAGGGCTTGTATTCAGTCTTTTGATCCTATATTCCATTTCTTCTAATACATCAGTCTTCCTTTGATATTATCTTACCTGATTATCAAGGATCTCGTTCAAATCTTTATTTCCCTACGATGCCTTTCTGAATACATCACTTTACACAATTCTCTTCTTTGAAGTATGTGATAATAGAAATGATAATTTTTCACATGATATGTATTGAGAGTCTTTTTCAGTGTACAATGTGATGTATAATTAATTATAATATTTTGTATTAAAATATTTATTAGTAGCCATGGAACTGTAGTTTTTGTTCATTCAAATAATTATGTTTCTGAAAATGTGTTGTAAACTTTGGAAAGCATAAAAGATTTTCCCCATGCCCTCTTTGTCCTTGCAGCTTCTAAGTGATATTTATCCACACTGATGCTAGCTAGATACATAGTACCTGAGCAATTAAATCCAAGTATGAGTCATAGCAAGTTAGGTACAAGTCATTAGCTGTATCACTTCTGTCTGGTGTTGTTTTTGTTACTACTAAGTCTCAATTCAGAACATTCCCGGGTTCAAATGCTTAGAAAATGGTAAATTTTCCAACTTCCAGAATTCTCAATCTTCATTTGTGCCAGTTTTTTGGGAGGCTAAGGAAACCTAATGTGGAGAATAATTTTCAGATCTATTTGTTCAGAGCTGCTAATGTTTCATGTTGAGCCAAAACATAAACAACATTCCAATAGCCATATTGTAATAGACTATAAAATTGAGAATGAAATTAACAACATAATCTAATAGGTGTTTCTGAGAAAGGAAGAATGGGTATGATCACGTTCTGAAGCATTCACTTGAAATTCCACCCACATGGACAGTAATAGAAATGGGGCTGAAGAGGGAATGAATCCATTCTAAAGGAGCATCTGGGCTCCTATTGCAGCCGTCCTCACCCTCTCAGTACCCTGCCTGTGTTTGAGCAGCACTAAAATCTGAAAGAGTTCATTTCTGGTTACCATCTCAGCCTTCGCAACAAAAACCAAGGTCACACATGAAATAGGAGTGCAGAAGGCCTCCTGGAATGACTTTCAGTCTGCTAAGGTTATGTCTCTCATTTTGTAATAAAAGATGGGATTTTAAAAAGTTCCTCAATCTTATATGAGAATTAAAACATAGAACCGATTTCCAATATTTTTTTTAGAAAAACAAAAATGAAGTAACTGGTCTACTTCATTGTTTCTTTAATCTGAAATCTGTGTTCCTGTGAAATCAAGATTAAGAGCCATTCTCCAGACTCTTCTCTCACAGCTGCATCCATATCTTCATAGGAATGGCAGAGTGGGGAAAGACTCAAAATTGGCTCTGAATATTCACATTACTGTGTGATGGTTAAAACGTCAAAGAAAAGTGTTAGGTTGCTTCAAGAGCCAGTACTGCATGACTGGCTCTCAGGACTGACATTATAGGGGGTCAGTGGTCTCTGAACAGTTGCATTTATAGTAGAAATTATCAATTTTCACATTTATAGATCTCTACCCTTCATTCTCCTATGTCTTTTCCAGGTCCATATTAATTAATATTCTCTGAAAGGCAGTGAAGAGACATCATGGGGAAGCCTGTATCCATGCTTAAAAGACAATTTAACATTATATTCCAAATTAGAGACACATCTTAGTGCGGAAGGTTGTATGTGAAAATGCAAAGGCTCCTAATTATGCATACTGGATCTAGAGTAGACATTACTTACCTCCTTAGACAGGACTATCCAATGGCAAAGAACAGTAGTTACATGAGGAAAGTAGATATATTTATACAACCAATTGTTTTGTTCTTAGACACTTAGAGAACATAAAACAGACTGAAAAACTTTGCAAAAGGAGTTGATTTTTGTCAAAGAGAGGGAACTACAGAAGACCCACTGAATGCACAGAACCACAGCCACACTCTGGAAGGACCCAGTACCTGTATATACTAGTTTGTGCTCTGATGCTCTTGTAAAACATGGACCAAAGCACCTGGTGGAGAGACAAGGCCTTATTTGCCACATAGTTTGCAGTGTAGCAGAGAGGAAAGGCAGTCCAGAACTCAAGGCACAGACCTGGAGATAGAAACTTAAGTGGAGACTAAGAAGTACCATTGTTTTTTTTCAAGTCCAACTACCTTTCTTATGCTGCACCCAAGCCCATTTGCCTAAGGATGGCACTACCCACAGTGGCCTGTGTGCTTCAACAACAATTATCCTTGAAGAAAATACTACAACCCCAGGCCAATCTGATAGATGCAACTCCTCAGTAGTGGTTTCTTCCTCTCAAATGTGTCACTGACAGCTGAAGCTAACTGTAACACTCTCACAACCAGAATTGCATGAAATGGCAGAAGGGCATAAAAGTTCATAAGTTATGTGTGACCTGGGCTTGAGCACACCCAAATTGAACAATGAAACAATAGAAAAGTGAAATGAATAGGGCTTTTATGAGGTACATTACCAGATATTTATTCTTGAAGTGAACACAACAAGCAGACAGAGGAGCGGGGTAGAAATTAGATGAGAAGACCTCAAGGTCTCAGTAACTTAGCATTTTCTAGTAGAATTCAGAATTTTGAGAAGTGAAAGAAACAAGTCTTACAGAGATCATCCATGAACAAAATATCATAAATATTGACTCTGTGAGACAGTACAAAACCACCTTCAAGTACGTCATTTACAATGGCTAGCACACTGAGGTATAAAATTGTAGAATAATGTACAGATTTCAATTAACTGCTTTGTATTCAGATCCCCTAAAATGATGTAAGCCTCCAAAATTTACTTGAACCAGGCTCAGAATCATGAAATTCTATATTACAGATGGTAAGTTCTTAAATCTTTCAAACTCTATGTCCATCTAAGTATGATCTATGTGTGAATACCATCCCAACTTAATTACCAGAGAGGTTGAAATAGTAAGAGCCACAAATGTCTTCTAAAGCTCACCAAACTGTAATTAAAAACAAATGTGTTTAGCATAAGACTGAAGAATTTATTTATAATGCACTTTAATCAAGAACAGAATTGTGGCATTTAAAACTGTGGGTATCAAAACATCACTAAATGATTGAAAAGTACTAATGTGGTAAAATCTTTGAAGGTTGACTTTTAGGCCTTCTTACTTCTTCACACATCTATGACCCTAAATACATTAACAAAAGGCCCATAGACGTTCTCATATATAACATTAATTAATATTTCATCCTCTTCCATATGTTTATATGAAGATAAGACACGTCTTCTGTGTAGAGTTACAGCATGCTGACAATTCAGAGTTACAAGGATCACTGTTACAAATCAGTACAGTGAGTCCTATGTTATAATAGCAGCACTCAGTGGGCTCAAGGATTGGTGGTCACAGTGAATTTAATGCTGAGCTGGTATAAATATATAAAACTGTTAGGTTCTTCTAAGTTTATTATAGTTTTCTACAAACAAACAAACAATAAAAGACAAAATAAAAACCCCTACAGAACCTGAAACTGAAAAGTTGACAGGGTGATCTTTTGTAATTTCTACATGAAATGTTTTTAACAGCTGTGCTCCCCAGCACTTGGGAGGCAGAGGCAGGTGGATTTCTGAGTTAGAGGCCAGCCTGGTCTACAGAGTGAGTTCCAGGACAGCCAGGGCTACACAGAGAAACCTTGTCTCGAAAAACCAAAACCAACCAACCAAACAAACAAAAACAAACAAACAAACAAACAAAAAACAACTGTGCTAAGCTTATGCCCTTTTGATGATTACATATTGCATTTACAAATTTATCTTAATTCTTATTAAATAAATAATCTATAAAATTAACCTTAAAATCATTTAAGATAGTAACAAGCACCATTTGTGGTAATCATTTGTGCCTGAATCATGAATTGACCCCTTTAGGACTGTCTTCAGTAAATTGGTTAAAAACAAAATGTTCAAAAAATTTCAAGTTCTAGATTATTGAAATGGAAATAAAGTAGAGAAACTAGGAGAAATGTATTTGTTTTCCTCTTTTAAAACATTATTATTATTATTATTATTATTATTATTGTGTGTCATAGAAGGCATGATATAAAACTTAACTTTCAGGAGTTTTTTACTATTCTTAGTGTAGATTACAGGAATTGAATTCAGGTCATTTAGATTCTTCACTAATTCATCTTAGCAGTCCTACCCAAAATTAAGTAAACCTTTCTTTCCAAGAAATATTAAATATTGTAAAATTAAAAAAAATCTATACCAATAGCTATCATGAGATTATACATTCTTTACATTTGGCTACTATTTTATCTGTCAATCTAATGGTGTAAGATTGTCTTACTTGGTTCTTGTCCTATGAAGACAGCATATTGCCACACGTAGTAGCTTGGAGACTATGGGACATTTTGCTGTCAGTTATGTGTTCAATCAGCTAGGCACTAATGCTACTGATGAGAACCAGGAGGAGACAAAGTTGATGTAGAATGGATTAATGTGTGAATAAAGAGTTGCTAAATTCAATATCAAACAATCATGACAGGCCATGAAAGCCCCATAGGCTTAAGAAAAAGTCTCCAGGTTGAACATAGGTAACACTTGTAGATCATATCTGCCTATCTCCTAAATGTATAAAGAGAATTCCAAACCTCTAGTGAATGTGAATGTTACATGCTAGACTTCCCATCTCTCTCAAAATTCCCCTGGAATGTGCATTGACTAGTGTATAATGAAGAAGTATCTCATATGGTATTGTTTTATAAATATGATGATAATACCAGCAGGGTATCTCAGCTAGAGTTTGCATTGTGGTGATAAAACCCAATGCACAATATACAAAAGCAACTCGGGAAGGAAATGACTTATTTCAGTTAAAGTCTCTCAGGTCACACAGCATTGCTTAGGAGGGTCAGGGCAGAAATCTGGAAGCAGAAACCTAAGAAGACATTTAGTATTGCTGCTTTCTGACTTTCTCCTTAGGGCTTGCTCAGCCTACTACACCCAGGGTCACCAGCTCAGGACTGGCTATATCCACAGTGATTTGCAACCACCCGTGTCAATCACTAATCAAGAAAATGCCAGACAGACTTGTTTATAGGTCAATTTTATGGCAGCATTTTCTCAATTGAAACTCCTTCTTACCAAATGATGCTATCTTGTATCAAGTTGCAAAAACACTACCAACCAATACACAGGCGTTCCCTGTGGGTTGTATCTCTAGTGTGAAAAGGTGTGTAAAGATACTCTTGGAGTTACCTTTAATTGTCAACCTGATACAGCTTAATGTCAAGTGAGAAGAGTGTTTCCATTTGAGGGATTTATTAGATGAGATAGGCCTGTGAACATATCCCTAGATTGTTACTTAGTTTAGGAGCATGTAGGTCACTAGGAGTGACACTAGTCGATGTGTAGGTAGCTATGGCTCTATCAGACAGCTAGGGAAGCATGATTCTGAGAGCAAGGTAGCAATTAGAGTTCCTGCATGGTTTCTGCTTCAAGTTCCCGCTCAAGTTAATGCCCCAACTTCCCTCTGCAATGGACTATAAACTGTAAGCTGAAAAATCTCCTTCTTACCCTAAGTTGCTTTAGTCAGAGTTTTTATTACAGTTACAGAGATGCAACTAGCACAAATGGGAATGGAATAACCTTGGGGAAGACAGACATGTGACCTTAAAGATCTTTAAAGGTCATTTTGATAAATTCAGTGGCTTGGATGATAATGCCTTATTTTGAACACACACAGGAGTCAAAATGAATAGATTGAAAAGCAGAGCTTCTCCCCCCAGCTGTGCAGGGATCAGCAAGACCATTATCAAGATACTTACTCTCTGTGAAATGGTTTTTGTTGAAATTATTTTTTTAAGGGCATCATTTCTCTTGGCAAAACTTCATTACTAATTTGCCAATTGAATATCCCATAAGATATTGAAAGGCGTCAGTGAATGCCGAGTGAGTATTTTGATTTAAATAACATGTGCATCCCCGTTGTTCAATAATAATAGGATGGATAACATGTACTTTAGATTTTCAAATGTAATTTATGGTGATAAGACTGTTAGACAGGAGATGGATGAGATAATGGGTGAAGCACATACTGCTGGAACTCAGGTAATGATTGTGACATATTTTGCATAAGGTTATGATAATCTGAAAACAAAGTAATACTTCCTTAAAAACAAACTGCCAAGGAGACTGATTAATGAAACTCTGATATTTAAGAGGAGATTTCAGTCTTGTGTTGCAAGGCTTCTGGTCCAGTTTGGAAAGTTTTCTTTCAAGCAAGTGCAGTGTGGTATTTTACAGAAGAGGCATGAGCTGAGGGAGGAGCATTGCAGGATTTAACAGTGAACGACCATGAAAGACTATACTGCCCAAAGTTGGCAAATAACTCCTGGTTGATTTATTGGCTAATTTGTGCTATTACTTTAACTAAAGTCAAGCCTGACATTCAGGGCTGTAGTCTTATGATTCTCTGAGTTTTTCTTCCTTCACGACTTCTTCAGCTACTGGAAACTTTGCATATTTATCTGATAGGCATATTGTTTCTGTGGTTTTAATTTGCTTCTTTCATTAGTCTGTGGAGACAGTCTCTAGCCAATCCACCCCTGCTATGTACTTGAAATGGTCAAAGACTAAACTCTGAAAGACTTAAGAAGACCCTGTAGACAATAGTTGCCATGAGCATATAATTCTTGAGTTCTCTACAACACTAGGGCATACTGTGGTACCTGCCTGTTATCAGAGGCCATTGTAAAGTGTTCCAGTTGATATCCAAAAAGGCTAATACTTGCAATAAGGTCAAATAGAAGAGATATTATCCCAAATAGACATTATTAGGAGTAGTGTTAAAGTAACCAAGAGCTAAAAGATACAAAGTGTTGGGGACCAGAGACCCCTAGGCTGCCGGAGTCTGCCAAAGGACAGAGGCTTTCCAGAAAAGGCGCAACCTTCACAGTTCCAGCAATGTCACAGCTCGACCTCAGAACGTTCCTCAGAACGCCAACATTCTGACGATGAAGATAAGCAACAGCCTCGAGCCAGAGATAACTGGACTAAGAACACTGGGCGGGGATGGGTGTTTTTACTTCCCTGTTTTAATTTTGCTTATATACTGCAAGCCTTGCCTCTAATAAATGAGACCTTGACAACAGCTAGACTGACTCTGTCCATTCTTCTCTGCTTGGTCTCCTTTCTCTCTTCCACCTGTGTCTCTTTCAGGTGGTGGCTACTCAGGGACACTTTGCCCGCTGGACGGGACAACAAAGATGTGCCCAAGCAAAGTAAACTTCAAGCATTGTGTGTTCTAATTGAAGGCTAGTCAACAACACCCAGGAGCTGACATGGGCAGAGAAATCAGAGAAGGCATTTGAGAGGCTTACCATATTAGTTGAACTGTTAAAGTATTAACTCAAAGCCAGGTCTCAGAAACCAGGAAGAACATTAAACACTTGGTTGAAAAGCAAATGGTATCTGTTTATACTTCCTCTCCCCTTTATAAGTAAGAATGGAGGTGTTGAGTGGGAAAAGAAGTTCGAGTGCCAAATCCTGCCGTTTCCAAGGAGGCTTGAGTCTGTTTGTGAGAGCCCGCCTAGCATGGGCAGACTTAATAGCTTTCCCTGCATAGAGTCATAGAGAAAGGTCTTTCTGTCCTCAGACAAGCAGAATCAAATGGCAAATGTATCACTAGATTCCACTGGGCTCTCCTGAGGCTGAAGTTTCAGGCTTAAAATTCACTGTACTTTTCTAGTTTCCTCAGGTGGGGGTGAAGGGTTTATGCCTATCGCTCAAGCGTCCATTGAACATGGTCCTTAGAGGAGAGTCTAGATGCATTTGTTTCACACAGGATTCTTCCTCTAAAAAACTACTGTCACCAAAATGGTTAATATGTGTTAAGAGTAATGAACAGAATGAGATAATTAATACTGAAGTGGAAAATTTATGGGGAGTGGGTTAGAAATCTAAATTCATTGATAACCTTGTATCTATGAGAATATTTTTTTTTTCAGTTCTAAATCCATAACTCGAAGAACATGTTGAGACAGAATCCTCTCTAGTAAGGTCAGCACACTGCAACCGTCATGTATATTACCTTTAGAGTTAGATTATGCCTAGTTCCCTAAACAACTAAACAAAGCTGGGTGTGGTGTTGCATACCCAACACCCTGGGACTCTGGAGCTAGTTAGGGAGATCCAAAATTCTTGATTTACCTTAGTGAGTAGGATGTAAAGTTGAGGACAGTCTGAAGTATGAGCAAGACTTTTTCTTATAAAATGAAACTGAACCAAACAAGGGAACTAAACTAGACAGAAGACCAATGTAAATTTTAAGAAATCTCTTTGCTGCTTCACACATATTTCATAGACCTCCACAAACCCTTTAATCTTCAGAATAAGAATGAATTCATGGGCATCTGCTCCCACTAGCATCCCTCCCAAGAGCTCCTCTTCTAGACAGTGAGAGCAGCTGTGCCTTCCTCCCTCCCTCCCTCATGCCTAAAACCCTAAGAGACTCTACAGAATGAAAAAGCAAGACATCAAGGCTGAAGTCTTATTCAACTCTATAACTGTGATAACATAAAGAAATCCATTTTCTGTTAGTAAGACCTCATTTCCTAAAAGATAAGCCTCCTATATATTGAAATGTCCTCCAGCCCCCAGGTCACAAGAACCATAAACTTGCCAGTGATAGGCTCGCTCTCCTGAGTGGAGGCTCTTAGAAAAATCTGTGAACGTCTCCATGCTTGCCTTTGCCTTCTACAAATTAATCTTGTAATACCCATTTCGAAAAAGGGATAGGAAGCTTTTGACATGTGTAACAAGGACTTGGAGATCCTCAGATGAAAGGAGTCTCATATGTTTGAAAGCATTATCCTTTCTGCATGTGTATTTTCTCCTATGGTCTAACTGAGGGGAGGGATTAAGGGGATTAATTGTGCATATGATCTGTCTAATCGGTTACGGAGAGCACAGAATGCTCATGACCTTCAAGAGCACCAAATAAAACAGCCTGTGCCAAGTTTCTCTAGCTTAGTGAATTGTATCAGTGAGAGCTGAGTTCGGCAACTGAAAGCTCAGCTGAGTCCTGAGACATTAAACTGAGAAAGAACAGAGCAAAGCAATGGCCACAGCAAACCACAGAGACAAAATATGACAAAGAAAATATATTTAAATACCACATCTTCCATGCTACTGTGCTTTAAAGAAGGAATATATATTTATATATTAGTTCTAACTTCTTTTGCCTTCCCTTAACTTGATCCATCCCCTGAAACATTTAGTTGTAAATAAGACTCAACCATGTGTTACCCCAGTCAGTTGAGGGGGACTTATAAGATACCTACAAATAAGTTCTCTTGTAGAAAAAGCGAGGATTATTGTTGCAAAGGCCAATAAAGTTAGGAATTTTAATGACATATACTTCAAATGGCAGGATGAGTTATGCCTTCAGCTTTTGTCCTGTGTAATCAAGTCCATCAACCAATTTAAAAAATAGTAATGTGTTTTCCTTGCTTGGTGAATGTTGAAAGTGGCAGTGCTTCCTGCTTTTGTCTATAGCAATAACTCTTTTGTGTTGCAACTTCCTTAATGTATCTATTTATATATGTAGTAAGTTATGTATATGATGTCAGTGTAGATTGAATATTAAGCTTAGTTTGAGTCAGAAGTTAAGCCACGTATACTTGTCTTGCCTTGTATGTTGCTCAGCAGACATATACATTGCATTTACTTTTTAAAATTTGTATGTGTGCATGTACCTGTGTGTGTGTGTGTGTGTGTGTGTGTGTGTGTGTGTGTGTGTGTGT
>JANHMN010000013.1:56612997-56639149 GCA_030674055.1 Rhabdomys pumilio | reverse complement strand
GTGTGTGTGTGTGTGTGTGTGTGTGTGTGTGTGTGTGTGTGTGTGTGGTGTTTGATTGTATCTGTGAGTACACAGTACACAGAAGTAACTATACACCTGTATAATTTGGAGGAAAACTTTCAGGAGTTAATACTTACCATCCATTTTGCTTTGAAGGAAAGCCTGCTTGATTATTATTATTACAAGATGGCCTCCAGGATAGGTAGCATATGAGTTTCCAAGTTCTCTTGACTCTACCTCCTCTCTTCCATTAGGCATGATTAGACTATAGACGATCCTATAACATCTGGTTATTACATAATTTTTAGATTTCAAGTCATAGTTCATGAGCATTGTGTCGAAAATAGCTTAGCTGGACCATCTACCTAGCCTTCTGCTTTTATGTCCTACTTAGATGCTTTGAGTGAGTGTAAAATACTGAAAGTATGCCATATGCATTGCTCACATCTCTGTACTCATCTTATTATTGAACAGTAATTGAAATGACATGCTCCTTCACAATGTATTTCCTTTAAAAAAATAATGTTATATTGGACAAAAAGAACCTTGAAAAGTGATACATCTTGATGCATCATGCTTTGATATTTTTAAATAAGAAACAGGAAACCATGGAAGGCTGTGGCATAGGCTGATAGCAATAGAACTGTTTGCTTCACAGGACAAGTGATGTTCGTGTTATTTAAGTATTCAGAGTAGAAACAATTCTCAAATATCTTTGGCCAACACCACTTATTCTTGATGCTTCTATCACACAAATTATTATGGGTTGTGCATATTTACTTTAGTAACATTTTTATTCAATGAATGCTTTTAAATTGTATAAAGTGTGTATATAGGGTGTTGCTATTTCAGCAAATGAGTCAATGACTTACCTAAAGAAAAATGATGGTCATGTACACTTGCATCCCAGATAATCCACATCACTCATGTAATTTGGTATTGCAGAAAAACAAACCACTGTTGTGCTTTCAAATGAAAGTTGAATATGGAATAATACAGTGAAGAAGCAGAGACATCAGCTGTTGGTCACATGATGGATCAATGCTGTGCAGCTGATGCCATCTGAAGTTCCTCTCCATAGCATAACTAAACAAAAATACCCAAATCATATATTGCTGAGATTTTAAGACAAAATTTGAACACATGTACAAATAATGACCACAGTACATATTTTCTATGACATGAGATAGCTCAAAGCACTACAGAGACACAAAGTGCATTCCACATTGTATATGCTACTTCCAGGATGTAGGAATGCAGGAAACCTTAGCTTATAAGGAACTTCAGGCCATTTCCCTAAGGAATTAGATGTGGAAAAGTGGCATGCTCTATACACCTAGGTGAATTTGCTCTGAAATTTTCCATATGGCTTCTCACTTATAGGGTTACTAAAACAGATGGAATTTGCTGAAAACAGGTAAACTGGACAGGATAAATTACCTGGATCCCTTGGAAAATTCTGTTTCTTCCTGTGTGAAGGAGTTAGCAGCTTACTCTTCCTGAAACTGAAATGCCAGGAGCAAGACTATCTGCCTTCCCTGTCATCATAACTTACACAGACACATCACATGGGCATGGGTAGAAATCTAAAGTGGAGTGAAAGTAGAAGCATATTAATAAGCATGTATCTGTAAATAAAGATAACAGAAGTTATTATTATTATGATTTAAACAGATTATAAAACAGATACAAATAACCAAACACATAAAACTCCACACTCTCACATCTATTTACCCTGCATGCATATTGTCCTTCAACGTCAATAGGATCTCAAGTACCATCATACAAATGTCACCACTGTGTAGAATTTCCATCTCATATTCTATTGTATTAGGGCTCAGATACGAGGTATAAGTTGAAGACTTTCTCTATAATATCTGTCGATGCTTAGGAATAATAAAAAATAATGATGAATCCATACTATTGATTAAAATAAGAAATGTAAAAATAAAGCGTAAGATAATAAAACCATAGATACTAGTATTTATATAGCCTGTCGGGGAGTCCAAAGAATCTACTAGAGGATAAACTACTAGTTTATTCAGCTAGAAATCTGTTACTGAACGTGACCACATTTTCCACCACAGAAGAAAGATGGTGGTTTTAGCAATCAGAAATGCTGAATGTTTACAGACTGGGCACCTCTACAATCTACATATAAGTACATCTTTTGAGACAGGGTTTTGTAGCATAAAGGCAGAGCGTGATGCCTCTGTGTAGCCACATTATATTTGCAGAGCAGCACATTGCAGTTTGACTCCATTTGACTGTCTGCCTAGGCACTATAGTGCTTTTCTAATTAATATGAGCTGAGTGTTACTGTCACAGCCTCCAATCCCCAAAAGATCTTCTACACTATGCCTGCAACCCCACCATTAATGCTTTATTTATATGCGTTAAGTGCTGCCCTCTACCCAGTGTCTTCATTAGAATGCAAATTGTACTGAAACAAATATCACATTAAATAAATATGAGCATATTTACTGTGTCGTTTCTCTTTTATAAGAAACATCAGGTGAAAGAAGGAGGACTGGGTGCCTAGGATAGGGGTAGATGTTGATTTGGGGGTAAAAAGCTTACACAGAAGGTTAACATAACCTTGGTGGCAGAGCAAATGAAATAAACAGAGACAGCACCACCACCCTAAGCTGCAATATCAGATGTGGTTTTGTTGTTTACACCTCTGAGTACCACAGCCCTATTTCATTCCCTTCCGCTACAGATCCATTTCAAAGTCCAATGAATAAATGTCACAGTCTTTGCTTTCCACTTATGGTACTGACTCCAGTGTCCTCCAAAAATATAACAATCAGTTAGCTCCCAGCATTTATAGGAGTGAAGTATGTGTTAATGAATATTAAATAATAAGATAAATTGGCAAGTACTGGGCTGTTTTGATTCATGCAAGCGATAAGGTTTATATATATGCATATATATGTTTATATTTCAGGGTACATGAATCAGAATACATAAAAATGTTTGTAATTTATCTTGATTCTTAATATTTATTAATGTATGATACTAATAAATTTTAGTACACACACTTGTAAATTTTTAATATATATTTGTACTGAGGGTTGAGTAAAGAGAGGAAATATTAGAAATAAAAAAGCAGGGTGATAAATGCACTGTTTCACCCCGTTGAAAGTTTGTTTTCTGAATAAAACAACCTTGTAGTGTCAAAGGAGGTTTTAATTTCTCTCCTTTGCATTTTCTTTCATCCTTTTTCTTTCTTCTTTTTCTCTGGTGAAGTCATTGCAGATGTGCTGATATTTCAAACAACAGGCAAACACTGAAGGGTGACTTAATCCAGACCTTGAAAGGCTGAGAGCTGTTCTTTTACTTCTGCTATTGGTTCCTGAGAAAAGGAACAGAAGGCCAGTCTCACAGGCAGTCAACCCATTATCCTTTTCTGTGTGTTTTCCACCTTGTACTAATTGTCCTTACTGATCCAAAGGTTTAATCTAAGTCTGAAGAAGTTATTTTCACTGTGGGGCACATGACAATGAGAAGGAGCAAAGGACATTTAAACTGTTTAGGGACAAAACCTAAGAGTGAGTCATAAAGAATGTAGTGAACTGGGTTATGGGCTTGTGTGTAGAGGAAGGAGATTTCTTTTAATGATTAGGAGTAGGGGAACCATTTAGATTCTAACTTATCTAATTTTTAGTGGTTATTGTCAGACAAGTGAATGGCATTTTCTACTCTTGCATCATAAACAAATTTATCTCATATTTTTGTCACATATGATATAATTCGTTATTATAGGGAATGGGTTAACAATTGATTCATAAGCACTGACATGTTATAGTTACATAGGTTTCTGTATGTGGAGGGATACATGAATGGATAACACAACTGGAATTACTTATTGATAGTGAGTATATGATAAATACAAATTGAAGGAGATGGACTTCCAATTTGGAAAATTTTATTCTGTAATTAAAATTATAATGAGAGGGTCTCAATATATACAGATAAGAGTTTGTGCCACTTACTACAATCAGACACTTTAACTTATTAACTGATTCAATATTTATTATGATTGTACAGTGTACACACAATTTTTCTTAGTTGTGGATCACAGAATAGTGAACATGGTTTCTATTGTCTTGTTATAATTAAGGCTAGTATACCCCATGATAGCTTTCAAAACACCTTTGTACACAATTATTTCTTCTGTCTCACACTGATTTAGGTAAAGGGAAGGTTACTTTATGTTCAAGGACACACAGGATCTGAAGTAAAGAACCCAGTGGTAATCTAGAGAACACAGAAACACTCAGAACTGTTCAAAATCTGTCTCCACTACTTTCAGCATACCTCACCATTCAAACAGAAATGGCTAAAGCATTCTGTGTTGACTAAGAGAAAGAGAAAAGAAAAGAGTAAATCACATTTATTAGACCATTGTTCTTTTAAACTCATTGGCTAAATGTCTTTAGATAGGGCTCAGTTTAAATGATAAAATATTCAATCACGGTAGATAGGGTGTTTTTAGATATCTATAGTACTAAATCCTGACACATCTTCCAATGTAAGCTTTGATATCTTTATACAAGAAGAAGTAAAGGATAGCATTTTATACAAACCATGCTTTCAGCTGATGGTATCTTTTTAAAAATCAAAAGTTGAACTCTTGTTCTTATAGGTACTGTACAGAGTTCCTATGAGTACACACCCACACATTCACCCAAAAAGCAAACCACATGTGTATTCACTAACACAATGAAGCTCTGAATGTGTAAAATGTACTGAAGGAACTAAAAAATGTGGGCTATGCCCACACAACTCTGTTTTTTCTCATCACTGCTTAGAATCCCTTAAAGGGCAACAACAGAGAAAGTATGTAGCTCTCCTCAATTTGAACATATGGCTTGGCATTGCTGAGAATGACCTTGTGTTAAATTTTGCCTGCTGGCCAGCCATTCTTACTCCACTGTGGTCATCAGGACCTAATGCCTCCTTAACGACAACCTTGTCTCATTTCTGGCATGCTAATGGCCCTACCTCAAGAGACAGCTTTCATATCTTAACTAGAACACAAACTCCCATAGCTTCAAATATTAATCAGAAGCCTGTAGCTAATAATAGACTGTCCTTTCTTATCCTGCTTTCAGTGCCTGATGATTGCAGCAGGTTGGTAAGTGCTAAGAAATCATTGATTGGAATGGTTCTCACGAGCTCATTTAGCTAACTCCTCCCAAATACGCATGTTGGACTTCCATTAACTGACCATACACATGTGGTAGGTTTTAAAATACATGTGTCCTAGCTAGTTGCCCTTTGTTTTCTTTTGCCAAATGAACAAAAAGAAAGAAACAAAGAAAGAAAGAAAGAAAGAAAGAAAGAGAAAGAAAAACCACACACACAATTTTGTGTACACAAAGTACTACACCACTAAATATTTCTTTTCAGATATTAAATTCATAAAATGAGTACTATTTGCCCTGACTCAAAAGTCATATAGATTAAAAACAGTCCTCTGTGTCATATTGAAAGCTATTTTGTCTGTAAGGAAAGGCTGTTCGCCCACCCTATTCTCCCTCTCTCTCTCTCCCCCTCTCTCTTCCCATCAATCCTTCCCTTCCTCCCTCCCTCCCTCTCTCCTTCCCTTCTACTCTCTCCATTCCCCTTCCTCCTTCCATTTCTCTCTTTTTCTTCTCTCTCAATTTATACATGAACAAAAACGGTAGAAAGAAGACAAAGTCTCTAACAAAAGGGGTCATCATCTCTCAATTTGAAGACTCATAGATAAGACTATCCATTTAAGAATGATAATAAATGTTATGGGTTTTGACACATAAAAAGCCATATTAAAAACTTCTTAAGTTTTTAATAAGAGCAATAATAATCAACCAGGTTTGTCAAGTGTGGTAATGCCAGAGTATGCAGTCTGAGGTATTGCCAGCTTCCTTTTCCCAACATCTTATCTATCTGTTTTAGAAATGTTAGATGGTCAACGAGTCTCAAATTTAATAAAGTGATAATATTCTATGGTCACCCACAAAGTTTATTATATACAGCTGCATAAAGATATACAAAGGACAAAACCAACTAACAGTAGTCATAATCAACATAGGATTCAGCTTTCTCTTTTTTCTTTATTAAGGAAAGAATATAATAAAAGTGACTCCTAGGTCTGTAGATTTTTAATCTGTATTTGTTATGGCTTAAATTGTTATGCCCCACATTTGTATTTGGACATTCTAGTCACAGATGTCGAATGTGATTTTGTGCCAATAGCCCGTTAGAGACATAACAAGTAAGAAGAGCGTCAGGAAGTTCCAGTGAAATATGACTTTGGCCTCTATCAATACGGAAAATGTAGACAATAGACAGCAGCCCACAGAGATGGGTGGAGAGGTGGAAAGCAGAGGACAAAGGGTACCACTGGCAAAGGTTGCTTAAATCTCTTGGGAGGAAGAAAACTAACAATATCTAAATTAATGGGCTTCTACTGAGAAGCCCAAATTTACTTTGGTTAAGCCACAAAATCTCTGATATCTAGTTTGAAGCCCCAGAAAAATAAAATAGATATTTTTACAGCTGATAAAGTGTTTCAAATTTGTGTAGTGGAACTCTTTTCTGTGATATAGAACATACCTCTGAGAAATTGTGATTTATCATATCCTTATAAAACAAGGAATGCAAAAGTCCCTTGATGGGAAGTGGGGCTCATGGAGTTCAAAGTTCATGAGGCTCACAAGAGTCCTTATCTCCCTCAAGATATAAAAGTATACAAAGACTGTACAAGAGATTCCTAGTGTACTGATGTTATAGCTGCCCACCCATTCCTCGTATTCCACATGTTCCTGTGAATAAGCCCTTGTGTCTGTTTCTGGGATGAAATTTTGACAAGATGAAACAAGGGAGGAAGGGTTCAATTTGGATCAGAGTCGCAGGATTCAGTTTATCATCCGGGGACCCCATGGCAGGAGTAGCATACTCAGGCAGTTGGCCACATTGCACCCACAGCCAGGAAGAAGATGAAAGTGGATACTGGTCCTTGGCTTGCTTTTTCCATTTTATGCATCACATAATCCCAACCCATAGAATGATTTCACCCAAATTCAGAGTAGAACTTCCCACCACAATTAATTCATGTAGATAATCTCAAACAAATAGAGGTTTACTTAATATACTAGTCCACATACACACTATGGCTTGTGTTCTGAGGATACCAGATACCTGGTGGGCTGACAATCAATGACAGTCATCATTCCAATGAACTCAGTTCCCCAAGGTAGATAAATGTGGTGCGGTTTCTTCTTCCTGTCATTGCCTTTTCTATTATGAATGAGTAAAAACAAACTTTTAAAACACTCATAAGCCAGTATACATTGTTGCCAGTTTGGTATATTATTTGAACTGTTGTAATTTCTGTCCACTAATTTCACAGGTATTAAGTAATTTCACTGAAAGATAATTTTTATTTTTATTTTGAGTTTTCTTCCATCTGTCATGAGTGAGGGGAATGTAACATCCTTGCCCCATTTTGAATAAAACAAAGTGTGAACATGTGTAATTTACTTCATTAAGGAAAGCATCTCCAGGCCTTTAGAAGCTGCTACCACTTACAAGCTGAAACTCCCCCAGGTCATAACCTGCTGCTCAGATATACAATATATTCTGTATGCAGTGTTTACTTATTGCTTTCTGTGAAAATGTTGTTTTATTTCATTTGAACTCTTTTGGATCATGGTACCCCTTACTACATCATACATGTTCACTGTGCTGTTTAGTTTTGGTCAACTTAATAAAAACAAGAGTCACTGAGGAGAGAGAACCTCAGTGGACAATTACTTCTACCAGATTAGCCTGTGTACATTTCTCTCTGTCTCTCTGTCTCTGTCTCTGTCTCTGTCTCTGTCTCTGTCTCCTCTCTCTCTCTCTCTCTCTCTCTCTCTCTCTCTCTCTCTCTCTCCCGTCTCTCTCTGTATTTTATTGTTTCATTACTGATGTGAGATGGCTCATCTTACTGTGAGTAACAGTACACCTGAGCAGGCAGTTCTGGTGCTATAAGA
Organism: Rhabdomys pumilio; assembly: GCA_030674055.1. Taxonomy (NCBI): domain Eukaryota; kingdom Metazoa; phylum Chordata; class Mammalia; order Rodentia; family Muridae; genus Rhabdomys; species Rhabdomys pumilio. The sequence goes on along the minus strand of JANHMN010000013.1, from coordinate 56,631,122 downwards.
AAGGGTGATTAAGCCATGAGGACAAGCCCGTAAGCATCATTCTTCCATAGCTGCTGTTTCAATTTTTGCTTCTATGTTACTGCCTTGAGCTCCTACCCCAAATTCCTTCAACATTAGACTATACAATGAAACTGTAAATAGAAGTGAAGCTTTATCCTTTATGAGTAAATTTTGGTCAGTGTTCTACCACAGACAAAATAAATCTTGCATTCCAGGTGGGAAGTATAAGTTGAAGACACACTCCAACCAGCCTCACCCAGCCTTGACTGGCTGTTGCAATCAGCTCTGCTCTACCTGGCTTGAGACAAAAAGACTTAACAAAAAGTGTTGCGGTTTGCTCAGCTCTGCCTCGCTTGGCCTCTCAAGGGCTGGGATTAAAGGCATACACCACTATTGCCCAGCCCAAACTGCTGCTCTGGTCTTCCGGTCAGGGTCTAGAGGGAGAGAGAATGAGGATAAGGGGAAAAGACGCTAGGAATGGAGACAAGACAGAGGTTCTGATCCAGTCTCTTTTATTGAAGGGAAATCTGGGGTATTTATATACTTTTGCCACGCCCCTACAAGGGGCGTGGATATGACATAAGCCTTGTAGGTGTGGATACCATGTGTGCCTTACAGGCATGGATACCTGCTTTCTAGCCGCTTTCTGTTAAAAGTCAGCTCCCAACAACTAGCAGAAGAAGCTTGAGAAAATTTCCACCTTGTGCCACGGGTTCTGGACAGGCAAACTATATTTGAAAAGATCTCTGCTAGGTGGAACACGTCTCGGGCAGAGCATATTCCCTAGACAATGCCAGAAACCATGAGACCCCAAGAGCCACTAAGGTAAGAACATAACTGGCTAAGAAAGGGAGGAGAGAAAGAGGCAGAAGGGTGTGTCCAGGATGAAGAAAGGCAGAATTAGAGATTCAAGATGATGTTGTGAGTAGCCGGTGATGCCACTCAAGGACTTTGTGATATGCCACTGGGAGCCATGTCTGAGTCTGTGGTCCTGCAGCAGTAGAGGTCTGTTACCACCAAAGGGAATGTGGATGTTTCTAATCAGGGCTGCTAGCTGGAGCATTCTTGATGTCTAAGTGCTGTGGAGAGCTGGCCCCAACCCTCATCAATTGCAGGAGACTGGAGAGCTGGCCATTCCTTTCATTGGCTGAAACACTCAGGAAAACCAGTCCCATATCCTCCTGGGCAGAACAGTAGAGCAGGTCCTAGTGGTGTGCTCTCTGATGAGCAAGCCCTGAAGATGTAAGCATGATCATGGGAGAGCTGGCCCCACCAGCTTTTCACATCCATTGGCATGTGTAAGAGAGAGATGTGCTCCCCCCCACCACCATTGTTTTTCAACACCTGCAGAGAGTGGGAGAGATGGAGACCTGACCCTTGCTGTGCCTCTGGCCCTGGATACATGTAGCACTCAGCAGAGCTGACTCTGCACCTTACCTGGGAAACAGTAGAGCTGGCTCCATTGAGGGAAGGTACAGGTGCGCTAGCCAAACCATGATAATAAGAATGGACTGCTCTATGGAGTCCTTGTATGGGCACATTGGGTAAGCTAGCTGGGGAAATGCTGGAGAGCTGACCCATTGTTGTGGCTGTGGGCGAGCTGGCGGGCTGACCAACTCAGTTACCACCTAGGCTCAGATCCAGGGCTTTGAGTTGGTCCACCCCAACATCTATCCCATCTATGAACTGTTGGGGCATGAGGAGAGGCAAGTTCTGCAGATTCAAAGCCATAGAATCTCCATGGCACAGGGCAACAGTAGAATATCAGAAAAGAGTTGCAGGGAGTATCCAGTATTGATAGTGAAGTAGAAGCCAGAGGCCTCAAATCAGATCAATAACTTGCTGCAGTGAGCATCTGCAGTTAAAGATAAATGGACAAAAGGGTATACTGTGTGACACACTACAGCTTCCACAAGATTATTGTGGGTGATTGGGGGACAAAAGGGTAGAAATGAAGAGACAAGGAGATGGGTAAGATTGGGGTGCATGATGTGAGATTTACAAAGAATCGAGTTAAAAGGTAAATAAAAAAGAAGAAATACAAAATATCCCTTTTTTCAATACCACTGGTTTAGATTTAACTTAGATGGCAGCTATGACGCCTTCAATTCTAGAATAGAGAGGTATATGAACTAATTCCATCTTTCGCTGCTCCTGAAAACATAACCCATCTTTCTCTTGGTGTACTTTGTGGCAGAAAATGTGTCTATTTTTTCAGATCTTAACCCAGACTTCATAAAGTCAGCTGTCTTTCTTGCAGGCATTCTAATGGGTTAAAATCTGTACTTTCTTGATATTATACATAGATAGAAGTTATTTTCTTACTTTATGTGAAAAAATGCCCAATCTCCTGCATAATTTTGCTGGGCTGTTTTCTAAGCATTTCATGTATGTATACATGTTCATATGAGTATGTAGTTATACATGTAGACAGTTTTGTGTGTTACAAACTGCTTCTCCAAGTTCAAAACATATTTGTATCCCCTTTTGTGGAGTTAATGCTGCCTTTAAATAAAAATTATCCCTGCTAATGTATCTTTTTAAATGTTCCCTATTTGGGTCATTGTGAAAAATATTTATGCCCTCCATGTTCACATCAACTCTTCAACATGTGCTAAAAATGTTATGATTTTGCTGTTCACATTTTGTTTGCCCATTCTCCCTGTATCAATGTTTTTTATTCAATTTCTATTTCTTTCTAATAAACTCTGATAGCTTTCACATATGAAACACACCATATTTAAGAGTTCAGATATTCTAAATTCACACATAGTAGATTCTTTGTTGTGCCCCAGAGTGAAAACAGTTTTCTACATCACAAGCATGCATCACTCATTCCCTTAGAAGATCTAAATTGAAAGTGTTTGTACAGATTACTACATCAAATAAGTCAGGTATTTGGCTAATTATGTTATACTTTATGTATGGAACATTCATCATTAATTTCTTTAATTTTGTACAGTAAGGAAGAAAATTGAAGTGTTTGTACACCGGGGGAGAATTAAGTGGGGTAATGAATATCCCAACATACATCTTTTTACCAGGCAATGTCCTTTACGTGTACTGCTGAGAATTATTATGCATGTTACATAAGCATGTGTGTATACAACCTATATCTCACACACATGCACACAAACTCACCCTCACATATAACCACACAGACATATACACATGTATATACATACATACACACCTATCATAAACATAAATGCACACACACACAAGAGAAAGAGAATATCATATTTTGATGATACATATTTCCACAAAATGATGCTGACACAGAAGTTAGAATAGACACTTCTTCCTTAATTCTTACGCCTATTCAGTGATTATCTCACACATTTACTCTAATGTTGCTGGTCATCCGTGAAACTACTTTAAATGCTTTAATAAATGGCTTGCCATTAGCACTAGTAAATAATTATGCCATATAAGTGAGCTTCAAACCCATTTCAAAGGACTTAGTCCCTCCCAAATAAAATACTTATTTAGTTTTTAAGAAAGATGACTACTATATAAGTACATATGAGGAGACCAGTAGTATATTAATTGAAAAAGACCTATAAATATCACTGTCTATAAATGTCACTGTCTACCAGGTTCTCCAGAACCATTGTTATGTTATTTTTTTTATCAACGAAACTTTTTAAACATAATTTATAGTGAGTTGTGATAGTTTGCCATGGGAGTTTCACATTATCTTTATAATGGATGTAAAATATTCCACTCGATGATGGAAAATAGAAAAGCTTCACCCACTCTCCCTGCCTTTCTCTTTGTTTCTTCAAATTCCTGAGTATCCAAATGCTTATCATTATTATTATTACTTGTTTCATCTACTGTGTGCTTATCAAACTGAGCTTTGCTGTCACAGCTGGAGCAATCAAGACTTCTTTTGTTGCTTATCATAAATAAATACTCAATTGTAAGAATGTCCTCAGGGAAAGTTCATTAAAAAGAAACGAAACCGCTGGGAAATAAATGGTTATTGTGGCTGCACTCGTTTTGATATCATATGCAAAAATGTAATTTTATTCTGTAATGTCTGAAATGCAGAGAAAAATTTGAGATGGGGAAATGGAAAAGATGCTACATTTGTTATGTTAGTTCAATTATCATTTTAGTTCTGAGGGTGCGAGAATTTAGATTCAAAACATCATTTTGGAATAAAATGTGAATATAGCAGAGGAAGGAGTGAATAGAAATATTAACTGATAAATGGATAGAATTGGGCACACTGCTAGCATTTCCCAACAGATACTTTTTCAGACTTAATGCATGTGCATTTGGATTTTTCTCTTTGTTTTGTTTAAAATCTCTATTGGCAGTGTTATTCTGCAGCTTCCCAGGTTATTTTGCCTTCTCCTTGATTTGGCTCAATGACAAGTAACAATTAACCAGTCAGGGAGCATTGTAATAGAGATGTGAATGGCTGGAGGTAAGTGCCTGATATCAGAACACAATTCTCTAGGTAAAGCAGTTTCTTTTGGGGATCTGGGATAGAAGAATGAAATTAGCTCTGTTCCTCTCCAGTTTTAATTCTTTTCACTTGTCCTCGTTCCTCAAGTCATTTTCTCTTTTATGTCTCCAATGTGGATTTACACAGTAGTTTTGTTTTTCTCAAACAAACAGAAGGGTAAAGAAAGAGGCAAGTAAACAAGGAAAACACACAGGACAAATAGACGGTGGGAGCCAAGGTGTAAGAATCTAGAGTATAAGGTAGGAAAGGCGGATGTCAGAGAATGGAAGGTAGATCCTGAACTGAAAACCCATAGGGACCAGTGAAGGACAGCATGGCCAGAAGCCTTAAAGTGATTACCACTGTCATTTTCTAAGTTTCTTCTTCACATAATTAATTATTTAGTCCTAACCTGTATCTATTGTCATCAAATGGCCAACTTATGGTAATTTTAACAAATACATAATACTGAAAGAATGGTATTTTTTCAAACACACAAGGTATACACATACAAAAAAATCACACACACACACACACACACACACACACACACACACAGAGAGAGAGAGAGAGAGAGAGAGAGAGAGAGAGAGAGAGAGAGATATGCTTATACATGTGTATACACCGAGAGAAAGATAAATACACACAAACACATGTATACAAGAATGTACATACACAGAGAGAAAAGTAAACAGCGATACAGTCACACACATATACAGCACAGAAGGCTCAAATACCTTAGTCAGAAGGGATTCAGTAATTATGTGACTGTACAGTGATTATAGGACTTTTGTCGGCTGCAGTGAATCATTTTTTCCTTTAATTTCCTTTACACAGAGTCTTTAAAATATACCAAGAACAACACAAACTGGAGATGTGGGGTGAATCAGTGTGATGAAAAAATAACTCCGACTGAAGACTGAAACATATATTTGAAATAGATGATTCAAATATCTCTCTGAAATTAAATGCTATGCAAAGCACCAGGCCTGTTTAAATGGTGAAAAGGGAAAAACAACATTGTGAATGCATTCTTTGGTTTTCCAAGAAATTGCAATTAAAATAAAATATCTCATTACTTATGACTGTACCTCAAGAATTTAGATAGCAGAAGTACACAAGAGAAAACTAGGAAGGAATTGTTGTAAAAAGCAAATAGATGATTCTTGATTGCCCAGAGAAGAAGAGAACACAGAACAGGATAAACACAAACTTGGATGATGGAATATGGGTGAGACTAGTTTACAATATTTTGAAAATAACGAAGGGAAGAGATTTACATTGCTAGAGTTCATTTGAACCTGTCCCTAGGGGACTTCTTTAGAGCATACATTTGTAGAATATTTGAAAACATTTGTTGTGGGTTAGTCATAATCATATAAATACCCAAGAAATGGCTCTAAGATTATTGCCTCAGTGAAATGGAATCTATCAAAATCTGACACATGACTGATGCTTGAAAATGAGCTATCAGAATCAATCAATCCATAAAACGAAGCAGTGAACAAGTACAGCGTGTTAGAATATTAGCTCGGCAATGTGAGGAAGTAGGGAAATGACTAGAGGTGACGAGGCTCATGCTATGCCACTGTAGGGCCTCAGAGGACAGGTGAGGAAAAATGTCATGAAAATGATGCCAAGAAGCAGCATAAGGCAAAAACGGTATTCTCAGGGAGTGCCAGAAATTCTTACTATTCAGTTCAAGAGATAGTTGAAAAAGAATTATATAGTTTGAAATAAATGGCTGATGTATTCGCTGATGTTGAAAATGAAGAGGTTTTGGGTAGGAGCACAAGGTTGGAATTTGCTACAAACATTTACGTAGCAATCTTATCTCTTGATGTTAACAGAAGCAAATGGGGTGGGAGTGGAAAACAAAACTCAAAACTGGAGATGTGCCTTTGATTCATTCACTGGGCACTGAAAGAAAAGGATGTAAACACTCACTGTCCTTAAGCAATAGGCAGGCATTATCTGCTGTGTGCCACTCTGTTGTGAAACAGATGTTTTCTGGGGAACTACAGCATTCACAACTATTCACAATATATAGAGAGCCAATGAAGGTCCATAATATGGATACCATCAGAGGACAACTTGCTAAAAGAATGAGGTTGTTTATTGGAATTATTTACAGGAATATGGATGAAGGGTTACATCCATATGTGAGACAGAAATGACTCAAAAGACATTTGCACTACCAAAGCCTCCCTAGCTTGGATGGAAGCTCACAAAAGTTGGAAACATGTAACACAATTCACAGTCTGGATTCAATACATCATGTTGGAGAGTACCTTTTCCAAGTGACTCAAGTTGGTCTAAGCCTCTCCAGGCAACTCAGCTGGTATCTATTTCTTCCAGATAGATAACCTGGCCACAGAGTTTTCTTTGCAGTTTGACTTGTCTGAAAGAGTCTCAGAAGTCATATATAAGGGACTGCTTATAGAAACACAATAAGCTGATTGAGGAGTAAGGGGCTCATTGAATATTACTAGTTTCAGGGACTTCCTGAAGGCTTTCTGAGTTGATCAACTTCTGTTTTAAGTTGATTCCCTGCAGGTTGAATTGTTTCAGGCTCAGAGGAATCCATTGCCCACCAGACTTGTTAAAGAAATGCTGCTTCCTGTTGCTAATGTGGAAGACTAATTGTGTTTTGAGTTGAAACCATGTCGCAATCAAGGTTCTAAGCCAATCAATCATTTATAATACCAATGAACTTGCTTATTAAACTCCTGAATTTCCCTCATGGGAAAAGTTGTAAAGTTTCAACCATCATCTTTTTTTTTTTTTTTTTTTTTTGGTCTTGTATTATGAGAACTTCCTTTGCCTTCCATTTTAAGTGAATCATTACTCTCTTCATACACAAGCAAGCAGTATCAAAAAGTAAATTTCATTTTGGAGAGGAAAAATGTTGTTTTGTATACCCAAATAATCAGATTAGGCTATTTACATGTGGCAGGATTTTGCACATAAATCTCCATTAATCCACAAACCTGTAGCCGATGAAAACTCAGTGTTATTCATTCATTTTCCAGGAAAACTTGGAAAACCAAACTTGAATGGCTGAATTTACTGAAGGAAGCAAACTTACACACTCTGTACTTTCCCTCCATATGGTTCCGGTGAGAAACATGAATTTGTGTCCCAACAAGATGTAAACAAAAACAACGGATTATAAAATTGCCGAATTGAAACAATATAGTACAATAAAAATTGTCTCTCTCTCAGAAGTCAAGGAACTATTGATAATTTTGAATCACATTTTCTTTTATTTGCTTGTTTATTTACACTCCAGAGTAGGGACACTGAGAAATATCCCTGTTGTTATGCTACATGTAGTTATCTTGACTAAATCTAAATCTCAATGTATTACTGTCAGTTAAACATGCCTATGGACTATGCATCTTCAGTTAACTTGAGTGATGAAGGTGAAAATATGGAAAAGGTCAACTTATCTTGAATTGATTTGAGTTAGCTAAATTAGAAATACAGATTACATAGTGACCAACCAGCAAAGTAGTTATAGTTGTACTAGGTAAGTACCAAGTCTCTCTCATCTTGTCCTTTCACTTGATGTGTAAAGAATACAGAGATGTAAAGGGCACAAACAACAGATGTCTGCATCATTTGGCTTTCTACTGTAAAACCTGGGAATGGAGAGCAACATTGCTTCGCTGTTCCAGGGTCCAAGACGATGTCTTTGCACATTCACAGGATGCAGAACCACTGACCATTCTCTCGTCACATAGGCTTGCTTGAGACCTTAACGGTTTTTGGTCTTCTGTCTTCAGTATCTGCTTGCCAGTTTTTAGGACACCGAAGGGCAGTCTCAGCAAGTCTTTCCTCATGACAAAAGTTTCTGTATCCTCCACACCTCTGTTAGCTCAGCCTTAATTAGCAGCACAAACAGGTGTGCTGAGCCCAGAAGCTTAGGTTAAAATGGACTCCTCTCTTCCCAAGTGACAATGTCATCAGTAACATTTGGAACTCACAGGGTGAAGCAGAGTCTGGCACACGGTGACTGACTTTACTATCCATTCTGCTTCAGTTGGTAAAGTGATGTTTAGCATGGTTTAGATTTAAATTCTATCTTTATTTCATATGATTGTGGAAAGTTGGGATCCCCATTTTCTGTAACTTCCTGGTTTCCTAGGAAGTTACCAGTGTTACCAGTGAGTACATGACCGTTGCTTGTGTTCAAATGTGATCTGTGATGACATTGTATTTACAGTCATTTCTACAAACCTATATTTCTTTATGTGATAAACAGAAGCAAAAAGAATTCCAGTTGTCACATGGGCCTGAAGATTATAGAGGTACTGGATGCTGTGTGACATGTTAATTGTGTTCAAACGAGGATAGTGACAGTTGTATCAGTGGATAAATATATGTTAACTCTTGCTGATTATACTCTTGAATAGGGTAGATTTTATGTTTCTCAAATAGACAATTAAATTTATTCAAGAGTGTTACCAAAAGTCAAAGCTTTCCAGCCTTGCCCTAAAGTAAGAAAAATACTCAGACCACCTCAAAGAGATAATTTCTCAAAGAGTGGGCAGTTTATGTATAATTCTTGACTTTAACTTATCAAATATCTTATGAGTTCAATGAACTATCTATGAACATTAAAGGTCTTACATTAATTTTAACATCATTTTTCTCTATCAGAGCAAGAAGTGTGTAAACCCACATCTAGTGGTGGCATAAGTTAAATAATTAAATCTAAAAACAATGACAGATTAAAAACAACTACTTGGAAATACTGGTCAGCATTTAGTAGTTGGAACTCAGGCTCTGAATTTCTGTGTGATCACTGCATGTTTAAAACCATTGTGGTAAAACTGAATGTCAAGAAGGAAGTAAAGTTTATATATATTTTAACTCTGTAAGGAAGTCTGTGAACACAGATTCAGTATAGGATTACTCAGGGATTTAATGGTATTCTTCACACACAGGAATGAAATCCCCACACTATTCTTCCTTCAGCACCTTAAAGGTCCACAAATGTATGCCTTCATTAAGCCTAACAAGTCAGAATATACTTGTCCATTTGTCTTTCTCGGTAGATTCATTGATCTTTCAATTATATCCAAACCATGGTCCTGGAAAATAGAAAGATATTTTTAGAAGTTTTACAGAACTCACTGGTCTGAAAACATATAGCATTAAGAGGAATAACAATGGGACACAGAAATATACAACCATTTTACTGTTGAATAGAAACAGTAAACAATTCTGGGAAGGAGTTCAACGGAATAAAGAATGACATTATAGAGCCATCCTAAAAAGACTATTAATCTTTTCTCAAAAAATCATAAATTTAACTGGTTTTATATATTTGCATCCAACATAAATTATTTCCATCATTTTCAAATAAAGTTTATTTTAGGTTAATTCAGTGTGTTTCTCATATTTCAATTTAAAACCATACTCATTTCCCACACATGAGACACACGGCTTCGTGAGCTACATTAGGCATTACGATGCTGTTAAGAGTATCTGTTCAGTAAACTGGGTGTTAAGCATCTGAGCTAGGGAAAAAAATATCTGAGCCTTGGTGAATGAAGCAGGAGACCAAATATAAACCCCTGTGAAAGGTCAGCTATTTGCAATCTAAAATGACCCTCTCAGTTAGATACAAGAGTATATGTATTAAATCTCTCAAATTTTAGCCACATGTCCAACAATACTGGGTTTTATAGATCTTAACATCTTATTTAAAATCTGCAAACTTCTCAAGTATGAGTCACATCTAGATTAGCACTTTGTGTTCAAGGCACTCTTCCCTGTGATATATGTTAAGTATGTAGGCTACAGAGATGGCTCAGCAATCAAAGTGCTTGCTACACAGGTAAAGAACTGGAGTTCAGATCTAGAGAACCAAATGTTTCCATGGCTATGATGCCCTGCTTGCCCTTCTAGCCAGAAGGAGAGGGAGTCTACAAATTAAGCCTGTGAATGTAACTAGCCAGACCTGAATTCCAATAGGATTCTATGGCTTAATGATACCTGCCTTAATCAGCATAAACGAAGAGTGATGTAACATTAACTTCTGACAACAGCCTAGGGCGTTCACATATATGTGAACACAACATGCACCCTTACCCCCCTCACATGTGTGCCCATATAGGCAAACCTGCATATGCTCATGAAAATGTACAAAGATGTATATAAAATTTGTCAGGTATCTATCTTATAAATATAATTGCATCAGAATCTTCATTACTTCTGTTGTGAGGCTTAACTGTGATTCATCCCCAGAGTCATTATTATCCTACAAGCCCAACAGATAAGTTTATGAAGATACTATTAGAACAAGTAAAAAGTTGGATAAAAAACATTTTTTTTCAAAAACCTAAACCATTCAAGTGACAGAATGTCAATGATCAATCCTACTGTGCAAAAAACATTCCTGAATTCTCAGTTGCTGCCCAGTGACTTGTCATCCACCTAAATCAGAATTCCTAGGACAGATGATTTCAACAATGCTGTATTCTTGACATGTACAGTAGAACATTCAAGGCTACCGAAACAGTATAAATTTGATCTTATTAATGAAAAAAATATTTACTTTTTCTAACACAGTTATTTTTGTATTTGTATTTTCAAAAATTCAGTATTACTGAGGAGAAACTCATTACTTTATGATAACTCATTAGTAGAACCCTCCTGTATAATTATAGGTTGCCAGAAAAGAGGTCAACAAACAAGGTTTTTTAAACTTATTTTTGAGACCTGGTTGTCATGGAATTCACTGTATATACTATATTGATCTTCAACTCACAGAGTTACCTGACTCTGCTTCCCAAGTACTAGAGTTAAACTGGTACCCCTTGGCAATACATGAAACTCGGATGAAGTTGCCATGAATTTAAAAAAGAATCTTTTTGTGCTACTTTTATAGTAACATGATGGTCTGAACGTAGAAAGAGACACATGTGATCTACATTCAGAAATAATAGGGTGAAGGCAGGTTGACTGAGTTGAGGAATGTTAAGACAATGGTGAAATGAGTTTCTACAGCTTGGAAATTCTCAGCCATTCAGCCATGGTCTTCTGTTCTTAATTCTAAAGAGTCTCCTGCCATCTGAAGCTTTGATTATCTACACATGGCAGTGATGTTTCTTAATTTTTTACCTACACAGCTGATGGCCTGAGTGATATGCTTTTCAGTAAACAGCCATTGTCACTTTTCAAACCCATTTATATTTTTATTGCCAGTGACATGACTACATATAGTCGCCCTATGGGCCTTATCATCTGTTATTCTAAAACTACAAACCGGAAGCTGAGAGTCCCTTGTAGAACACTTGTTCCAACGTATATCCATTCCAATATCATATTTTCTTAAAGGAATGGCCGTCTTTGTTCTCCACTCTCTTTGCTGTCTCTGTGACTTACAGTACCTTTATCTGTCAATCTTGGAGTGTTTTCTAAGCTTTTGCCTTGGGTGTTCTATTACCTATGATGTAGCCTTGGATCCTTGGTGCTATAGAAATATAGTAGAAAGAAACAATCAAAGAGAGTAATTTGTATAAAAGACTATTATGTTTTTATTCAAAGATAAACAACTTTGTTTCAAGTTTAGTATCTATAATATTAAGTAATCAAAATCTGTACTTCTTCAAGATTCATCTAATGGGGCAGAAGTTACCCAGGCTCCAAAGAGTTCAGAGAGAATTCTAACACATCTCCTGGAGACAGAAAAATAATAGATCACAGAGAAGTAATTTTTGTTCTTTCTTTATTGTGGTGTCAAAAGTCACTTTACATATTGTTGGAAAAGGAGCTTCAAAAAAATCCCCCTAGCTGTGATTAATATTTCAAACCAGATTTCATCAGAAAACCTGTTTTTATATATGATATTAGAAGACTTTCACATTTATCTTCCATGGAATTTATTGTATCTCCTTTCCCCGCAGCACCTTTCCCACACCTGTGACTTCGGTTGGAAAAGTTGAACACATTTTAGGAAGAAAGTTCTATTTCCAACCTTTTAATCGAGTTATATAATCTACCATAATTAATAAGATTTTCAAAATATAAGAAACTATGAGAGGCTCAAAAACTCTTTTAGCGTGGCTCTGTAGGGGTGTTTTATCCAATGTTATTTTGGTTTGAATGGGAAATAAAAATGAATTCATGGTGATCAGTACTCAGAACAGAGAAATTAGCTGACATTTAAAAGCAAGATCCACATCATCTGTGAAATAACCTAGTTTATTGTAAAACAAAATGTCTGTATTGTTGAATTGAACTCTCTGAGTAGATATCTTGGGAGCCCGTTGATTGCCGGAGATGAGGCCCATAAACATCCATTAATATAACACTGTAGAAATATTTTCCCCTTTCCAAAACATTTCAGTGTCTATAGAAAAATACTTCTCATATCAGAGAGATAAATCCTAATATTTGAAGCAATTAAAGACAGAAGAAAGTCAATAGTTTTTAAATGTTATCTCTGCATAGGGGCTGGAAGGAAGTTGGTAAAAAAATCTCCACAAGGGATGTACAGCCTTTAATGTCTTCAGGATAAAGAAAGGAGACTGGCAGTGGTTTGCCTTCAGCCTTTATGCTCCTCTTTCAGTGTTCTGGTATGAGCTTAATGTAGACTTGTTTTTGATATATGCCTTAAAAAGCCCGTGAAGATAACCAATGTCTCTGGCTCAAAGCACACCTGAAACTCCTCCAATCACTTGTGATAAGAAGATCCATCAAACTACAGCAAATAGAAGTTGTAGTATTTGTGGTATGAAAAGGAGACAGGATATTCTGATTCAGCAAAATGTGGAATGTCTCCCTTTCATAATTTGGTTCAATGATTCCCAAGTAAGTCACATATTAAGAAGGAGAAGCTTGAGAATGGAATTTTGTGAGATTAATAGACTCTCTAAAGGTAAATAAATGGTACTCATACCCTCCAGTGGAATTAGAGCCTGTGATATTAGCAAGAATCCTCTGGCCATCCTATGCTCCAGGCATAGTTCTTATGGAGATGGTAGTGATTGTTAATGTAGATTTCTGCTCAAAGGAGGGGATTTTCCACTATGCAGGTACAGAACACCCCATACTTTCCATATTACTGTTCTAAAGAAGGCAATCCAAAAAGCACAATAAGAAGCATGGTGGCTGGTGTATTCTCATGTGTGCAGTACAGGGAAATGTAATTGGAAGGGGAATAGAGTTACAACAGTGCACTGTGCAGCAGAATACTCATGGAAACCCTTGCCAAGTTTAAATAAAGACATTAAGGAGGTTCAGAGCAAGTGGTAGGCTCAATGATGAAAGATGGGATGGGGAGAAAGAAAGGCAAATGAAGAAGTCCCAAAGGACAGGGAGACTTGGGACATAATGAACAGCAGAAGCTTGGATTCATCTAGGGGACACATGAACTGTACCTATCCTGCAGTGTTACAAAGAAACACTGAAGGAGAGGATGCGTGATGGCAACTTCCTAAGCAGCGAATGAAATCATCTTCCTTTGTCCTGATGTTACTACTATGCATTATGGGACTATTCGAAAACAAACAAATTATATATAAAGACCATGCAGGGTCTTAAATTGGAGACAAGACAGTTATGTGGAAACATTCGAAGACAGGAAGGAGGTAAAGAGATCAGTATGAAGTACATTTTAAACTATCTATGTAGGAAAGAAAGTCAAGATACATAACTGACCAGGCTTTTAACCATATAATTGTAAGGAAGTTGCTGTTGTGAAGAGAGGAAAATTCTTGGCAAAGAGAATAGGATGGACAAAAAGATTCCCTCATGTTAAATTTAAGGTACTTATCAAAATCTCAGGTAGAGCCATGAGAAAAATCCTGACATGATTGGATTTCACAGGCTGGGTTGCTTTGGAAACATAATCTGCACAGTACACAAGGTTGAAAGCCAACCCTTATAGACACTGATCTTGTCAACTCAGAATATGATATTAGTGAAAATGGGGGTCACTGCAGAAATGACTAATTCATCCTGGAATGGGACAGTCCATTATTTCTATAATTTATCTGTATTTGTACAAAGAGTAGAGGCTTATTACAGGTAGGCTCTAGCATGGTCTTCAACCCATATGTGTCATCATAGATGTGCAAGTCACAGAAAATGGGGCAAGCACCGTGACTTTGAATGATCTACTTCCAGGATCATATAATCTTAAATTTTTATACCTTGATCCTATATGATATAAGACATTATATATTGCACCCCTAAAAATTAAAAATTAGGTGACTATAGATAATAATTCTTTTAAAAAGTTGGACAAACTCAGGGTTTTGGGGGGTCAGGGACTCCGGAATTAAGCCTTTCATCCCTACGAGACAGAAACAGGAGAATCACAAATCTGAGGACCAAAGATGGGGCAACAAACTATGACCCTGTTTCATAAATAAAAAATCTGGACAAATCTTCCAAAGAGAAAGTGTAGTTAGGAAAAATGGGGTTCAGTGTTTGAATCCTAGGAAGGGTATTCTTCAAATGTCATAGAAAAAAAAAGATGAAGAAAACCAGGTGAACAATGCACACTAAAAAGAGGCCACCTGTCCCTTGCTGTGGATGACTCAACTAAACAAAGCTCCATAGATTATGTCTGCCAACAGAGAAGTCTCTGTAGCCCTCTGCAAGTACACCAAAAGGTTCTCAACCATGGAACCTTCTTTTAACCACATAGTTCATTTAAAAAAAAAAACATATAATTTGCTGAATAACCAAAAAGTGTTTTCCCTAGAGAAGTTAGTTTTTCCAACTCTCTGCATTTCTTAGTTGTGAGCAGTCTTCTGTGCAGGATGGAGGGCTCTTGGGTTTTCGTTTGTCTAGTTTGGTATGTCTGTTGTCCTTGTTCAGTAAATGTTTGGGCATTCATAATGAGACTTTATGGATATTGCTTCTGACATTGCTAGGAGACACAATCTCACAGCAAACTCCCTGATCCACTGACTCTTACAATCTTTCTGGCTCCTCTTCTTCTTTTTAATATATATATATATATATATACATACATACATATAAACATTAACATTACTTTGACTGAGCAGGTTATATTTAGGACTATGTATGTACATACATATAATATTTGCCTGTAATGGTAATAATAAAGGGAGGCCTTGAATTTGTAAGAGCAGGGTGAGTATATGGGAGACACTGGAGAAAGGAAAGGGAAAATGATGTAATTATATTATAATATCAAAAAGAAAAGAAAAGAAAAAAATTTTAAAAATTAACACTAAGATGATGTCATTTCTAGCTATAAAAACAATTATTTTATTTTGCTTATGGGTCTTCCTGTGTCTCAGTCTATAGGTGTTCCTATTGCTATTTGAATACATGTATGTGGAGAATCATTATGATGTCAGAATAGGACATCAGATTCCCTGAACCTGGAGTTTCAGGGTGTTTTGAATCACCCAAGCTGAGTGAAACATTCCAACTCTAGTCCTAATGATGAAGAAGCAAGTATTTTTAGCCACTGAATCTCTCCTCTAGTCCTTACGATAGTTATTATTGATTGCAGATTCTTTGTGGGTTTTTTTATCACCATGGAAACAACACTCTGGGCATTTCGGTGAGGGACTGTATAGACTGAGATCTCAAATCCTTTCTTACCCAACTTAATACTGTCAGGTTTGATTGCAACACAGAAAAGGGAAGTCATCCACTGGTAAAGCAGGGCACCTTGCCACTCTCATAGGAATAAAACCTTAACTCAGGCAAATCAACTGTCCATAGCTACCTGCATTGTTAATTGTGAAATACAGAGTTGAGAAAAATGTCTCGAAAAACTTTTTTGTATGGTTTTATTTTATAGGAGACATTCTTGCATTTTTAGCTTTCATTTCTTCCCCTCCCATTATTGCAGAAATGACCAAGAATGCACCTAGTTGAAAGGTGGTAGAGAAACGGAGGTTTAAGTGGGATCATCTTTGATGTCCTCGTAGGCTCCTGGTGATAGAAGAAGGCAGAATGTCAGAAGGACGTTTTGATCTAAAGTTCTGAGTTTTCATACAAGTGGTCTGCTATGAAACTAAACCACAACTTTCCTGACTTGTATTCAATTTGTCACTATTGGACAACTGATCCCCAGAAAGAAAAATCTATATACAGTTGTCAAAGTAACTACTGTGGTTGGGTATTGAAAGTTAAAGTGCTCATGCGCTAATTAATTTGTGTATCTGCATGCAGCATCTTAATTTCATCAGAGGGCTATATTTAGCTAGGCTCACACAGCATAATACAGTACCTCAAAGATGAATGCAGTGTGCATTGTCTTAAATATTTTGTTTGTATCACAGATGATGTGTGAAGTGCCTTGCTCACGCAAAGCTCTTCTTTCTCTGTTGTGTAAGATATTGTTGACATGGTCATTAGGTCCTCATGGAAGTGTTTCACTTTGTGCACGTGAATAATGTCTTCTCCCGGACACCTAGATGGTCTTTTGTCAAAATTCTCATGTGGTGGTTTGAATGAACCTGTTTGCACAGTGTTACAGCTGAGACTTGCATTCCTTTTAGTGGTATATAGGATGATAGGGGCTGCATGGATGTCTCAGAGATAGGAATTAAGTTTATAAGAGTTGGTATACTTGTCCAGGGAAAGTGAACTGAGAAAATGGTCTACTTTATTTTATGAGATATGGGAAGATTGAATATATTAGTAAAGTCAGAAGTATATTTCACATTTGAATTTCATTGGAATCGATGTAAAGAGAGTTACTTCTGAGTTTCTTCTGGCACCCATGTCTGCTGACATAGAATACATTATGTTCATTTTTTTGTGAGCAAAAAAGAAACTCTGATAGGAAATTCTACCTAGTGAGAGACTTCACTATTCTTTTCCATAGCAACTATGCCTTTCTCTACTAGACTTCACTTGTTTAGTAGATTTTAATTGGTCTATTGTGTCTGTTGTTACGTTGTTTTGCTTGATTTTGGAAAATTGGTGTATTTTCCATTCTTCATATAAATCTTGCTTTTGACTTTGAGAGAAATATATGCAAATTAAACTGAAGGTGTTTTGGATATGGGCATTATGGGGATGATGGCCCGTCACATAGTCAACATTCCCTTATGGGGTCCTACGATATAATTAGAAGGATTACAAATTAACCCATTTCATAATTTAACAAATAAACAACTACAATCAAGCAACATCTGAAAGTTCAGAATTTATGGTGGATTTTCATTTTATAAGACTCTTTGGTGTATTTGTTCTCTTGTGCAAATGATTATCATAACAAATGTACAAACACACATGCTATACTCTGGGTTAGAGATATGGAACAGTCCATAATTTAGGATTGTGGCTATGCATTATTTTAAGCTGTAAAAATGGATTATATGAGAAATCCAAGGTTAATGGGTCAGTTGTTATATTGTTCTCTTAAAGGCAGGTTAAATAGGCAGAATATACATAAGAGTTCATTTTAAGTCTTACGTGACCTCAAGGTGCATCTTTACTTCTTCTGTGAGGATCAGTAAAAGTTAATTTTTTTTAAGAATGCAAGAGATATTTTATTGTAGTGTCAAAAGGTGTCCAACATTTTAGCTGTGGAAATCTTAAATCTACAGAGCACCAACTTCCTTTGTGTTAGAGAAACAAATACAAAGAGAAAGAAATAGACAGAGGGAGAGGAGAGGAGAGGAGAGGAGAGGAGAGGAGAGGAGAGGAGGGG
>JANHMN010000013.1:56568948-56612897 GCA_030674055.1 Rhabdomys pumilio | reverse complement strand
GAGAGAGAGAGAGAGAGAGAGAGAGAGAGAGAGAGAGAGAGAGAGTTCTCTGGTCTCTTACTCCACTAATTAAATATATCTATGAACTAATAATTTATGATTATTTACTTTAATTTATTTTCTATGTGTATGAATATTTTGCTTGGATATATGGATGTTCAATGATGTTCACA
Source organism: Rhabdomys pumilio (assembly GCA_030674055.1). NCBI lineage: Eukaryota > Metazoa > Chordata > Mammalia > Rodentia > Muridae > Rhabdomys > Rhabdomys pumilio. The sequence goes on along the minus strand of JANHMN010000013.1, from coordinate 56,612,724 downwards.
GAAATCAGAAAAGGGCTTTAAATCCCCTAGAATTAAAGTTATGGATAGCTATGAACTACTCTGTGGTAGGTTAGAATCAAACCTGCATTCTCTGAAAGAGCAATAAGTGTTTTTAAGTACTGAACCATTTCTCCATACCCTTTAACTAATACATAAAGACCCTTGCCCTGCATAGCCTGCAAAAAAAAAATGAGCAATTCCTCTTATAGGGCCTGAAGGTACAACTATCGCACAGCCCATAATGAGCTGATGTCCCAGGAAATCCATGTAATGCAATAGTCATGAAGACTGAAGACAGAACAGAGCGGCCTTATAGGTGATGGAATGGCATTTTCCATTGGAGTATTCCTGTTTTCTCTTAAACATTTTTTTGTGCATCTATCATTGAATGTTATCAACGTTCTTCTCTCTTTTTTTTATAAGGTGTTAAGCTCTGGCAATTCACAGGACCACTGTCTGAAGTCATGGGATACTACACATGGCATAGAAAGTGTTCCACGGCTTATGTCACGTATCATTTATTTCTACTTTCTTGTGCATTAACAATAGAGATTTATTCTCTAAAGTAATATAAATCCTTTGTATTATTAAACTTACTCTGAAAAATATTGTACCAATAGAAAATTTGTCCCAGCAAAAGATTTTATGCATCAAAGAGTAGGTATAGGTGATAGTTTAATGATGTAATAATGTAAAGAAATTTGAGGACTAGTAAATTAGAAGACTGCATTGAAATGTCATTAAATACATTTTAATGTTTAGAGTTTAATCCGGGAGGAAATACAGAGATTTGTTCTGAGTGCCCATACTTCATTTTGGCTTTGTTTTTTGGTGTGTGTTTGTTTGTTTTTTGTTGTTGTTTTTGATTTTCCCTTCTTCTTTTGTTAGTGAACTTCTTGGAAAGAAAACAATGGTTAAAAGATAAAGGACGCAAAAACTCATCAATCTGCTCATTATGTCTTATTAGCTCAGAGGCTGATATTTGGGCCTTAGTGGTTTGGCCATATTGACTTTAGGCTATTTTCAATTTGTTAAAATAAAAGAACTTTGTTTTCTGAAATAAAAGACCTTTTATCAAAATAATGGAATCTTCTAGACTCAGATATAGTAATGGGTTAATAACGTTTAAGTCTATCTTATAGATAAACGGAATGATGTTAGAGATTGCTAACAAGCTTAAATTTCTTTGAAGCCTTTGGGTTGCTGCTTTATGCAATTTGCCTTCTATTTTCAGCAATATACATGTTCCAACATGTATGTAAAATCTTAATTGTAAATAATTCCTTTTAATGCTGGATAATATCTCTTGTTTTTCATTATAATGCTTCTTATGGAAAGTATTTTTATCTTGCTTTTATAAATTTCTGTATTTTTAATTTCTTTTACACATTTTGTCCTAATAAAAAATGTTTGAGATACCCATTGTAAGCATTAGTCAGATATACAGATATATGCTTAATTATTAATGTTAGATGTACTATGTTTTAATATCTACCTCTTCTTATTTATTACATGTTCTCCAAGGATTATCATGTATCTTCTTCATCCTTTACTTTCCTCCTTTTTCTTTGTTTCTGCTTTCTATTTTGGTTTATTTTTTTTTTTGTATCTTTACAGTTTCCTTTTTAAATTAACATTATAATGATATATAATTTTACATTCTATTTCCTTTATATTAGGGGGGCTTCATAAATATTTGGGATATATTCTTAACTAAGTGTTACATGTAATTTGTTTCATCTTGTCAAAATAAGGGACATCGAATTCCTGTGCCCCTAAAGCATTCTGGACAACACAGTCAATGTCTATCCTTATTACTAGAAATGTTGGTGCTAATCAAGAGTCTTTTACTCTTCACATATCTCCTGGGAGATCCCTCAGTATATTTTGTATTTTCTGTACCTGAAACTGTACATGGAGCCCATCCCTCTTTGGTATCACATGCTGGGTGTTTCAAGTACTAGAGTAAGACCTTGTTATTACCAGCATTCATCATGCTTATGCTGCCGCCAAGGACACTGCGTCTCTCCAGCTTCATCAATGAGTTCTCTCACACATGTGTCACACAGCCTTCACCTCTGAAGTAGTTGCTCTTCTAGAAGCCCATTGATTTATGTCTTCTGAGAAGGGGTTTACATGAGAAAAACCTACACTAGCTCTTTTAATGCATCATTGCAAAAAATAAGTTGTTAACACAGTGGTATGATTGATATAACACCTGTGACTATATATATATATATCCCAAATATATCCCAAATATATATATATTTGGGATATATATATATATATATATATATATATATATATATATATATGATATATACAATTCATATATATGTGTGTGTATATATATATATTATATATATAGTGTGTATACATATATATACACATACACATACACATATACATGTGTGTGTATATATCTATCTATTTGTGTTTCTTGGTATCATATATATATATATATATATATATATATATATATATATACACACACACACACACACACACATATACATGTATATATACATTTATATATATATGATACCAAGAAACACAAATAGAACAGCAGCAACAAAAACCACTTGACACTAGTTATAAAGACAGAGGAAACATGAATTATAAGAAAAATTCTTATATGAGGAATTAAAAAGTGTGAAGAAGGTTTTGTTCTTATAGCTGAATGTAACATCTTTAGTACTTACAAGTTTTGTTCTTGCTTATCTGTTAAAGTGTATCATGTTGCATGTTAAAAAACAAAAAACAAAAACAACAACAAAAACGGACATATAGAGGCATGTTAAGTTGAAATAAGTCAGACTGAGAAACATATCATCTTTCATATGCAGAAGTAGATTCCATATCTAATCCTGTATATATAGAAACATTATCCTCTTGAACTAAGTCTCTTGCCTCTCTCATGTTTGTGACTTTTAAAAATACCTCTTTTGTACATATCATAGGAAATGTACAATATGTGTCTGTGTGGATTAGTTCAAGAGGATAATGTTTCCATATATACATGAATCCCCCAAGATTTCTCAAACAGTAAGCCACCAACCAGGCAGTATACACTAGTTGATATGAGGCCCCAAACACATATACATCAGAGGACTGCTGGGTCTGTCCTCAGTGGGAGAAGAAGCACCAATCACTGGAGAGACTTGAGACCCCAGAGAGTAGAGATGTCCGGTGGGGAGGGGGCGGTGGAGACATCCTCTTGGAGACAGAGAAGGAGGAATGGGATGAGGAACTGTCAGAGAATGAACTGGGAGGGGGATAATGACTGGACTATAAAAGTAGATTAAATAATGATAATAATAATAATAATAATAATAATAATAATAATAATAATAATAATAACTACAAGATGTTACAAACATAAAAGAAGGTTATTTTTAGGGATGATAGTAGCCAGTTGAAGAGAAGGCAGGATATTTTACCACATTCTGAACTTGGAGATTGTGAGCTGTATTAACTCTGGTATGACTCATCCTTGATCCTAGAATTTTCTGTTTACTGGAAACAAGTACCTGTGGTGTGCCTCAGCCTTAGCACACTCCGTTAATCCAAGAGCTAAATAAAGTCAACCTTCTGAAGGCAAGAGATGGAGCAAGTAACCAAACCACAGGGAATGATCATAAGTAAACAGAAAGGAGGGACAATGAGAAGGGTATTTAAGACAGTGTGGAGAAGAGACTTTTTCATTCTGGGAAGTCTATGGACTAGAATGGACAGTTGGGTGCCTCCTCTGACTCTCTGTGCCAGCATCAGGCTTTCTCCACAGCATCTGGCTCCTGAGACTTCACTGGTAAAATTGAATGTCTGGGATTTTGGGTTTTTGAAATGACAGACAGTGTGGACATGAGCAAAGTATACAATATACATTGATAAAAATATCACAATGAAACCTATTATTTTCTCCAATTAATATTCACTAATAACTGTGTATATAAAGAAGATGAAAGCCAAAGAACATTATAGTAAAGTTATGACCTATAACACAGCAGTTCCTGCTTATGGCAGGTGTGCTCTTTTGTTTTAACTAATTTTTGTCTAAAATCACCTTCAGAGAAGAACAGGAACACAGAGGCTTTGGCTGCGGTCTCCCTGGTTTTATTTATTTATGCCAGAGTCTCTGCATTATCACCTGCTAGATGTGTTTATTTTATTATTTGTCTTTGGAATCTGAGCTTCAAGGTCTTAATTTTTCATGCAGAGGTGAAAATAGGCAGAGATTAGCTTCTCACAATATGCTCAGGAAATAGCCTTTCATGTGGCCCATTCTTAGCTGGTTTTATCTGGGTGTTTCTGTCATAAACCATCGTTCTGGACAGGCAATGCCTTTATGATTGTTACTATTTGGTGACTCTTCACCTCAGGTTGTTTTGGAGCTCAGAATTTTTAATTCTGGCATCTGGTGTTTTCTTTATCCTTAAGCAATCTTAAAAATGCATGATTGTCTGAGTGGTTATTATTTTACTCCAATTGACAACTGTACTATATATTTTACAAATGATTTTTAAAGTTCATTTGTACTTTTCAATATTAAAAACATTTGTTTTACAAGTCTCTTTTAAATAATTTTTATTTTTACAGCAGTGTATGTAGTGCAGTTAAATATAAATAAAACTATTTATAATATGTGCTATTTAGTCATATAGTACAGCAGTAAACTTGAAAGTGAACAATTTCGTTCTATTCAAGTATTATACAATGAATATATCTTACATTTACAATACAGTAAAGAGTCATTGAATCTTAAAACAAAAAGGAGAACTCACACCTGCACAATGAATATGTCAGGGACCACAAAGTACTATCCTAAAACACCACAGAGCTGTTCTGTGGAAAGGAAACCTGGATAGAAAAGATTAAGATATGCAAGGTTCATTTTAAAATTGTGTCAAAATGATCATCCACTGAATTTCCCACTGCCAGAGAGAACGTCTTTAGCTTCCTGTACGTGGATAAAAATCTGAAACCTGATGTGTATTACAAAAAACAAAAACAAAATAACATCACCCAAAATACTTAAATGAGAAGTACCCTAAATGTTATACAGTAAGCTTACTTTTTTGTTAAAATATTAACTTTCCCTACACAGACTTCTACTCTGAAATTGTGCTGAGCAAAGTTGGGCATGGTGGTTTGCTGTGGTGTTATACTTTTCAGTTTCTAAGGAGAATCTGAGCCAGCTGATCTGACTCCTGTTTCTATAAAACTTGAGGTCACTTTGAGGATTATCTTTTTGTGAAGTTGCATTCGAGTAATTGCAAAACATATTTAGTGAGGGAAGAAAACTGACAGGAAGTACATGCTCGTCAAAGAAGACAGGATATTGAAAAGAATACATATATGTATATGTGTTGTGTATGTGTATACGTATACATATACGTATATGTATATACATATGTGTATACATGTACATGTATATGTACATATACATATACATGATATTGATTTCCAGAGATTTCATGATAATCTCCATCTATGATTATGATGGTTATGTCCCTACAGATGTGGATTTCATTGTCTACATTATAAATTAGTTATCTGGGGACAAAGTCAAAATAGACAAAAATGACCATTGTGTGAGTTTGATTATTAAAACACTGAATAAAAATCAAAGAGCATATGACTTCAACACATTTAGGCTCTATGCTTTTTATTAGAAAAGTTTAATTCTAGAAAAGTTTTATTAGAAAAGTTTAATTCATGTGTTTAATTCTTCCTAGTTTATGTCTTCCTTATTTGTTAATTCTTCCTTGTTTAAGTCCTTGAGAACCCGGAAGGACAGTTCTCAATGATGTCTGACATTTAATATGCCTCATTCCTCTCTCCCACCCTGTGAACACAGAATCATAAACATAAATAACATGACATGTGTGGTAAGATATAACAATGATTATATTTTATTCATTTCTTTGCTTATAATAACCTTCCACTTAGCATAGCCATTGTTTCTGCTATATGCCTAATTATAGGTTTTTTATTGTTCTTTATTTTACATTTATAGACAATCATATCTTGAACCATCCCTGAATTTTAGGGATAAAGTCAAGTTGGCCATGGTGTATAATACTTTTACTTTATGTCTTTATTTTGCTTGCAAGTATTTTATTGAGCTTTTGAGACTTAGTCATCATGGATATTGGCGTGAAGTTTTTTTTGTGTGCTCGTATGTGTCTGGGGTGGGTAGTTTGAGTGTGAGTGTCTGTGTGTGTGTGTGTGTGTGTGTGTGTGTGTGTACCTGAATTAAGTATTAATGGTAGTGACTTAATAGGGGAAATTTATAAATGTTCCGTGTAGATCTTCTTTGAATATCTGGCACAATTTTGCTGTGAATTCACCTGGCCCTGGATATTTCTGCATGAAATGCTTATCATTAATACTATAATTTCTTCATTTGTTGTGAGTCTATTTTTTTTTTTGTGATTTCTTGGTGAAATTTCGGTATTTGGCTGACTGTAGGAATTCATTCATTTCTTTAAAGTTTTCCATCATGATTTATTACACCAAGGGTTTGTCAATCTTGTCGATATTCTCAGAAACAAATTGTTGTTGTGATTATGTGTGTGTGTGTGTGTGTTTCACTGATTTCTACTGATTTTTAGTATTTATTGCTGTCTAGTGAAATTGTATTTGATTTGTTTTTATTTATATTTTTCCAAATTTTTGAGTTGTATCATTAAGTCATTTATTTCTGCTTTTTCTGGTGGTTTAATGTTGGCACTTAAAGCTATAGGTTTCTTGTGAGACTGATATCAATGTATTCCAGGTATTTTTCTATTGAGTTTTCATTTTCATTTAGTTTCAGAAAAAATTTTCTTTGTTTCTTGATTTCTTCTTTGACATATTCATCATCCAGTAATGAGCTATTTAATTTCCATTAGTTTGTATTTACTAGAGTCTTTTACTTCTTTCAATTTTAAGTGATGTTGGGTTGTGGACAGGGAGAATATTAGGGGTGATTTCAATCTCTTTGGGTTTGTTAAGGTTTGTTTTGTATCCCAGGTTGTGGTCTAGCTTAGAAAAGCATTCATGTGCTGCTGAACTGAATGTGAATTACTTGGTATTTGAGTTGGATATTCAGTACATATCTGCTTAATCCATTTGATGTATGATGTCAATTAGTTCTGATATTTCTCTGTTTATTTTTTTGTCCTAAAAACATGTCTATGGAGAAAGTGGGATATTGAAATCACCTATTATTAATGGATCGATGTTAATCTGCATCTTAAAATCCAGTGGTAATATATTTACAAAATTAGATTGGCCAGAGCTTAATATGCATGTGCATGTGCTGACACACACACACACACACACACACACACACACACACACACACACACATTCAATAATAATGCCTCCTTTGTTAACTCTTTCTTTGATCAGAATGAACTGTTTCTCCTCATCTTCTTGATTAGCTTTGGTTTAAAGTCTATTTTGTTAGATAATAGGTCAAGAATGCCTGATTGCACTTAACTAAAATACTATTCTCTATGCTTTCACACTGATATGGTGCCTATCTATAAAACTAACCTAAGTTCAGACAAAAGATAGATGGATTTTGTTTCTTCATACATTCACACTTGTCAGCCTCTGTCTCTTGATTGGAGAACTGAGGCTCATGATGTTTGGTATTATTGAAATGCATGTGTGGATTTTTCGTGTTTGTCTTGTGTTCTCCATGCTATTTGAATTATAATTATTATGGCTTTATGTATTTCTTTCCACTTTTCTCTGCTATAATCATTCCTCATTTTTTCCCCAAATTAATACATATTTTCTTTATGTTTGATTTGTTGGATATAAGCTGTATTATGCTGTTTATATCATAGAAAGGTTTTCTTTCTCCTTCAATCATGGCAGGTAGTTTTGCCAGGCATATTATCCTAAGTAGGCTCTTTCAGTCTTTTAGGACTTGGAATTGACTTCTCTAGGCTATTTGAGGTTTTAAATTTCCACTGAGAATTTAATTATTATTTTCATGGGTTTCTCTGTATGTGTGACTTTCAATTGTTTTCTTGAAGCTTCAAATATACTTTCTTTGTTTTATATACTTATATTTAAACTACAATGTGCCATGAGGACTGTTTTCTGGTTCATCTAGTTGGTTTTCTGTGTGCTTCTTGTATTTGTCTTTTCTTACTTTGGGGAAATGATCCCTTATGATCTTGGTGACAATCTGATCTGTGCCTCCACTGACTTGGGATTCTTACCTTTCATCTATGTCTATAATTGGAAGTTTAATGTTTTTTCTGTTATGTAATATTTCTTATAGGTTCCTTTTCTATATTTTTAAGTTGTGAATATTTCTTGCTTATTTGCCTAGTCTCCCTATATTATCTTCTAATCCTGATATTTTATCTTCTGTTTGATTCATTCTACTTGGAAAGCCTTACTTGGAGTTTTTTAGTTGAGATGTTGTCTTTTTCAAATCCATCTTGTTTCAGTTTGTGTCCACTTCAATATTTTTATATAGTTACTGAATTCCAATTCAAGTCTTGGATTGTCATCATCATTTTCAACACTTTTGTGTTTGTATTTTCTTTTTTTTGGCATCACTCAGGCCTTTTTTTTTTTTTGCCTGTCTTCCTTTATTTTATTGAGATATTACTATATATCTTCTTTAAATATTTGAATTATTTGATGAATATTATGATTATTATCTTAAATTCAGTGTTCTCAAGCTCATCTATATAGTTCTCATTTGCAAACATATTGGGCAGGTTTTGGAGAGAAGATACATGCTTCATCTTTCTTATTGTCAATATTTTTGTGATGATTTTTGTTGGTTTTGAGTCTCTTCTTAACATAAAATGTAAGAGAAGAAGAGAAGATATATGACCAAGTTGGGTCCTGATGTTGAAACTGACTTAGGTAGCTGAAGTCAGAAGGTCAGAGTTGACTAGACTGTTATAAAGGATGTGATTTCTGTTACAAGTTTAGATTGTAAGCTAGATATACCTGGATTGAATGCTTGCATAAGGCTTTGCAGAGATCTGTGATTGAGGCTCATGCAGCAATGTTCCGGGTTGAATTCTATAGATAATTTTGTATACAAGCAGAGTAGGCTGGTACCCAGACTGAACTTGTGGGTTGGGGAAAGGTGTAGATGAGAAGGTCATAGAAACTCATTTGGCTTAGAATCTGGATGATGGTTTGAGAAATCTGTCTACTGTGCTGAATTGAATGGCACAGAAATGACTTGGAGATGGTCTCAGAAAAAAAAAAACAGTACCTGATGGTCGTCTAGAAGTTGTTGCACAAGAGGAATTTGGGTAGATTAGGCCAGGCATTGTTTGTGAGAACAGAACTTGATCTAGTGAGTTGTAGAAAATATGTAAATGAAGATGTCAGAGGAAGTCACCAGGGAAGAACCTGGGGGAAGTTTTTGGAGGTTTGGATTATTTAGATATTATTTTTTAATGAAAATTTTTTCTTTCTCTGTAATTCCCTCAGCAACACTATTAATTTCAGCCATGTCTCAATTTTTGGTGCCAGGCTACCACCTAACTACAATGCATTCAACTTAGTTTTATCTGAAGTTCACAGAACAACACATTTGTTCTCATTTTTCCATAAATTCCTATCTTCTCTGAGCTTCTACTCATCAACATCTCTTCCATTACTGAGGCACAAATAAAGAAACTGTAGTTTCACCTCATTCTATTGTTCAATTAACCTATGACACTTGGCTTAAACCAACTAGATTTTGAGTTTGTTGAATCAAGGATACTCCATTCAACATGTGTGTTTTGTTCATATGTGCTTTGATTAGCACAGCCCTAGGGTGTATATTTTTGTGAAGGGTCTCTCCAAAAGACAAGCAATTGGCTACAATCTGCATGTTTATAATTGAGGTGATCTGTGAGGCAGTGGACCTGTCAGGAAAGTATTACAAAGGTCAGTAAGTATCATTGCTTTCCATATGTACCATAGAAACAGACTCCTGAGTTGTGTAGGCAAGACCTCTGATTTTGGATCCTAATTTCTGTACATCTTTATTTTATATTACCATTGGACATGTGTATTCCTTAATATTCTCTTTATTTCTCAATTGTGTCATCAGCATACTGAAAATCACATGTGGGATTTTGCTTTCCCACATATTGTTATGCGGGGATAAGATCATTGGCACTTGGTCTCTGATTACTTATCTAGCACAACAGGCTCTGTCACCAAAGCCCATCACAGTTAGCACCACAAAATTATTTTGATTACTTAATGGATTATTTGTTTGTTGAATGACAGTCTTTTCTCATATCCTAGAATGGCTTGCCACTAGAATCCTCCTGATTCAGCCACCTGTGTCCTAGAATCACAAGAGTTCATTATCACCCTCAGCAACCCTTAACATGTTGAGTCCTAGAATTATATAATTTGATGATGCTTCCCTAATTAGTTGAAGACAGAAAGAGATACAGTTACTAGTACATGTGGCTGGTGACTTCACAGGTTCATATGCAAATATACACCAACATAGCTTTTCTTCTAATGAAATCTCCTCCATTTCACATACAAATTTACTAAACCCTCCACCTTCCATTTCTAGTTAACCTTTAAGTAGATAGGATATATCTGTCTGGGCCGTAGCATCTTCAGTAACCAATGTCAGTTTTATCTTCCTTAGGTTTACCCTAATACTTGACAAATTAACTTATGAATGAAAATAAATCAAAGTATTTATACTTGTTTTAAAACTCAAGTATATATATTGACAAGGATAACCTTGTCAATCTGGGGTTGTTATCATTGGTTCACAATATCTTTGGACTGTGTCTCTTCATTTCTTAATGCCTGAAAACTCTGCTTCTTCCTTGGTTGCCTGGTTGCCTACTTATTTTCCTACAATAATTACTGTTTGGGAAGTTTTTGAAGTCTTGGCTAAAACCAATTCTGGCAGGTAAAGCATTTTCAGCTAAAAAGTGGAAAATAGATTTAGAATCTCATCTTGTGTCAGCATATAGTATTTTAAAACTAATCTATTCGGTTTCATTTTTTCCATTTTGTCAAACATCAAGGACACTCAGGGAAAGTCATTTCTCTCCATATTTATTAGATTCCCAGTTTGCTGAATACAGAAAAGTGATATTTAACTCAGATTCTTTCAACACCACAAAAATCTAGATTTATTACTTACATTCATAAGAATAATTGCATAGCTTTATGTAGGATTTCACCATATACAAAGTACATGTATGTTTTGAAATAAGAATGATAGGTAGAGTATGAAAAGTGGGAACAAGTGAGTTTCCATCATTTATCCAGAATTCTCGAGGCAGTGATGGAGGTAGTTTAAAGTTCATTCTCTTACCTTCCTTTCCAATCCTCTTCCTGTTACCTCTTTACCCAGCAACGTTGGTAGAAGAGACCTATTTGGCTTTGTAGCAGGCATGAACTGACTGGAGACCAGGATCATACTAAGAAGAAGCTGAACACCTTCCACTTATATAAGGTTCTGCTGTACACATGACAGCTTCAACTCTTTTGACTTCTTTAATCAAGATACTCTTTCTCCCAGGAACTTTTTCACTGAGTTAGTTCTCTACATTTCATCAAGTAGTATTAGGTGGACAGGGAAAATTTTCATGGAGCTTAGAAGTGATTAATAATGACTTCTAGTTTTCTGGCTTGGGATATTGGGAGGACTGTGGAGGAATTCATTAGCTTTCTAAAATCCTTAATCAGTATGTGTTTGTTCATAGTACAATCATGTAGAAGATAGACATGAAAACCCAGTCACAGAGAGATTGATGTGCATGTACACTTTAGCATGAATAACTCAGGAACATCTCTTCAGATCTTTTCATTTTACAAATGCAGGTTTCTCTTTTCATACAGTAACATGTTCTGTCAAATTCCCATTTTGAATTCTACTGATAGAAATCTCACTGCTCCACTTTTAAAGACATGCTCAAGACTATCCATCATTCTTTGTAAGTCTTCCAGATTCTCTGCTTTAATTACTATATGTTTAGTGGCTTCTATTGCTTCAAGGAACCAATGCAGAAAGATACCTAGCTGCCAAATTAGAGCTCAGATTATAGGGTTCTGACAGCAACAGATCTTAATAGAAAAATTATTAGATCCTTGGTGCCCAGCCTTATCAAAAGCCTTGCTCCTGTAGGTCTCTGGTCCATTATTTGATGATTGAAAAAGGAGTGGTTAGCTTGTTTCTCCTCATCTGAGCAAAGTGTTACTAGAAATATTACTTCAGATGATAACGTTTTTTCCTACATATTTTTCTTTCTATACCCTCATATAGCTGTCAGGCAAATTTGCCTTCCTTGACCATGCTATATCTATAATTGTCATTTGTTTTTGTAGTATCAGCTCTCATTATCTGCAACAATAACAACAACAAAATAACGGAATGCCAAGCAGGATCTGCCCTTGTGGCTACTTCATGTTTACTCATCTAATGCAAACTAATTTCATTATTTGTCCAAGAAAAACATCACCAAAAAGGCAAATCTGTAATTAAAACATTCTCTGAAGCATTTCAAAGTTGAATAGAAATTAAGAGCACGAACTGTATCCATACAAGAAAATCTTCTACGAGGATGAATAGGAGAGGGCTCTGTGTTTATTCTTTACAGTGTTCCAAATGAGCCCTGTGCTTGTATTATTCTAGCACAGAAGGTACACACTGGCAATGTTTCTCCAACTTGCTGTTACTGTGGTCTTGCATACAGTATATAAATATAGTCACAATACAAATTATGTTCTCACCTTGTGCCTCACAAAGAGCAAGTAAAAACATTAAAACGGATTCTTGATTCAGTGGTATTTTAACTCTCAACTCAATAACAATCAGTGGATTGTTATTATGGTTTCAATTTAAGGGAATATACTCTTTCTCTCCATTTATTGCACATTTGGTTTTAATTAAGAGAAGGAAGAATATAGAAAGATAACCAAGAAAAGAAGATGTGACTCACAGGACAGAGCTATGGTAAGGGAACTTTTGGATATTTGTATTTGATTGAACTAGTCAATGTAACGGATAGTTTTATGTCAACTTGACATATGTAAAGAGGGAACCTCAATTAAAGACATACTTTGATAAGAAAAGGGCTGTAGGAAAACATGTAAGACATTCTCTTAACTAGTGATTGATGGGGAAGGGCCAGACCATTGTGGGTGATGTCATCTCTAAGCAATCCATGGGAAGCCAGCCAGCAGGCAGCACTCTTCAGTAACCTGTAAATTTGCTCCTGCCTCTAAATCTTAGCCTGTTTTAGTTCCTGTCCTGACTTCCATTGATGGGGATCAGTGATGTTGAAGAGTAAGACAAATAAATCTTTTCCTCCCCCACTTGCTTGTTGTCGTGGTGTTTCATCATAGAAGTAGTAAGCCTAACTAAGACAGCCAGGAAAACTCATTTGGGTTTCAATTGTCATTTAACCCTTATGAGAGGTAATCAGTTTGCTTTGTGATGAGTATCATATCATGCCTCATTATATCAGCCATGTAAATGACCATTTTTTTCTCATTTAAAATGCTAAGAATAGTGCCTTATGTGCTGAGTGCAGCTTTTAGTGGTGAAGTTTTAACAGTGCTGCTTCCCAGTGTTGGACTGAAGGTTCAAAAAGCCTTTGAAAAGTCTGCTTGCTTCATCCTGACATAACTAATTGGAATCTTGACCACTAAACTCTGTGAAAGATCATTAATAAATTCTTTAATACTTCTCAGGAGTCATATGACTAAATGTTGAAACAACGAGTTCTTTAAAAATGCAAATAATTGAGTGATTGATTATGGCAAGTGTCATTACATAAATAGGATCCCAGAATTTGGTTATCAGATTCAGCATGAAGGCAACGTAGGATACACAGACCCTGTTTGGGGGTGGGGAGAGAGACAGAGAGACAGAGAGAGAGAGAGAGAGAGAGAGAGAGAGACAGAGAGAGAGAGACAGACAGAGAGAGACAGACAGAGAGACAGAGACAGAGAGAGAAACAGAGTGAAACAGACACACAGAGAGAAACAGACAGGGAGACACAGAGACAGAGACAGAAAGAGGCAGAGACAGAAATATAGAGAGAAACAGAGAGAAACAGACTCAAAAAAAGACAGAGAGACAGAGCAAACAGAGAGAAATAGAGAGAGATGCAATGCAATACTATAGAGAAGCTTGCTAAAATAAATTACAAGAAGAGTATGTTCCAATGTATACAGACTTGCTTTCTTTTTCTACACAGTTCCTGGCCTATCCATGCTCTTTGGGAAAAATGTTTAAAGCACTTTAAGAAACTGTGTTACTCAAAATTACAACAAAATCCTTATGTCACTCATTCAACCTCTAAGGTTGTATCTAAGACTTCCTTTGTTGCAATTGCTGCCATTGAATGACACACCTGCTCCATAATATAAGACTCAGCCTAGGTTGTAAAAACATAACAATTCTGGAAGTTATAAACATAGCCTCTGAGGATGTTTTCCCATCAGAGGCAGAGACTGCTGAGATAACCAGCTGGTGTGACTTACATTCCAAAGCCATAATCACAATGCATCCAAGGGGAAGACATGAAAACATTTTATTATTAGCTCTGAGCTAATGATCATTGACTGAGCAGAAGGCCATGGGCTTCTGTCCACTGTAATTGGAGCTGTCCATGAAAAAAATCAAGGGAAGAATAAGAGTGGAGTACAGACCACTGTGATCAAGAGAGCTACAGGCAGCATGAACCTTCCTGTTAGCAATCTATCCCTCATGCCCAAGAACATCACTACACCATCTGTTGGTGGCACTATGGTTACTCAATGAACATGCCGTTCATGTACTTCAAGTGAATAAGCAGGAGGGCAAAAGGATATTACCAAGTAAGTTCTATTAATCTAAAATATGCTACCAACAATCTGTAAGACTGCTCTTAATTCCTATGCTATAGTTCATCATCTAGTTCAGAAACATTGGATGCAGTGCCACACTGTTGTTGATGGTATAAAGAACAATACCACTGTCTTGAAAGAAGGGATCATGTAGGAAAAAAGTGACAAGATGAGCAACAGAGAAAGATGGCATCCCTCAGGAAATACTTACAATATAGTTTGTGGTTTTCTGCTGTGAGAACAGGTCTCCTCTTTACCCTTCAACCCACAAGAGAGACAGTGTGGATGTCTTTATCAAAGACAGTTCTAGAGACAATAACCAATGTCTGGGTACCAAAACAACAGTGAGTGGTAGAATTCTGTGCTAAAGCCACCTTGCCCTTTTATTTATTTATTTATTTTCTGTTGAGAAATTTTTAGTGACTGCTTCTATTTCCTTAGGAGTTAGGGGTTATTTTCAGATAGTTTACCAGATCTTGATTTAACTTTTGAATTTAGTATCTGTCTTGAAAATCATTCATTTTGATTTTCAGTTTGTAGAGTAAAGGTTTTTGCAGTAAGACCTAATAAATCTTTGAATTTCCTCATTGTTTTTTGATATGTCTACCTTTTTATTCCTGATTTTGTTAATTTAGGTACTGTCTCCTTACCTTTCAGTTAATTTGGTTAAGGGTTTGTCTATATTGTTGATTTTCTCAAAGAACCAGCTTGTGGTTTCATGGATTATTTGTACTGTTCTCTTTGTTTCTAATTGATTGATTTCAGCCAGTTAGTTTGATTATTTCCTGCTCTCTACTCCTCTTTAGTGTGTTTGCTTTTCTTTTTCCAGAGCTTTCAGGTGTACTTTTAGTTCATTAGTATGAGGGCACTTCCTGCTATGCACTTTCCTTTTAGCACTGCTTTCATTGTCCCACTACTTTAGGAATGTTTTACTTTTATTCTCATTGAATTCTAGAAATTCTTTAATTTTTTTCTTAATTTCTTACCTGATCCAGAAATTATTGAGTATAGAATTGCTCAATACCCACAGGGGTGTGGCCTTTTTGTTTTTTTCTGTTGCAGAAGTCCAGCTTTAATCCATGGTAATCTGATATGATGCAAGCAGTCATTCCATCATCTTCTATCTTTTGAAGCTTGTTTTGTGACCAAATGTATGATCAGTTTTGGAGAAGACTCCATTAGGTGCTGTGCTAAGAAGGTATATTCTTTATGTTTGGGTGAATCTATAGATATCTATTAGGTCCATTAGAATAATAACTTTTCTTAGTTTCATTATTTCTCTGTTTAACTTCTGTCTTGATGACATGTCCATTGGTGAGAGTGATTTTTTAAAGTCTCCCACTATTAATATATGTGGTTTGATGTGTAATTTAAGCTTTAGTATTGTTTTTTTCTTTTTATTTACAGATGAATGTAATCTTACATTTAAAGAAGATGATCAGAACTGAGATATTCTCTTGGCGTATTTTTCCTTTATTGAGTATGGATTGTCCTTTCCTGTCCCTTGATTACTTTTGATTGATAATTAATTTTTTAAAGATATTCAAATTGATGTTGGTGGTAGTAGTGTGTGTTTGTGTGTGTGTGTGTGTTAATTGTGTGAAATTATTATTATTATTATTATTTTTTTTTTTTTAGATTTTCTTGAGTGTAGTTAGCCTCCTTAGGTTGGAGTTTTCCTCCTGGTATTCTTTGCATGTCTGAGTTAGTGGAAAGTTTTTTTAATTTTTTCAAGGAATATCTTGGCTTCTCCATCTGTAGTGATTGAAAGTTTGCTGGGTATTATAGTGTGGGGTGACATCTGTGGCCTCTTAGAGTCTACAAGACATCTGTCCAGGCAATTCTAGTTTTCAGTGTCTCAGTTTTGAAGTCGGGTGTAATTCTGATAGGCCTGCATATATATGTTGCTTGACCATTTTACCTTGCAGCTTTTAATATTCTTTCTTTGGTTTATACATTTAGTGTTTTAATTACTATGTAGAGGGAGGATTTTTTTCTTGCACAATCTGTTTAGTGTTTTATAACCTTCTTGTATATTTATAGACCTCTCTTCCTTTAAATTAGGGAAATTTTCTTCTATGATTTTGTTGAAAATATTTTCTGAGCCTTTGAGTTGGGGATCTTCTATTCTAATTATTCTTAGATTTAGACTTTTCATAGTGTTCCTAATTTCCTGGATGTTTTGGGTCATGAACTTTTTTATTTTGCATTTTCTTTGAGTGATATATTGATGTTTTCTACCTTTGTCTATGCCTGATATTCCTTCTTCCATTTCTTGTATTCTGTTGCTGATGCTTATGTCCCTATTTCCAATTTTTTCCTAGGTTTTTCATTTCCTGTTTATGTTCTCTTTATTGCATCTATGTCCATTTTCAGGTCTTGGCAAGCTTTTCACATCCTTCATCTGTTTGAATGTATTTTCCTGTTTTTTAAGGGATTTATTCATTTCCTCTTAAAGGTCTCTATCATCTTTATATGATTGGAATTAAGATCATCTTTTTGTTCTTCAGTATTGTTAGGATATCCAGGTCTAGCTGTATCAGCATAGCTGGGCTCCAGTGTTACCATATTGCCCAGGCTTTGATGGCAGCAGAACTTCTCTAGAAGGCAGGGGAAACTCTGGGAGCCATGAAGTTCAGGGTACCCAACTCTACTGGCTGTGCCTCAGGTAGACACAAATCTGTCAGCTATGCCTCAGGTGAACCTGAGAAGGAATTTCTTGGGCAGGGTTCTCAACCTGGTTATTTTGGGGGCCTTGATGACTTCTATAGGGTAAGAGGACAATCTTGAGGTACTGCAGGGCTTTTCAGTACCCAAGGGCAAGCACACAGTGAGATAACATAGGTCAGGGGACTGGGCACAACTCATTTGTTTTGGCTGGGCACCTGTGGATCTGACTGGGAAGTAGTCAACTATTCTTTTTCACACACCTTTTTTTTTTTTTTTTTTTTTTGGTTTTTCGAGACAGGGTTTCTCTGTGTAACCTTGGCTGTCCTGGAACTCACTCTGTAGACCAGGCTGTTCACACACCCTTTTAAAAAAGTAAGGCAACATTATTTTCTGGGTGGACTGGTTAGGAATGTAGTTTGGAACAGAAGGTAACAGGTAGGAGAGGAAGAAAAAGAAAAATATTTGGAGAAACAACTGAAATTAAAGGCCTTTCAGGTATAGTATAGAAAACTAGTGCAGTGGAAACAATCTACAATCTATGAGAGTAACCTTAGCAAAGACTCTCAGTGATAGGGGACACAGAGCTGGAAGCAGTTTGCTTCTGTAACCAGGTAATACCTTATGTGCAGGGATTGGGACACCAACCCAGCAACAAAACATTTGACCTACAGTTTTTTTCTGTCTGTAGAGTGTGCTAGGCCTCAGCCTAGCAGAATCAGCATCAAGAGTTAGTTCAGAGAATGAGAATTGTGTCAGGAACTTCCTTGTTTCTCTTCTGGCCGTGGGAATCCCCAAGGGTAACCTCTCCATATTTGTAAGATATATATTTAATAATTTGATACACGTGAGAGGGTGTGGAGAAAGCAAGGGGAAAATAATACAAGTATATTACAACATAAAAAATTAAAAAATAATTTGATATAGTAATATGAAGAGCAATGTTCATAGATAGGTAAACAAAGTAAATTTGAACCAAAATTTTCTTAAGTAGATATTTTGAGCAGATAAATCTACTAATTAATGAAACAAGTATAATTGTAAAAGAATGATATAAGATATATAACAAGGCGCATGACAAAATAGAGCATCCTTCTAATGAAAACTTCTAGAATTAGAATAAAAAATACTGAATAAAAATGATAGAAACAAAAGCCAGAAAGACATACAATGTATTGTCTTGAAGAATGAAGCAATGTCCAGTAAACCAGAAATCACTGTAGTATATCTGCTTGTAGAGCTACATTTCCTGTTGCATTAATGCAGGTAGTTAATAAAATGGATGAGAAATGAACCTACGTGATAATATATGCTTAGAAATTAATATTCAAATATTTCTCTAGTTAGTAATGTATTTACGTGTGTAATTTTGAGAATAATCACACTAACATAGAAAAGACAGATATGTACTACAAAAACAATTGTCTCTACTGTAAAGGATAAAAATTGGGGCTGAAGATATGGTTCTGCCAATAAGAGCACTAACTGCTCTTGTCAGGGACCTCGGCTTTACTCTCAGAACCTACATGGTTGCTCACAATCCTCAGTAATTACTATCCTAGGAAAAGAGACAACTTCTTCTAGCCTCTGTAGTCAACAGTCCTGAACTTAAAGTATGCACGTTCAAACACACACAGACACACCAACACAGAGGCAAGCACTCATGTATATAAAACAAATAAACAAAAGAATTAAAGTTGAAGCATAATTATTGTTATAATATTTTGGATTGGCAGGATTAATATAGTAAAATTTCTTTAAAGCCAAGGAATTTGAAAAAAAAAAAAAAAAAGGACCAGTCTTTTTCATGGTAGAAATCAAAAGCTAAGCAAATGGAATTTTATAGCATGCTGTTTTATATGTTAATTAAAAATTAATTAACTGACAATAACAGTATAAATTTTTACTGGATTTTGTAATGAATAAATGTAATCAAATTTCATAATATTTCCAAGAAAAATAGTAAACAGTAAAAGAGAAGTAAAGAGGTGCCTTTATCTACAAATGCCTGGGTCACTGAACTTCCTACTCATCTGCAGAAACAGAGGACAGTTCCTGCACTTTACCTTTGCTGTGGACGTAGGTTATATCCTGACTCCTTCCTCTTATAGTTCCACAGTGTTAAATGCTTGAAAAATATCAAAGGAGAGAAATATAACAATGAATGAAAGATTACCAGAAATGAAAATGTTGTTGTTAACAGGAGAGCTTATTCAAGCATCATTAGAAAATTGTGTGCATAGATATTTGCATATTCTGTGATTCCTGTCAGGATACAGAGGTAGAACTGAATAACTATGACAGAACTATCTGGAATGAAAATTCTTAACTATTGTTTTGTTGACCTCTTTATAGCATAGCAGATGATTAATTTTTCTAACCTATAGAATTGATATTAGTAGAATTACTATTATTTCTGTAAATATTTCACATATTTTATGTGGCAAGGTATTATAATGTGTGGTGGAAGAAATAAATAACCCTCTATATAAAAACAAAATTGGTTATCTATCTTATACACAAAATAAATTTTGTATAAAGAGATAGTCATAAAATATAAAACAATAAGCTAATTCCAATAATATAAATTAACATGAAACACAAACTACCTTAAAATGCAAGGTAAGAAGCTAAGCAAAAGAAATAAATTTCAAATAATAAATTAGAAAACTACATATTATATTCAAGTTAATTTCATACCATGGATGCAAATTGGTTAGCAGTATGCAAACCAATCAACATTTTAGTGAAGTAATCATGATTCTATGGAGGTACAAATAAATCTTGGACAGAGCCCAATGTTCCCTTGTGATAAAAGTTTTGAAAAAATTATCTGAAGGATCATTCCTCAGCTTAATGCAGTGTTCGTATGATAAACCATTTTCCCAAGCCAAGAGTGATGAAGGAGGCAAAATCTCTGCATTGTGTAGAATTGAAATGGCTTTAACTTTTAAACAGAGCAATAAAGGAACAAAAAATATTAATAGGATTACAGATGGTAAAAGATTAATTCAGGTTAACCTGCATTTAGATAATGGTATTCAATGTTTTAACGACCCTGGAGAATTGATCAGAAATCTAAAATGCATTTCATCAAAATTGACAAATTTAAAATGACTATGCAAGAGACAGTAGGCTTTCTATGTATCAGTACTGAACATGCTGGCAGTAAGACCATAAAAATCATTCTATTATGAATAGCCAAAAATAAAATAAAACATTTAAGAACAAATCAATTAAAGAAGATAAAATACCTTCACAATAAAAGTTATAAAACACAGAAGAACTTGAAGAAAACATAAGAAAATGCAAGGACCACCCATGCACATGGATCTACAAAATTAATGTCGTAAAGAATAGCCTCATTACTGGCAATATCTACACATTCAAATACAAACTCATCAGAATCTCAATGATCATCTACAAAGAGCTAAACAAATGCCCTAGTATTCATGTGAAAGTATAAACAAGCTCAAATTGTAAAAGCAATTTTGTGCAAAATTAGAAATTTTGGAAATATCACATTCATAATATTATATGCTGCTTCAAAGCTAAGTTAATACACTGCTAAAACCAAACAATGAATCAAAAAAAAATCCAACCAGATACATATATAATAATAATAAAATAGAGGAAGATAATAACATACCTGTGTCTCAAGAGACATCTTGGGAAAGGAAAACTTTAACATTTGGTACTGGGAAAATGGAATAGCTGTGCATTAAAGTCTGTAGAGCTCCAGTTTTAATCCTATACAAATATTAGTTCAAAATATGGAGAAAGACAGAATCATCTTCCTAAAATTTGAATGGACTAGAATAATCTCAGGGAAATAAGTTTAAGACTAGAATAGTTTAATAGCTTTGTGAAAAGAACTTCGATAGTTCAAATATAATAATAGCAATTGGCAAATGGAACAGCATGTAATTAAAAGCTTCTGCACAGAAAAGTAAACAAAGAGAAAAAAATGATAAAGTATATAACACAAGAGACTTTTCCTCTCGGTATTTTATGTATCAGTCCACTAGTACCCAGAATGCTTATCAAAATAAAAGAAAACAATCAAACATAAACTAATTCAGTAAACAGAGAAACACATATTATGCCCTGAGCATACCCATTTCAAAATAAAAGTACAAATGGCCAATAGTACAATGAAAGTATTAATTAAAATTTTTCTTAACCCATTAAGATTGGCTATCTTCAAGAGAGTACACAACACATAGCGATGGGAGAAGAGGGAAATATGTGTCTGTGATTGCTGTGGAAACACAGAACCATCCTTTTATGGCCCTACTAACAATCACCAACTAAGAATTCAGTCTAGGTGGTAATCACCAAATGAAGGTATGAAAATAACGTGATACCCATTCATTGAAGTAGCTTTAAGCTTTAGATTAAATTTTTGTCATTGGAAAAGAAATAGATTAAATTGGAGTTCATGATCTCAATGGCAATATGCCAGAATCAAACAATTATGGCATGTTTCCTCATATGTAGAGAGCATAGGTTAGTTTAAAAGACGTGACAGGCAAAGAAGGGGCTCTTTTGGAAGAAGTGGATGAGATAAAAGAACAAGCAAAGCTAATGGGTGTGGTTATAAAGAAAGTATATTACTCATGAAGATTTTACAACAAAGCCCATTGTTCATGAGACTAATAACAGTACTGAAATAGACTAAAACCATATTTCTCAGGTGTTGAGATGGCTCAGTGGACAAAGGAGCTTTCCATGGCTGAGAATCTGAGTTTGATATGTGAGACCCACTTGGCAGAGAGCAGACTCCAGATAGTTGTTCACTGACCTCCACAAAGGTGCACTGGCATGCCCCTCTTCACTAAATAAATTTAAAAAGTAATAAAAATTTAAAAATAGAATCCCTGGAGGCAATTTTAGTTTTGCCAGTTATTATGCCTGACTTCAGGATAGTGGCTCAATTTTCTCTGTCTTCTCTCTTCTTAGGTACAAAATGGAATGCAATTTTGGAAATACTTGGAAACACTTTGAACAGACCAAACATATATGTACTCATAAAATCTCTCTGTAAACTGTAACATATTTTATGTTAAATAAGCAGCAATAAGAAAGACACACAGCTAATGAACACTAAAGCACTAAAAATTACTGTAGAGAAATTTAAAGCTTTAGTAGGCAATGTTGTGTTGTGTAAAGGAGTCATTGGTCTCACTTTTAGACAATAGTAAACATGAAAGATAACCAGAAGAAACAGAAAGATACGACTCACAAAGGAGAAGATCATAATGATAAGAAAGAAAAACTCAGCTCAGTATTAGTTTTAGAAATATGCCAATAAGTGTATGTCATTACTTGACAACTGTCAGCCTGGGACAAATTTAAAAAAAAAATAGCACTTACTGTAGGTGACGAAATGACTTGTGGTGGTATAAAAGGAAATAGTACTTTTGAAAATGAATCAGATAACTCTATTTAACATTTGAAAAATATGTTCATTAGTCCTGTTTCTGAGAATTATAGGAATACTAACATAGACCAAAAGAATATAGGGACAGAGTTTCTAAATATAACATCGTACATAGGTAAGAAAATATATACATAGGTGCATAATGGGAAGACATACTATATCTAGTTTGAAGAAAATTACATATATGACTAGTGTGTGTTTAGCTTATAGACAAGGTGGGTGGAACTACATAATGCTGCCTCCCTAAAGAGTGAAAATTCAGATGCTGAAAACATAGAAGAGGAAGGACACAATGATGAAAGAATGTCTGAGAAACTACAGATGTTAAAATCTCACCGTAGGTTCAGGAATGGAGAGATAAGAATACATATACATTTTAGAAATACCTCCTACTACACTTGCTTCTGTGTTGCTCCATATCCTTAAGGTGCTTCAATAGAAACATTTTATGTATGGCTTTGATCAATGTGACTTAGTGTACATCTTTGCCAAATGTTTCTTTGCTGTTGTGAAGAGTTCTTCCTTATAAATGGTGCTCTATTCAAGCTGCCTTTAACATCTCCTTTGAACTTTACTTGTCTACTTTTCCATGTCTCTGTGATTTGCTTAAATTAGTTTCTGTAGTGAGACAAAGTATTTCTTGAATGACTTTAATTTGAGGCATTTAAATTATAGAAACTATGTTTTATGTGCTTTGTCCTGCACTGATATTTTTGAAATGCAGATCTTCCTTGATAAACATATGCTTGCTTTATGTTCGTCAGCCTCTTTGGTTGCTTCTCATCCATTTCTTCATCTTTGTATCTTTTTTCTTCTGGAAATAAGTCATTTTATAGACTAGACACCTAGAACAAAATGGTGTATGTCTGACTTTTATTCTGTCTTCATTTATTTCACCCCAAAATGCATTTCTCCTTAATCCCCATCTGCTTATTTTTATCTTTGGCATAAGTATCAATGATTTCACTTTTGTATTACTGGTATTTATCTTTCTCTATTGCTCTCCCTGAAAGCTTCATGTACTTGTTCATATATCAAATTGCATCATATTTTGCTATTAAACTGTTTCAATCTAATAAGAGGAAAATCATGCTTTAACTAAATATCATGCCTCATATATGTTGGTCTTTATGTGCTATTGTTTTGTTGGTGTTATTTGAAGAATGCCTAATTGGTATGTTACAAAATCCTTCAGCTTTTTCAGTATTTTGGTTTTGTATACTTATGTATAATTATTTTTTTAAGTCCAGGCAGATGTTCATATTCGTGTGTGTATTTACTTTCCTTAAACTTAAAGATCTCTAGCCATGCCCTTGTTGAAATGCAGTCATTGGCTATGATTATTTCACCTTCTCCCAGCCAGCATACAAATTGCCTATATACAGTAAGAAATTGATGGGTGAATGTAGAAGCTGCAAAGTTACCGGAAGCTCAGCTCTTGGTACACTGGAAATGATTCACCAGCCTGCTAGGAATGTTCACTGTTTGCAGCAAATTCCCACTTTAAAGCATTCAACTT
The DNA here is from genome assembly GCA_030674055.1 of Rhabdomys pumilio. NCBI lineage: Eukaryota > Metazoa > Chordata > Mammalia > Rodentia > Muridae > Rhabdomys > Rhabdomys pumilio. The sequence goes on along the minus strand of JANHMN010000013.1, from coordinate 56,588,254 downwards.
TTCTGAGTCTGAATCTTACGAAGAAAAATTACTGTCATAAGAAGAGGAATCCATTATGAGTAGAATTGTGGTTTCTGCTAAAAGAGGAAAATAGAGCTTAAAGTATCACAGCAAGTGGGATCAAAGACCCAAGTGTCAGGTCATGAAATGAGCCTCCATGTTTTCTAAACTGAGGACTACCAACTACAGTTTCAAAGCAGTAGTTCACACTTCTTTTTATATTAGGAATTTTCCTTATTTACATTTCAAATGTTATCTCCTTTTCCAGTTTCCCACTCAGAACTCCCCTTTCCCATCCCCCGCCCCCTGCTTTTATGAGGGTGTTCCTCCACCTACCCAACCACTCACGCCTCCACACTCTGGTATTCCCATATACCGTGGCATCAAGCCTTCACAGGACCAATGGTCTCTCCTCCCATTGATGACCCACAAGGTCATCCTCTGCCATATATGTATGTGACTGGAGCCATGAGTCCCTCCAGATATACTGTTTGGTTGGTGGTTTAGTCCCTGAAGTCTGGGGTTATCTGGTTGATTGATGTTGTTCTTCCTATGTCTTTGCAAACCCCTTCAGCTCTTTCAGTCCTTTCCCTAACTTCTCCATTGGGGACCCAGTGCTCACTCCAATGGTTGGCTTCTAGCATCTGCCACTGTATTTGCCTGGCTCTGGCAGAGACTCTCAGGAGACAGCTATATCAGGCTCTTGTCAGCATGCACTTCTTGGCATCCACAATAGTGTCTGGGTTTGGTAATTGTATATGGAGTAGATCCTTAGGTGGGGTAGGTAGTCTCTGGATGGTCTTTCCTTCTGTCTCTGCTTCACACTTTGTCTCTGTATTTGCTCCTGTGAGTATTTGTTCCCCCTTCTAAGAAGGATCAAAGCATCCACATTTTGGTATTCCTTCTTCTTGAGCTTCATGTGGTCTGTGAATTGCATCTTGAGTATTCCAAGCTTTTGGACTAATAGCAACTTATCAGTGAGTGCACACTACGTGTATTCTTTTGTGATTAAGTTACTTCACTCAGAAGTTCCATCTATTTGCCTAAGAATTTCATGAAGTCTTTTTTTTTTTTATAGCTGAGTAGTACTCAATTGTGTAAATGTACCACATTTTCTGTATCCATTCCTCTGCTGAAGGACATCTGGGTTCTTTCCAACTTCTGGCTATTATACATAAGGCTGCTATGAACATAGTGGAGCATGTGTCCTTGTTATATGTTTGGGAATCTTTTGGGTATATGCCCAGGAGTGGTATAGCTGAATGCTCAGGTAATACTATGTCCAATTTTCTGAAGAACTGCCAGACTTATTTCCAGAGTGGTTGTACAAGCTTACAATCTCACCAACATTGGAGAAATGTTTCCTTTACTCCACATCCTTGCCAGCATCTACTATCACCTGAGTTTTTGATCTTAGCCATTCTGACTGATATGAGGTAGAATCTCATTGTTGTTTTGATTTGTATTTCCCTGATGACTAATGATGTTGAACATTTCTTTAGGTGCTTCTTGGCCATTTGATAATCCTTAGTTGAGAATTCTTTGTTTAGGTCTGTAACCCATTTTTAATAGTGTTATTTAATTCTCTAGAGTCTAACTTCTTGAGTTCTTTGTATTTATTGAATGTTAGCCCTCTTTTGGAGGTAGGATTGGTAAAGATGTTTTCCCAATCTGTGGGGTTTTGTTTTGTCCTATTGACAGTGTCATTTGCCTTACAGAAGCTTGGCAATTTCATGAGCTCCCATTTGTCTATTATTGATCTTAGACCATAAGCCATTGGTGTTCTGTTCAGAAAATTTTCTCCTGTGCCCACATGCTCAAGGCTCTTCCCCACTTTCTCTTCAATTAGTTTCAGTGTATCTGGTTTTATGTGGAGGTCCTTGAGCCACTTGGAATTGCCCTTTGTACAAGGAGATAAGAGTGGATCAATGTGCATTCTTCTACATGCTGACCTCCAGTTGGACCAGGCTGCAAACTGTGGGAAGGAGTTGGTGAATGGATCCTCATCCCTTTTTAACTGATATTTTGAAACCCTGACAGAAGCAGATATTTTTAATCTAGAAACTGTAGGACAAAAAGAATAACTCTCATTGTTGAGGGGAAATGCTTATATTCTTTACAAAATGAAAATAAAAGAAAAAAAGGTCCCTAATGAATCTGTGGCTCCATGCCAAAGAAAGGAAAGAACCATTTTGAAGATCTACCTTGGAACACAAAATGACATTTACCGTTTTACTTAACAACTTTTCCTCATTCTGTCCAACATTTCCATCTCTTCTGTTGCTATATTTCTTCACTGACATAAAAACCACTTTCTTTTTGTCTGAAGACTAGTACCTTTTCAAGAACTCTCCTGCCTTTTAGCACTAGACTAAAACTGCAGACATACAGTCTCATGGACTGATCTTCTACAAGATTCCCCAAGTCTTTCTCTGAGGAGCAGTCATGCCAGACTCTGCAGGAAGTACCTGTGGAAACAGGGAAGTCTTCTCAGTTTTGAAATTTTATTAAAGGCTACCTTGGGTGAGAAAATTTCAGAGTCTCAAGAAACATCTTAGTAGGTGGGAAAAAAAAGTCAAAAGTCATAGATGGAATCACGAGGGTTTCTTTGGTTTGTTCTTCAATATCATGTACCTTTTCATTACAAAATATTTTGAGTTATTTGACTCAGTTTGGAATATATATATATATAATGAATAATGGGAAAATTCATTTGTAATCTCAATGCTTTAAAGTGAGTATTGTGCATATACAAGCATTTTGTATAAACATATGTGTAAATTGATATGTTTTAAGAGAAATTGGGGCCACTCTTGGTATACTTAGGGGTAACCTTTTAATACTTGACAATATGCTGAATAGATTTTATTTTTAGCTCTGCAAAAATACTTTACTGACTCTATATAAATGATAACTTAAAGCCAATCTACTCTTATCAAGATTTTAGGTTCCTGCAATTTTTGTTATTATAAATACCTCATCATACATTTTTTAAATTTGTAGATAGCCATACAAAACTCTAGTTGTTTTCTTGAGTTCATTATGAAATAAAGTCTCTCAATGGATATCACCTCATAAATATTCAACTTTTTCTTATAAATGATATAAGCTGTAGTGTACTCCAGACTTTAAATATACCTAAAGAAAATAATATTCAAAAGATAAATAGATATTATGAACAAATGAGTTTTTTTTTTTATAAAAGACACATTTCAGGTAACCTCCCATTGTCTACTATATCTTTGTTAGATGGTATATTAATAACTAATTCCATAACTGAAACGATCTGGCCAAAAAAAAAAAAAAACAAAAAACCACCATTGTTTTCTCTTTAAATGATACTTTGTTTTACCTGGCTTTAATATTTATAATATAATACATATACCATATGTATGCTTTCTCTTGTGAATGATAGGAGCTAGATATATAGCAACTTTCTTCTCAAAACAGCATTTCAACAATTCTTGGCAAAAACAAATAAAACAAAACAAATAAAATCTAAAGGTAATGAAATATCCTAGTCTCTCTATGTACAGTAATAGATACTTGCAACTCCATGAGGAAGATTGACATGTATAAGATTGAACCTTCACTGTATAGAGAACATATCTGCTACCCAATATGAAGACTGAAGTCTGTATTTTAAATGACATCCAACTTAGCCCAACTCTGAAGACAAATATTTTAATATGTTGAAATCTACTGGTTTTAGTTAAGGAAGGCATGTAGTACTTTCAGTCACACACAGAAATCAATTAGGAATAGATATAATTCTATTTCTAACCATGACTTTTATTATTACAAATGTAGATCTATATGTAACTTAGAAGTGACCAGACGGACGTCCATCTCTGTGGAGGTTTTTAAATGGATGTATTGGTACAAGTGAAAGATAAGGTCAGTGCCCTTGCAGAATTTCCATAACTATTCTTGGAAAAAAAGGGTAAAGAATGAAAGATAGAAATATGTAGAGTTGGGAGGGAAAAATGTTAGGAGAGTGAGCTGAACTACTGCTTGGTTCTGCTTGAAGTAACACAAATTAATCCCCTCTCCTTCCACACACTTTCAGACATTACATTTTGCTATGTCTACCTCTATAGCATGTAGGCTCCCAGTTCACGAGTGGGACAAAGGTAGTTCTTAGAGATAAGATGATATATAATTTAAGATATTTCCATTATCTGCCAGTAACCTCTGTGTATGTTAATGTGGCAAGATAGAGGGTACTCTTTATGCAAATGATCATGTCCTTGTCATCCCTAAGAAACTGTCCAACCTGAATCCTGAGATCAGGTTACAGACTGGAGAGACCTGGAAAACACTGTTACTGTCTTCCTGGCTTTTTTCATCTGTACTCTTTAGACAAAACTCAGGTTCTCATACTTGCATAGGGTATAAGTTACTTTATTATAGCTGTGTAAAATACCATGGCAAGACAAGAAGAATTTATTTAGGTTTAAGTTTCTAGAGAAAGAGTCCATAATGATAGTGACTTAGATCAAGAAACTGGTTGAATACATTTTTAGCCACAAGTATGAGGCAGACAGAGAGAATGGGGAGTAAAGAAAGGGTATGAATTCCAACCACACCCCAGTGATTTGTATTCTTCAAAAAGAATATGGCATCTCTCCAAAGAGAGCTACCAAATGCGAATCAAATGTTCAAGTACCTAAGCCTAGGGTGGACATATTCTATAGATCATATGATTACCATAGAAGGCAAACAACTTACCAATGAAATATTTCCTTCTAACTTCACATGTATCTGTTAATAATGTTAGCCCAAACAGGCATGATTGATATGTGCCACTGTTAGCATAAGTTAACTACATACAATCTTAAAACAGTATCATAAAAAACTATGTTCTATCTAAAACATGTCTAAGAGACAGAAGAGTTTAAATAAAATTTGTAAAGCATGGTTGTGGTATCAATAACCCACTCAGTTCTCACTGAGACAAGGATGGCAGGTATCCTTGTCTTACTATTAAGCATCAGTACGCATCTCTTTGGGACACATTTTCAATCTGTTCTCAGCTTAAAAGACCAAGTCTTTCATCGTTAGATGTAGCTCAACAGCTCAAACTGACCTTTAAAACAATGAATAGAAAACAGATTACATTATCCTTGAGGTTTTAAAGAACACTGTTTTATAAAATAATTAGCCAAAATGTGTTCCTAGAAATTGTATTTGAAACTCCATGCCAAATTGTAAACATCAATCAGTTTCCCAAAATTGTGAGTAAAATGTTTCTGAAAAATATAAAATACTTATAAACTAGTTTTCCAAAATAACTCCAGTATTTTTAACACATACTAGAAACAACTGACTTTGTTGTTCCGTTTTCACTATGTCAAGAGAGTCTCACATATTATTTCAGTATAAAAATATCCAGATGCGTTGCTTGTGCCTTTTAATACACTATTTCACAATTTTTAGATGACAAAAACTACAGTTTTACAAACTTTTGCAATGTTCTTTAAGCTGTCAAATCAACTGTGGGAAAACTGCATGCAGTTTGCTGGTTGTCATCACCAATGTTGGGAAAACCATTGTGGAGGTCAGGTGTGTTTTCATCCTTTTTTCTTGACAGAACAGATCCCATGGTCCCATTTCTGTAGTAGAACATGACCACGTTTTATATAATGACAGTCAGTGTCTGTGATGTGCAAGTTCCCATTATGCTTGTACAAGCACAGGGCAGCTTTATCAAGTGAGGCTTAGCATATGAACAGCAGCAGCATAACAAAGTCCAGGTTATCTTACCACCTGAATAAGCTGTGTGCACTTTCCCTGAGCATTCTGTGGACAAAGAAATTTTAGGAGCGCACAGCAATTGTTACGGCTGTGATTAGCACAATGGAGAATACATAACAGGTGGTTTTTAAAAATACACAAACATAATAGTATATTTATTTATGTCTCACTTTCACTGTAAATATGCCTATAATCGTAGCAGAGACCATAACACTGAACCTGTTAATATTCCACAGGTTTCTACAGTTGTGTAAAAGCCCCATTAGGTACTGCCTAGTAAGAGTTAGTTGGTTATCCGAAAATTTTTATTCTCTTTGTATTTAAAAATATGTGATTATTGGGGAGGGGACATGGAGGCAGATGTTCACGTGTCTTCACCAGTCAAAGATAGTTGATATGTCTAGGCTGAGTATTGGGTTACACTTCTGACTGAGCATTACCAAACTTATAAAGCCTTTGACTAACATTTTTAAAAAAATGTATAAAAGCAAAAACGAAAAGGGGGCATGGGATAAGGGTTTTCTAAGGAGGGGAAATGGGGAAAGGGGATGAATCTGAAATGTAAATAAAATATTCAATAAAAATAAATAAATAAATAAATAAATAAATAAATAAATAAATAAATAAAAGAAACAACTGTTATTTCTGTAGATTAGTGGGTTATTAACCACTGAGTGTTTAAGTCTGAAAAACTGACTATTACCTCCTCCTTGCTGGAATGTTAGATCACTGTAAAATAAGCATGTGATTTCGCAAGCTTTCAATCAATGATGATAATATGTGATGAATATTAGCATTAATTTCTGTCTGTGCCTTTCATTCATATGATGGTGACATAAATATATGTCATCTATAGATATGTGATAATGTTATGTCAAATGTATATAACTGTATATTTTGCTCTTTGCCAGGAACAGGCATTTGAATATTTTTATCAATTTCTGAACATATATTTTAAAGAGTTAAAATTTAGAGTTAATTATTTGTTTTTAATATTATAATTTAATATATTTAATTAATGTGAAATATATTTGTAATAAATATTTACATTTGATAATTATTAATTTTTTGAAAAATCTAAGAATTTTAAATAATTTAATGGGCAATTCAAATTGTATCTAATATGAATATTACAAGAATAGATGGGCACATAATTTTAAAATATAACACATTTTTAGGAAAATACTTTAATAAAGTTAATATAAAACCATCAACCATATTTATTGAAAATTCTAGTATGTATACAAACATTTAATATACATAGAAATTATGATATAAACATATAAATAAAACTTGTATATGATGCACATAATTTTCTTTAATGTATACTTTTCAAAATGTGTAAGAATATGAGACAATTAGTCACAATGCATCCACAGTTAAGAAGCACACGAAGAAAGATATAATGGTGTTTAGCTTACTTTCCACTTTCTTCAGTCTGGTATCCCTGCCCATAGAATGGTTTCCCCAGCATCTTTCTTCCTATATTAAATATCTCTGAAAACTCTCACAGATAGGGTAGATGTGTATCTCTTAGATGATTCTAAATATAAATTGAAAATCAGGATAAAGCATGATATCATTCTGTGCTTTCACCCTAATCCCCTCTGAAATCTTGTCCTGGCATTGGACTAGGTCTGTATGATTTTAGGTTGGGAGTCAGGAGCACCCATCTGAAATGCCTTCTCTTCTGGATCACATGGAAAAGACTGTAGGGTGATTGGCAACAGAAATGAATGCTTTCCCCCATTTAATTCTTCTCTTTCATCATTCACTTATTTTTCTAAATGTTTTAATTATCTTGTATAAGTTTAGGGAGGTTTTTATAGCCTTGAGTCACTTGGATTTTAAAGGATAGCTTAGGATGGCTTTGGACTTAGGAGATAATCCTAAGGCTCCCAAATGCTATGATTATAGAAATGAGATACTATTCCTACAGTAAAATGCTCTTTAATATAAAACTCCATTCTATCCAAGGTAAATTATTCAATCCACATCAACGTGGTTGCTTTTCTCCATGTTATTTGTCCATTCCTTTGTGTCTTTCAATTTTTCCTTGCATTTTCATTTTAAAACAATACTTAAACAAACCACAATATTAGTTAAAAACAATATTTTTCCCAAAAATTTGTTTATGCCTGTATTAAATTAGTTTCTGACTAAAATGAATTGAAAGTTTTATATATATATATATATATATATATATATATATATATATATAATATTTTAACGTTAATAACCTCAATTTAACATGAGTACACAAGAGCAAATAACTTTTTATTTATTGGACATTTTATTTAAATTTCAGATGTTATCCCCTTAACCCATTCCCCTCCTGCCCAGGAACCTCCTATCGAATCCCTCCTCTTCCTGCTTCTATGAGAATGTGCCCCCACTCCCAACTCCCCACTCTTGAATACCCCTTCACTAGGCATCCAGCCTTCATGGGACCAAGGATCTCCTCTCCCACCTATGCCTGACAAGGCCATCCTCACCTACATATACAGCTGTAGCCATGAGTCACTCCCTATGTGCTCCCAGACTGGTGGTTTAGATCCTGGAAGCTCTGGTTGGTTGGTACTAATGATCTCCCCATGGGGCTGCAAACCCTTTCAGCTCCTTCAGTCTTCTCTCAAAATCCTCCATTGGGAACCCCATAATCAGTTCAATGGTTATCTGTGAGTATCTACCTCTGTATATGTCAGAATCTGACAGACCTCTAAGGTGACAGCTATATCAGGCTCCTGTCAGCATGCACTTCCTGATATCCACATCAGCATCAACCTTTGGTGACTGCACATGGGATGAATACCCAGGTGGAATGGTCTCCAGACGGCTCCTCCTTCAGTTTCTGACCCACACTTTGTCTCCATATTTGCTACCATGAGTATTTTGTTACTCCTTCTAAGAAGGACCGAAGCACCCAAACTTTGATCTTCTTTCTTTATGAGCTACATGTGGTCCATGAGTTGCATCTTGAGTGTTACAAGCTTCTGGGCTAATATCCCATTATCAGTGAGTGAATACCATGTGTGTTCTCCTGTAACTGGGTTACCTCATTCAGAATGATATTTTCCTTTTTCATCCATTTACCTAAGAATTTTTCAAATTCACTGTTTTTAATAACTGAATAATACATTGTGTAATTGTACCACATTTTTGTATCCATTCCTCTGTTGAAGAACATCTGGGCTCTTTCGAGCTTCTGGCTATTATAAGTAAGGCTGCTATAAACATAGTGGAGCATGTGTCCTTGTTATATGTTGGAGCATCTTATGAGTATATGCCCAGGAGTGGTATAGCTGGGTCCTCAGGTAATGCTATGTTCAATTTTCTGAGGAACTGCTAGATTGATTTCCACAGTGGTTGCACCAGCTTGCAATCCCACCAACAATGGAGGAGTGTTCCTCTTTCTCCACATCTTTGCCAGCATCTGCTATCACTTGAGTTTTTGATCTTAGCCATTCTGACTGTAGTGGGGTAGAATTTCATTGTTGTTTTGATTTTCATTTCTCTGATGACTAAGAATGTTGAACATTTCTTTAGGTGTTTCTCTGCCATTCGAGTTTTCTCAGTTGAGAATTCTTTGTTAAGCTCTGTACCCCATTTTTAATAGAGTTATTTGGTTGTCTGGAGTCTAATTTCTTGAGTTCTTTGTATATATTGGATATTAGCCCTGTATCGGTTGTGGGATTGGTAAAGATCTTTCTCCAATTTGTTGGTTGCCATTTTGTCCTATTGACAGTGTCCTTTGCCTTACAAAAACTTTGGAATTTTATGAGGTCCCATTTGTCAATTCTATATCTTAGAGTATAAGCTATCAGTGTTCTGTTCAGAAAATTCTACCCTGTGCCCAAGTATTCAAGGTTCTTCCCCACTTTCTCTTCTATTAGTTTCAGTGTATCTGGTTTTATCTCAAGTTTCTTTATCCATTTGGACTTGAGCTTTGTACAAGTAGATAAGAATGGTTCGATTTGCATTTTACTACATGTCCTCCAGTTGTAGCAGCACCATTTGTTGAAAATGCTTTCCTTTTTCCACTGGATAATTTTAGCTCCTTTGTCAAAGTTGAGCGGGTTCATTTCTGGATTTTCAATTCTATTTCATTCATATTCCTGCCTGTCTCTGTACCAATACCATACAGTTTTTATCCCTATTGCTCTGTAGTAGTTTGAGGTCAGGGATAGTGATTCCTCCAGAAATTCTTTTATTGTTGAGTCTAGTTTAGGTATCCTGGGTTTTTTATTATTCCAAATGAATTTGACACTTTCTCTTTCTAACACTGTGAAGAATTGATCTGAGATTTTAATGTGGAATGCATTGAATCTGTAGATTGCTTTCTGCAAGACAGCCATTTTACTAAATTAATTCTGCCTATTCATGAGTATGGGAGATCTTTCCATCTTCTGAGATCTTCTTCGATTTCTTTTTTCAGAAACTTGAAGTTCTTGTCATATAGATCTTTCACTTGCTTGGTTAAATTCACACCAAGGTATTTTATATTATTTGTCACTATTATTAAGAGTGTCATTTCCCTAATTTCTTTCTCAGCCTGTTTATCTTTCAAGTAGAAGAAGGCTACTGATTAGTTTGAGTTGATTTTATATCCAGCCATTTTGCTAAAGTTGTTTAGTAAGTATAGCAAATAACATTTAATGTTTCATTTTATTGGTAATTTCATTAATATGTTTTTATTTGATATTAAATATCAAACTTAAGAAATTTAAATTTATAGGTAGAAACAATTTGGGAAATTTTTTTATTAATGTTAGAAATAACCCTATACTTCATAGTTTCCACACAATTAAATTATAAATTTGAAGTTGCACAGAGCTCCTTTAGAAAAAAAATATTCTCACTTAAATTTTTCCAATTCTTTACCTTTAGGGATCATTTCTATATATGCAATGAAAACTGAAATCTCCTATGAGCACAATCAGGTGGCTGCATTTCTCCACTGAATCTCCTGTTTGACAATGGGTAGTAGCATCTTGGGAATATTCAAGAGAATTATCTCTCCTCTGTGTTGTTTATTCATTGTGAACAACAGTGATTTTACATCTTGGTAAGCACAAAGCCCAAAATAAGTATGGCCAAGATGTAAGAGAATAGAGGAACATCCGTTACCTTCAACAGATAAAGACATCAAGAAGTTTTGTGTTTATTTTATTTTGTTTTGTTTTAACACAATTGTCTAATAGATAAAACTAGAAAAAATTATCCCATGTGAGGTATATCAGACCCAGAAAGTCAAACATGGTATTACTCACTTATAATTCGATATTAGCAAGAGAATAAAGGATAATCATGCTACAATCCGTAGAAATGCTAGGGAATAAGGAAGACTCAGTGGGGGAACATGTGGATCTTCCTGGAATGGGGAAATATAATATATATATATATATATTAAAGGCTGGAAACAAGTTGAGAGTTGAGAACAGAACAGGAAGAATCATCAGGTGAGAACATGGAAGGAGAAAGTACTGGGAATAATGACTGAAATTGAGGGACATTTCTGGGGTAAAGTAGAAACCAAGATGCAAGTTGGGGAGGAAAGTGTTTATTCAGCTTATACTTCCACATTGCTTTTCATCACCAAAGAAAGTCAGGACTGGAACTCAATCAGGTCAGGAAGCAGGAACTGATGCAGAGGCTACGGAGTGATGTTTCTTACTGGCTTGCTTCCCCTGACTTTTTCAGCTTCCTTTCTTATAGAACCCAGAACTAACAGCCCAGAGATAGCACCACTAAAAATGGGCCCTCCTTCCTTGATCACTAAATGATAAAAGACCTTACAGCTGGATCTCATGGAGGCATTTGCTCAAGGGAGGATTCTTTCTCTGTGATAATTTCAGCTTGTATTAAGTTGACATACAAAACCAGCCACTGCAGAGTATTAAGTAGTAACATTGCCAAAGTCACTTTCCAAATGTTAGAAAAATATCACAGTAGGAGAACATTAAACCTCATTGAAAAATAAAACATTAAACAAGTGGCAATCTTCAAACCACCATGAAGAGGTGACTCTGGGACCTTCTTATTTTCCAGCCACTTTCTTTTCTATGCTTTGACATCATGGCACAAGTTAAATCACTTCATGAAGTATCTACTCAAAATCAGGGCCAACCTAATCTACCAAACCATCTTCAAAGTTTTCCAGGGCTATGTATACGTAACCATTGTCGATATATCTTAGGGACTGTTACTTCTGCAATGTAATCCTAGAGAAATCCAAGAGAAAAGAATATTTTATATGGATTTTCCACTATTTTTCAATTCTGATAAAGGTTCCAGAAAAAAATTTTTTAAGGAGAATTGTTGCATTTATTAGTTGACATCATTCTTTTATTATTTTATTTATTTCTTTAAAATACATTTTAGATTTTGTCCCCTCACTCTATTCTCCCCACCACCCAGGAACCCCCTATCCTGTCCCTATCTCCTGTCTCCACAAGAGTGTGTACACACCTATCCCCTTCCTCCCTCCCTACCCTCAAATTCCTCTCTGCTCGGTGTTCAGCCTTCATGGGACCAGGAATCTCCTCTCTCACACATGCCCCACAAGGCCATCCTCCCTTAAGTATACAGCTGAAGTCATGGGTGCCTCCCTTTGTGCTCCCAGGCTGGTGGTTTAGACCCTGGGGAGCTCTGGTTGGTTGGCACTGTTGTTCTCCCTTTGGGGCCACCAACCCTTTCAGCTCCTTCAGTCCTATAACTTCTCCATTGGGAACCCTTGATCAGATCAATAGATAGCTGCAAGCATCCGCCTCTGGATGTCATACTCTGGCAGACCTCCAAGGAGACAGCTACATCAGGTTCCTGTCAGCATGCACTTCCTGACATCCATATCAGCGTCTATCTTTGGTGACTATACATGGGACAGATATCAAGGTAGAGTGGTTTCCGACGGCACCTCCTTGACTTTCTGTCCCACACTTTGTCACCTTATTTGCTCCCTTGAGCATTCTGTCACTACTTCCAAGAAGGACCACACTTGGTCTTCCTTCTTCATGAGCTTCATGTGGTCTGTTAGTTGAATCTTGACTATTTCAAGCTTTGGGGATAATATCCACATATCAGTGAGTAAATACCATGTGTGTTCTTTTGTGATTGGGTTACCTCACTCAGGATGATATTTTCTAGTTCCATCCATTTACCTAAGAATTTCTCAAATTCATTATTTTTAGTAGCTGAATAGTACTCTATTGTGTAAATGTACCACATAGTTTTGTATCCATTCCTCTGTTGAAGGACATCTGGATTCTTTCCAGCATCTGGCTATTATAAACAAGGCTTCTATGAACATAGTGGAGCATATGTCCTTGTTATATGTTGGAACATCTTCTGGGTATATGCCCAGGAGTGGTATAGCTGAGTCCTTTGGTAGTGCCATGTCCAATTTTCTGAGGAACGGCTAGACTGATTTCCAGAGTGGTTGTACCAGCTTGCATTCCCACCAACAATGGAAGAGTGTTCCTCTTTCTCCACATCCTCACCAGCATCTACTATCACTTGAATTTTTTAATCTTAGCCTTTCTGATTGGTGTGAGGTGGTATCTCAGTGTTGCTTTGATTTGCATTTCCCTGATGACTAAGGATGTTGAGTATTTCTTAAGAAGCTTCTCCGCCATTCGAATTTCCTCAGTTGAGAATTCTTTGTTTAGCTCTGTACACCATTTTTAATAGGGTTATTTGGTTGTCTAGAGTCTAATTTCTTGAGTTCTTTGTATATATTGGATATTAGCCCTCTATCAGATCTAGGATTGGTAATGATCTTTTCCCAATCTGTTGGTTGCTGTTTTGTCTTATTGACAGTGTCTTTTGTCTTACAGAAGCTTTGCAATTTTATGAGGTCCCATTTGTCAATTCTTGATCTTAGAGCATAAGTCATTGGTGTATATTGTTCAGTAACTTTTCCCCTGTGCCTATGTACTCGAGGGTCTTCCTCACCTTCTCTTCCATTAGTTTCAGTGTATCTGGTTTTATGTGAAGGTCCTTTATCCACTTGGACTTGAGCTTTGTACAAGGGGATAAGAATGGATTGATTTGTATTCTTTTACATGCTGGCCTCCAATTGAGCCAGCACCATTTGTTGAAAATGCTGTCCTTTTTCCACTGGATGGTATTAACTCCTTTGTCAAAGATCAAGTGACCATAGTTGTGTGGGTTCATTTCTGAATCTTCAATTCCATTCCACTGATCTTCTTGCCTGTCTCTGTACCAATACCATGCAGTTTGTATCATTACTGCTCTGTAGTACAGTTTGAGATCAGGGATAGTGATTTCCTCAGAAGTTCTTTTATTGTTGAGAATGGTTCTAGCTATCCTGGGTTTTTTGTTATTCCAAATGAATATGCAAATTGCTCTTTCTATCTCTATGAATAATTGATTTGGAAATTTGATGGGGATTGCATTGAACCTGTAGATTACTTTTGGCAAGATGGCCATTTTTACTAAGTTAATCCTGCCAATCCAGGAGCATGGGAGATCTTTCCATCTTCTGAGATCTTCGATTTCTTTCTTCAGAGACTTGAAGTTCTTGTCATACAGATCTTTCACTTGCTTGGTGAGATTCATTCCAAGATATTTTATATTATTTGTGACTATTGTGAAGGGTGTCATTTCCCAAACTTCTTTTTCAGCCTGTTTATCTTTTGAGTAGAGGATGGCTACTGATTTGTTTGAGTTGATTTTATATCCAACCATGTTGCTGAAGTTGTTTATCAGGTTTAGGCATTCTCTGGTGGAAGTTTTAGGGTCACTTAAGTATACTATCATATCATCTGAAAATAGTGAAATTTTGAATTCTTCTTTTCCTATTTGTATCACTTTGACTTCCTTTTGTTTTCTAATTGCTCTAGCTAGGACTTCTAGTACTATATTGAATAGGTAAGGTGAGTGTGGGCAGCCTTGTCTAGTCCCTGATCTTAGTGAGATTGCTTCAAGATTCTCTCCATTTAGTTTGATGTTGGTTACTGGCTTGCTGTATATTGTTTTTACTATGTTTAGGTATGTGCCTTGAATTCCTGATCTTTCTAAAACTTTTAACATAAAGAAATGTTGAATTTTGTCAAATACTTTCTCGGCATCTACACATAATCATGTGGTTTTTTTTTCTTTGAGTTTGTTTATATAGTGGATTACATTGATGAATTTTTGAATATTAAACCATCCCTGCATTCCTGGGATAAAGCCTACTTAATCATGATGGATGATTATTTTGATGTGTTCTTGGATTCAGCTTGCGAGAATTTTAGAGTATTTTTGCATCAATATTCATAAGAGAGATTGGTCTGAAGTTCTCTTTCTTTGTTGGGTCTTTGTGAAGTTTAGGTATGAGCATAATTGTAGCTTCATAGAATGAATTGGGTGGTGTTCCTTCTGTTTCTATTCTGTGGAATAGTTTGAAGAGCATTGGTATTAGGTCTTCCTTGAAGGTCTGATAGAATTCTGCACTACAACCGTCTGGTCCTGGATTTATTTTGGTGGGGAGACTTAATGACTGCTTCTATTTCTTTAGGAGTTATGGGTCTGTTTAGATGGTTTATCTGCTCTTCGCTTAACTTTGGTACCTGGTATCTGTCTAGAAAGTGGTCCATTTCATCCAGATTTTCCAATTTTGTTGAGTATAGGCCTTTGTAGTAGGATCTGATTTTTTTTAATTTCCTCAGTTTCTGTTGTTATGTCTCCCTTTTCAGTTCTGATTTTATTAATTTGGATACTGTCTCTGTGCCCTTTGATTAGTCTGGCTAAGGGTTTATCTATCTTGCTGATTTTCTCAAAGAACCAGCTCCTGGTTTCGTTGATATTTTGTATAGTTCTTTCTTTTTCTACTTGGTTGATTTCATCTCTGATTTTGCTTATTTCCTGCTGTCTACTCCTCTTGGGTATATTTGCTTCTTTTTGTTCTAAAGCTTTCAGGTGTGCTGTCAAGTTGTTAGTGTATGCTCTCTCCAACTTTGTTTTTGTTTTGTTTTTTTGTTTGTTTGTTTTTGTTTTTTTGCTTTTTTGGTTTTTGTTTGTTTGTTTGTTTTTTTGCTTTTTTTGTTTTGCTTTGTTTTGTTTTGTTTTGTTTTTTGGGTTTTTTTGTTTTTTGTTTTTTGGGTTTTTTTTTTTTTGTTTTTTGGGAGTTTTTTTTGTTTTGTTTTGTTTTTTTGGGTTTTTTTGTCTGTTTTTTGTTTGGTTGGTTTTTTTTTTTTTTTTTTTTTTGTAAGCACTTAGAACTATGAGTTTTTCTCTTAATACTGCTTTAATGGAGTCCCACAACTTTTGGTATGATGTGTTCTCCTTTTTATTAAAATCTAAAAAGTCTTTAATTTCTTTCTTTATTTCTTCCTTGACCAAGTCATCATTGAGTAGAACGTTGTTCAGTTTTCACTTGTATGTGGGTTTTCTGTTATTTTTGTTGTTATTAATAACCAGCCTTAGTCCATGGTGGTCTGATAGGGTACAAGAGAATATTTCAAACTTTTTGTATCTGTTGAGGCCTGTTTTGTGACCAATTATATGGTCTATTTTGGAGAAGGTACCATGAGGTGCTGAGAAAAACGTATATTCTTTTGTTTTATAATGAAATGTTCTGTAGATATCAATTAAATCCATTTGGTTCATAACTTCTGTTAGTTTCATTGTGTCTCGGTTTAGTTTTTGTTTTCATGATCTGTCCATTGCTAAGAGTGGGGTATTGAAATCCTCCACAACTATTGTGTGAAATGCAATGTATGCTTTGAGCTTTAGTAGAGTTTCTTTTATGTGTGTGGGTGCCCTTGCATTTGGGGCATAGATGTTCAGAATTGAGAGTTCTTCTTGGTACATTTTTCCTTTAATGAGTATGTAGTGTCCTTCTTTATCTTTTTTGATTACTTCTGGTTGAAAATCAGTTTTATTTGATATTAGAATGGCTACTCTAGCTTATTTCTTGGGACCATTTGCTTGGAAGATTGTTTTTCATCCTTTTACTCTGAGGTAGTGTCTGTCTTTTTCACAGAGGTACGTTTCCTGTATGCAGCAAAATTCTGGGTCCCGTTTATATATCCAGTCTGCTAGTCTACATCTTTTTAATGGAGAATTGAGTTCATTGATTTTAAGAGATATTAAGGAAAAATGATTGTTGCTTCCTGTTATTTTTGTTATTATAGGTGGAATTATGTTTGTGTAACTATCTTCTTTTGGGGTTGTTGGAAGACTACTTTCTTGCTTTTTCTTGGTTGTAGTTTCCCTCGTTGTATTGGAGTTTTCAATCTATTATCATTTGAAGTGCTGGATTTGTGGGAAGATATTGTATAAAATTGGTTTTGTCATGGAATATCTTGTTTTCTCCATCAATATTGATTGAGAGTTTTGCTGGGTATAGTAGTCTGGGCTGACATTTGTGATCTCTTAGAGTCTGTATAATATCAGTCCAGGATCTTCTGGCTTTTATAGTCTTTGGTGAGATTTCTGGTATAATTCTTATAGGTCTGCCTTTATATGTTACTTTGCCTTTTTCCCTTACTGCTTTTAGTGTCTTCTCTTTGTTTTGTATATTTGATGTTTTGATTATTATGTGACGGGATGTATTTCTTTTTTGGCCTAATCTATTTATGGTTCTATAGGCTTCTTGTATATTTAAGGACATCTCTTTCTTTAGGTTAGGTAAGTTTTCCTCTATAATTTTGTTGAAGATATTTACTGGCCCTTTAAGTTGGGAGTCTTCCTCCTCATCTATACCTATTATCTTTAGGTTTGGTCTTCTCATTGTGTCCTGGATTTCCTGGATGTTTTGTGTTAGGAGCTTTTTGCATTTCACATTTTTTTTTACCATTGTGTCTATGTTTTCCATGGTATCTTCTGCACATGAGATTGTCTCTTCTATCTCTTGTATTCTGTTGGTGATGCTTGCATCTATGACTCCTGATCTTTTTCCTAACTTTTCTGTCTCCAGGGTAGTCTCCTTTTGAGATTTCTTTATTGTTTCTACTTCCAATTTTAGATCCTGGATGGTTTTGTGCAATTCCTTTACCTATTTGGTTGTGTTTTCTTGCATTTCTTTAAGGGCTTCTACCTGTTTACCTGTATTCTCCTCAAATTCTTTGAGAGTATTGTTTATGTCCTTTTAAAAGTCTTCTATCATCTTCATGAGAATTGATTTTAATTCTGAATTCTTCTTTTCCAGTGTGATGTGGTATTCAGGATTTGCTATGGTGGGAGAACTGGGTTCTGATGATGTCAAGTAACTTTGGTTTCTGTTGTTTACATTTTTGCACTTGCCTTTCGCCATTTGGTTATCTCTAGTGCTACCTGCACTCACTGGTTCTGACTGGAGCTTGCCTTTTCAGTTATCTTGGTTGTGTCAGAACTCCTCAGGGTCCAGATGTCTCTGTGATCCTTAGCTCTAGCTGTTCTGGGTACAGTGGCTCCTCTAGTATATCTCAGGATATGGTGTCTCCATGGTAGTAGACCAGCTAGGTGTTTGCTGCTCTGAATGTAATCGCTCCTCTAGGATGTCTCAGGACATGGTGTCCCCTGCTCTGAGGTCAGTGGCCTCTGTAGGATGTCTCTTGACATGGTTTCTGCAGCTCTGAGGGCAGTGGCCTCTCTAGAATGCCTCCTGACACTTTTTCCACAGAGGAGCAGATCAGCTGGGTGTCTGCTCCAGTCACCAGGATTCGGGCCAGAGGTGGAAGGGGTGTGGTATTCCACAGGGTCACAGTCTGGATCCAGAAATGTTATATGTGAACAAATGCTGATGCATTGACAGACCATATAAATTTTTGTCTTGCATATTTTTATTAAAACTATTTTTTGTAAACATGTGGAATTAACTCAATCTCTAGAAATTGTTAGTTGTAATTAACCCTGGGCTGGAGCAAGGTTTCCTAAAGCTTTTAAGATTTATGCTTAAAAGATTTTGTAATAATGTTTTGATAGACCAGTTCCTAATGAATACAGACAAAATGTTACAAAAGCTTAAGATATATTTAAATTTCTCTATAAATAAAGTCACAATCAAAGAAGTGATGCTGTATTTATAGAATATTACATATTATGTAGTATTCTCTGTATTCTTTGGCTGGGGATATGAACTGAACATTGAGTAAAACATAAGTAGTTTTCCCATGACTGCTCTGGAAATGTGATAAATATTAAGAATGAGCTCAACGTTAAAGTTGCTCTTTATTTTTATAATATCCTGCTTACTTTATTGCTCCTAAATTCAAGATATAGCTATGCATCTCTCAAAATGTGTTACATAAATTGTCTTCTATTAGAAAGATATTAGAACTATTCAAAATTACTAATTAAGATAATTTGATCAAGTGTACTCTGAGAGATTCCATACAATATTTAAATTTCATATGCTGTTGGCTACACAGAAAACTATAGTTATCAGTCTTATTAATAACGTTGCTTCATAGACTGTTTACTAATCATGAATAAGGTATTTCAATAAAAATCAAAAACACCAGAAAGAAAAACATGCAGTTAACCAAGAGCAAAGAGTAGAAAATAAGAAGGATGGGAGAGAGAGAGAGAGAGAGAGAGAGAGAGAGAGAGAGAGAGAGAGAGA
>JANHMN010000013.1:56471481-56568938 GCA_030674055.1 Rhabdomys pumilio | reverse complement strand
AGAGAGAGAGAGAGAGAGAGAGAGAGAGAGAGAGAGAGAGAGAGAGAATCCCACACTCCCAGATGACATACAAAGTCCAAATTTTGCATGATTACTCTGGTGTTCACTTGACTTGCTTAGGAAGGCAATTTGCCATGGGAATTGGTGTGAACAAGCACAAAAAGTGGATGCTTTTACCAAGTTGTACCAGGGGAGATATCAAATTGAAATTTAAAATGTGCCATAAATTATTCACTGAGATGTTAACGTTTTAAACTGTCTTTTCACATCTCCTGCCCCACTGGGATCAACAGTGATCCTGTGAGGTAGATAGGACTACAACACCCCCACTCTACAGATGAGAATATTTATGCCTTTCAAAGTTCAGTGAGTTCCCCAAAGCCAGGCAGTATTTTAGGTAGAAAGCTAGAGGTGTATATTGAAACTCTGCTTCTCTTCCAGATGCATCTGTAAGCTTCTTTGATAGTGGTTATTCAGATCAGAGACTCTGTGATAGTCTAACCTTTGGAACTGCAAGATGATGGGCTGCTGTTTACATTTGTTCATTGTGTGTGAGGAGATAAGGAGAAAACTCAAGAGAGTCAGTTTTTCCTTTTACCATGTGGCTTCTGGAGGAAGCCTCTGGTTGGTAAGTTGGCAACAAATGTCTTTTTACCCACTGATTTATATTTTTAGCCTGATAGATGGTTGAGCATTGAAAACAACTGAACTGAAATTCCCATAAATCTTGTCACACACAGTATAAATCCTAAGTTAACTTTTCACATTGTATTTAATAAATAGTGCTTTAGTAACTGTATCTTATAACCCATCCCTTCCAATTATTAACTGATCTTATGTCAGTCCAACATATTTTAAAACATCTTCTAAATTATATGCATGAATGTATATGTATATACATATATATTCATATATACTATATAGTTTTTGTTAGTTCTAGTACTAGTTATATAGTTATATATTTGTTATATAGTTGTTACACAGTTATATAGTTTTTTATAGTATTATATTTTATATAGATATATAGCTATAATTATTTACATATTTAGTTGCATAATTATATAGTTGGTTACATAGTTACGAAGGTATATATTGCAACTGTCAGCAAAGCCTTCTGGCCCAACAGTAGCATAGGTAAATTCTAAAATCTTCCTGTAACATTCAAATTCTCAACTGTTGTTTGCACTACAGCATCCCATTCTAACTTGTTTCTCTTCCATTTTGGCTTCATCTCTTTCCTTAATCACATTTTGATCATTAATTTTGTTCTTATAAATTCTGTTATGACCAAAAAATTTTAAGTCAGTGAATTAAGTCATCTGATTCATCTCTGTAATTTTTGTACGATACTAATAGTAGAAGATATTCTTATTTCATTCTTTCCTATTTGTATACATTTCACTCCTTTCTCTTGATACGTTATAGCTAAGACTTCATGCACTATACTGATTTGTAGTGGAGAACTTGGACAGTCTTGTCTTATTCCTGATCTTAGCAGAAAAACAAGAAATTTGAAGTTAGGACAAAAGTTCCTGCCCTTCAGTGTACAGTCTGTATCCTTAGATATTATGCAGTTACATTGCCTACTTAGTGAAAACACCAAAGGATAAAATACATTTTGACATTAATAAATAAGGGATGCAAGAATCATATTTTGAAGTTAAGTTCTAATGCACATTATGATTGTTTCTTCTATTTACATACTCTTTGCAGATAATGAGAGCACAGGTATTTACATAAGATTATTGTGATTTTGCTTCTGTCCTTCATAAGGAAAAATTAATGAACTTGAGAGTAAACAATATTTCCACTGCCTTCATCTTTGTGTTTTGAAGTATTCAGTTGTTCCTTACTTTATTGGTTGTAATCATAGATGTGACTTGCAGGGAGCATCCATAACATAGTTAATGTGAACTATACCTGAAACTAACAGCTCATATGATACATTAATAATCTCCAGTAGTGCCCTAAAAATTCATAATTTCAAAGAGCTGATAATACTTGTATTGAATAAGTAAAGCAAAGGGTTGATCCAAATTGTGATATAAAATGTGAAAGCACAACTTTCAAATTATATTTAAATATGTTATCAAGGGTTCATAGTGACAATATGAATGTACAAATAGGAGACATGTCTTCAGGCCTACGAAATATAAAGGAGTCTTATTATTCTTAATACTTTTCAACAATCGTGTACTGTTAAGTCAACAATTCCTATTACCTAGGTTTATGACTCATGGTTTATTACAGTCGTCAGAAGATGGACACACATTTCTTTCTACTCAACTAACAAAAGTAAGTGGGGAAACAAAGGAAAAAATGTTTTATGTGTACGCTGTTATATTAAAAGTTATTTCTTTCCTTTTTCTAGCTCTATTTTCACAAACTCATGATATCGCAGGAGCACATGTGAGAGGGGAGATCTCCTGGGATGATGTGCGTTTGGCAGATAGTGATTTATATCAGATCAAAACACTTGCATTAAAATTGCTTCATCTTCTTTTCAGATTTTTCTACCAATCCAATTAAAAAATAAAGTTGGAATTATACAAACATAATAGTATTGGCATGAACACTGTCAATTGCTTTCTGATTGCTTATGAACTTTTCCCTTTTTATTCTCATAAAAAACTACTGGAGTAGGTAGGACAGAGGTTGTTTCTTGCAACTTAAAAAGAAAAGCAAGTTTAACACTTTGTTTAAAATGACTTAGCATGAGAGTTGAAGCTTTCTTGTCTTTCTTTCACTGAATATATTCTTTTCATTAATGTATTTTTAAAAATTGTATGGTCATCAGAAGAATATGATTGCAAAGAATGTTAATAAGTGTTGAATTTTATATTTTACAACATAATTTTCTTGGCAATTTCTGAAATACTATGACTGCTCATATCTTGCTTGCATGCATAATATTATGTAAAACAATGTGTTCAGTGGGTCTCCAGTTGAATAGTATGGCCAAAGTTGGTGTGGGTTATGACAGGTATATTAGTTATGGTTGTCTAGAGTAAGAGAATTTATAGAATGATTCTTAATATATGTACATGAAGGACATTTACTAGAATGACTTAAAGTCTGTAGTCTAGTTAAGATCACAATGGCTGGCTATCAATGGAAAGTATAAGAATCTAGTGATTTCAGGAGTTCTACATAGCACTAGTCTGGCTATCTCAGCTGTATATACTGGAGTCCAAAAGAACTAGGGTCTAGTGCCAGTGAAGGAATGAACTTGCTATCAAGGTGAGAACAAGCATGTAAAGAGCAAAAATTTACATTGTCTGTGTTGTTGTATAGTTTTCTATCAGAAGGTGTGGCCCTGATTACAGGTGGATTTTCTCAGCTCAAAAGATATGCATTAAAAGTATATCTTTATTCCTCAAAGATCTAGATTAGAAGTAGGTCTCCTAGCCCCACTTTGATTTAAACTAAAATCTATCACAGGTATGCCATCCATTTTGAAGTTTGAGTTAATTCCAGATGTAGACAAGATGACAACCAAGAGTGGCTATCTTAATAAGACATACATTTAATATTATCACTGTATAAAATGTATGAACAAACGTAGTTGAGGTGCTCAGCTGATAAAATCACCTGCTCCACAAGCTTGGTGCCCTTGTTTGAATTCCAAAACCGACTCTGAACAGAAAGAACTTACTTTTACCTTCACATGCACTTCACAGCGCATGCCTGGACTCACAGAAAAAACATTTCACACACATAATAAAAAAAAGTGAAAATAAATCAAAGAAGTAGTAAATAAAATATTTGCTACTCTGTACATTTATAACAAGTAGCAATTGAAACAGTGAAAGTTCTGGGCAAGGTTTGTCCTTCTATCAGCCGATGCAAGTACAATGGACTCATCAAAAGAATGTTGTCATGAACTCAGAGTAGCATCTGAAGAAGGATCCATCTAAGCTTCCTGGACTCTGTCCACTCTGATGAAACTTTCAGGTTAACTATACTTTAAACCTATATTCTGTTTCAGTTATCACCTACCTCAAGGGAACAAACAAATACCTCATCCCACTTACCGGAAAAGCAGAGATTAAACCACCAATCAAAGAATACACATGGAGGAACCCATGACTCGAGTTGCTTAAGTAGCAGAGGATTACCTTATCTGGCATCAATGGAAGGGGAGACCCTTGGTCCTGTGAAGGCTTGATGCCCCAGAGTAGGAGACTGCTAAGAGGCAGGTAAGGCAGGAGAGGGTGGATGGGGGAACACTTTCATAGAAGCAGGGGAGGGGAATTGATCAGGGTGTTTGTGGAGGAAAAACAAGGAAGGGGGATAACATTTGAAATGTAAATAAATAAAATAACCAATAAAATTCAAAATAATTTAAAAATGAAGAAATTATTTTTTCAATAGCAAAAATTAGCTGGTCCTTATTTGCACGAATAACTAAATTATATGGCCACTATCTTAAGAACCTGATAAATTTAGACAAAATAATAATAGACTTTGCAAAATGTCTTTTATTTTTATTTCTTGCATTATTTCTAGTATAACTAAAAATATAACCCAGTCAGCACACTTTGGTGTAGATTTGTTTTACCATCTTAAAATATTTATTTATTTTATGTATATGTATATGAGCGTATGCTTCATGTTATATGTATATGTTTGTATGCTTCATGCCTACCTAGTGCCTGCAGAGGCTAAGTGGCATATCCCTTTGCACTGTAGTTACGGGTGGTCTATAAATCATCTTAGATGACCTAAGAACATGAAGTGGGTTCCCATAACCCACTAAACCATTTTTTCGGGCTTCTATTTCTGCCATTTTCAGTCTGCAAAATTCATGTAAATCCATCTATTCACGGTGAAGTATATTCTGATAATGGTGGTCCTTTCACGTTGCTTGAGCAGAGGGCTCATGATGCTTTATCTGTTTGGAGAAACCTATTGCTCTAATTTGTTGCTTAAATTGACATGTTCTTAATTCTTGAAATTATTGCACAGAGACAGACATCTATAATGAGAGACAACTTTAGTTACATTTAGAACACAGTGTATCAGTTTCCCTCACTTGTCTCCAAACTATAGTCCAGAGTTCCACACATGCTCACATTTTCCAGTATACTCTAGTTCAGTCCAAAATATATCAAGAGTGTCTCATGTCTCAACAGTGCAAGTGTACCCCTCCTTGTGCCCACTAAACATGTCTGTCTCATAAAGAAATGTAACTGTGTCCCCTCTCACTGGGCATTTTCTTCTTATAAGCTCTCACATGGCTTGAGTGTTTCATTTTCAATATCACACAAACCCACAACTCATCAGAGCTGTGAACGTGCAACAGATTTGCTGCCGTTTGTCTATAATCATTTTTCTAATGAACTGTCCACATGGCCGTCATCTCTGTTTGGTTGCACCGATCATTTCCACCTGATCTGACAAGTGTTCAGGAGGCGAAAAGTTTTGCTGAGATTTAAATATATACATCAATAATTGTAAAACCTGTAAACCCATTGAGCCTTGGGAAGGCCTGACTGTACATCTCACCATGGGGGAGAAGCCAAATGTTCAATTTTTTTGAGTGTGCCTGTTGTCTTATCCTGAGGAAGAGTTAAATATAGATGTAATATCTACAGGGTTACAAAATTGAGTCCTGTGATTAGCAACTCTCCAAATGTTTTATTGATTAGATGTTCAATGTCTAGGAATTTGGAAATATCTATGATTTATTTGATGTTAACAGCTTTTTCCAATCTTGTCTACATATTTGTATACGCATTGATGAAAAGCTCTGTCCACTAAACAAAAGAGAAAAGAAAATCAGTAACAGATTTCAGTAGCACCACTGTTGGACAGTACTGCTAGATGAAGTACCCTTTAATCTATTGGCTGCTATCAAAGGCTTGAAAACAAATGTACAAGGAAAGCTTAACTATTGGACTCAGCGTTATTGAAAGGTACAAATTTAACAGCAGTTTTGTTTGTCACTAGCCCAGAATAGCAGACAGCCCCCTCTTCTTAAGGCTGTTCAACTGTGTACTTATTCTGTTTTTGAATTATGTTTCCAATGAAAGTTTGCACAACATAGAGAGAAGTTTATATGCGTCTCCTTGGCAGCTACAAATAGTATTCCCATTGTGTCCTTGTTGAATAAAAGTACAGAATTAGCACTGGAAGACTGACTGGTTTCTAAATGAACTTTCTGATAGTAAATGCAGAACTAGAGGGAGCAGTGCACAAATGGAGAGAGGCATGAGGCTGAGCTTCGGAAAGCAATTAGCAAGCTCCACACTGACAACCCTTTGATGGCCTGAATTGCTTCCAAAAGATAAGAGTATATTGTTTAAAAAACAATTAAGTCCCACATGCACATTCATAAAATTATTTCACATTCATATGCAAATGAAGAGGCTCATATTCTTTGAATAGACCAATGTGTGTCAACCAAAAGGAAGCTTCTTTCAATTGGCATGGTTTGGGGTGAACAAAGCACCTTCACTGAATCCATACCATCCACCAGTGTGTTTCATTAGATCCATAGTAACAGGGGCTAAGTTTCTATGATTTGGCTAATGTTACTGTATAAGTTGTAAAGGCTTTCTTTAGGGTTATTTAGTTATGTGTTCTGACAATGGAAACAAAAGAGAAAAAACCCTCACCCAGGATAACAGCTCTCATGTAGCATCAGGAATCATTGGTTAGGTTTATTGATTCCAGTCCATACACAGTAGTGGATCTAGAAGACAATTAGAGAAACTCTGTTTGGTGGGCAGTAGCTCTACTTACCATCAGAAAGGATTGGTAATCTATCAGAGACAATATCTGACTGCGTGAAGAATATACATCAACCCCTTCCTTCCTGTGACATAACCAGTCAGTCAAGGTCCTAGAAGAAGTTAGACTGTACATCAAATGCAAGTAGACCCTTTCAAGGAGGAGCGTAGGCTGGACACATTGTTCAACAGTCTGTCTTTGCTTTTACAGTCTTCATGAAAGCAGCTCTGCCAGATCAGCTTCTTAATACCAGACAGTCAGGAAGGTTTGTCTGTTGACCGCCAGTTATTACTGTTCTTATTCTGTCAATATGTAAGATAGGCCTCTGGTGTGCTAGCAAGCTTCTATAAATGCCTTCTACATGTGCCTGCAATTAGCTCTAGCTCACCAAACAGAAAGGACTACCTTTGCTCCTAAGTATCCTGCCATGAGTAAGAGAAATGTAGAGACCTCTTCACTCCCTACCTGTGCTGGGACCTGAAACCCTAAATTTTACAGCATTGATTTACCAAGAGTGGGTCTTGGCTAACATTACCACTCAACACTTGATACTATCATAATCTACTCAATGGAATTTGTAGAGTCATTGTGGTGATTAGATATAACTAAATAGGTCTTTTATAAACTCCAGTGGCAACTCATTAATGCTTTTAATTACAGTAGTATAATGCCTGAAATTGTTTCATTTATCAATTCTTCATTAGACACTTTGGATAATGTGTAAAAACTGCATACCTTCACTTGGAATTCAAACATTTGGGAGATAGATGTGGAAAGATTAGTACTTGGAAGCCTGTCTGAGCTACACAATGAATTCAAGGCAAGCCCAGTTTCTTTGAGGAGCTGTCTCTTAACACCAGAGATAAGGAAGGTAGTTCAGTGAGATACAGCTTTTTCCCAGCATGTACACATATCTGGGTGAGAACCCAAGAACCATAGACACTATAAAAGAATGAGGAAGAAAGTCACCATATGTATGTAATCTAAGGGCATGCATGTATCTAGCAATATAAACTTTATCTGATTTCAGACTTTAAAATTTCAAAAGTTATAGCCAAATTTTAGCTCACTGTCTGTCATGGGGGTGGGGAGGCTGTTACTGGCAACTATAACACATGACCACATGTTGGTAAGCATTTAGTTGTGTGTGTGTCTGAGTGTGTCTGTGTGTGTATACTCATATGTGAATATGAACATCTTTTTGTGTGAATGCATGTTGTATGTTGCTAAAATGCTTTCCAAAGGGGAGATGTAAACACTATCTACTTATTATTGTAAAGTCATGAAACAAAGCAAGGCTTGATTCCATCAGGGTTTACTCCAGAAAACCAATGAGATAGAGTATAGTCTTCCTTATAGAGTATAGCTGAGGAACTACTAGAAGGTGTATGATGATCTTTCCACAGCATGCAGTACCTATAAAGCTTTTCCCAGTGTCAATAAGAGGCTCCCCATAACTGAATAGGTAAGAGTGTCCTCACCTGCCTTCTCTGGCCTATATATTCAAGGCCTCCACTGAGGTCATATGCAGTTAAGTTAGAGTTAAATACAACAGATAGTAGGGAATGTAGAATACCCTGATGAGACTCTGGTGACTCTCCACATTCCTCCTTGAGAGGCTGTAAACAGTAAACAAGAAAAAGTGACTCCATAGAGTCTTATTGCTGCAAAAGACACTATGGCCAAAGTAACTTTTAAGAAAGCAAACATTTAATTGAGTCTAGATTAAATATTTCAGAGGTTTAGTCCATTATCCTCATGGTGGGAAGAATGGCAGTAGATAGGCAGATATGGGGATGGAGGAGCCTATATCTTGATCTGAAGGCAGACAGGAGGACAATGATATGTGTCTCACTTTGGGTAAAACTTAAGCATATACAGCCTCAAAGCCCTATCTCCATAGTGACGCACTCTAACAAGGTTACAACTCCTCCAGTAAGACTAGAACTCCTAATACTACCACTCCTATGGCAATACCTATTCATACGAGGACAAGAATATAATCATTTTGTAAGAGGACACAGCTAACCTTCCCAAGATGGTAGTTGGTAGGCTGAGAAGACAGTCACTTACAGCAGTAAACATGCTAGAATTTGGCAATGTCTTCTTCAAAGACTCTGCATCTTACTCTGTAGAAACAATGTCTTTCATTAGACTGTTGTGATATAAAGCTCAGAGACCTACATATCATTCCCAGCTTTTACATGGATGTAGAGAATGAATCAAGCCCTGTACACACAGTAAGCCCTTTACCCACTGAGTCATGTCCCCAGTCCAATTGGTGAGATTTTTAACATGATAAGTATTAATTATTAATTTTCTTCAGTACTATTATACATGAGATTTTTTTGTTAAAAAGG
Source organism: Rhabdomys pumilio (assembly GCA_030674055.1). NCBI lineage: Eukaryota > Metazoa > Chordata > Mammalia > Rodentia > Muridae > Rhabdomys > Rhabdomys pumilio. The sequence goes on along the minus strand of JANHMN010000013.1, from coordinate 56,559,843 downwards.
GGAGTGAGTAAAATATAGAAAACAAAATTTGACTAGATGCAAGTGTTTTATTTTCTACCAATTTGAGTGTCAGTGCTGCAGATTAAATCTACTGAAACTTGGAAATTATGATTGTTAGCATGCTGGAATGGTCCATTAAAGTTAACCTAGAAAGGTGTTGATATTAATTCCCAAGGCAAGATCCTCAATAAACGCAGTCATCTAGAATCGGACCACATATTCAGATGTTAGGGTTGGTTTCTGAGTGCTCAGAAATGGAACTATAAAAATTTATAAGTCTTTAGTAATGTGTGGAAAATCCTATCTCAAGTAGGCAATTAAATGTGAAATTAGTCAATATATCAGAATCTTTGGAGAGGAACTCTGCACTGTAAGAATTCAAAGAAAGTGCTAGAATGATAAAGTTTGCCTGGGCTAGTTGTTGTAGGCATAAACTCCTACTAAAATGTCTTTTATATTAAATTCATGTGCTATTTACACAGAAATCAGTAACAGCTATATGTATGATTCTCAGCAACATTTGAGAATTCTGCAGTATAAGAGATTTCTATTTTAATCCCTGTGCATACACATTTATCCAAAATGGGGAATAAACTATAGTTATTCGAGCACACACCATGCCAATATTACATAACCATAAAGGAACTACCTTCTTCAACAGCCTTGTCTTTACAATGTGCTGCTGTAATCCTTTTGTCTCAGCACATGGGAGGCAAAGGCAGATTGAGCATTGTGAATATGAGGAGAGCTGCATCTACATCGAGAGTTCTACTCCCCAGTACGACACAGTAAGGCTTGGCATCAGAAAGAGACATGAAAAGCAGCCTGGCAAGTCACAAGGAGTTCAGGGGCTGTCACTGCCCATTTTAACTGGGTTCAAGAGGTTGTTGTTGATTTTCTTATTTCCTCTACTACTGTGAAGTCTGCAACGGCAAGAAAAAATAGTGGCAAAGCCAAAGGGTAAGCAGAAAGGTATGGTAAAATTGTTTGTGAATGAGAATCAATATTAAATACAGCTCATGTAAGAATGAACACTTTTTCATAGAAACATGAATTCAAAGTTAAGTAGTAAAACTTAAATAAAATGGTGCTGGAATGCATGAGATCTAGAATCTCTCCCAGGTGTTTCCATTAGCCTCCAGCATCCTTTGCTTGTCTCTCTTGTCTATTTCAGGGTCCTGATCAATAGAAGCCATCTCCTTTAACTAAATTGTCACCACAATGTGACAAAAAAGTCACCAAATTATTATTTATTTTATAACATAAAAGAGTCAGTGCTGTCTATAAATGGTATAATTAATTAGGATTAATTTCATGTGCAAATTTTGTCATTGTTGCTGTTGATAGGGCAATATATCAAAGAGACGTCAACGCTGTAAAATCAATAGCAGCATCACCTTGATTACTGTTCCAGTGTGCATCACCTGTAACATTCATCCGTCATGGTTAGTAGCAAACATCATAGAAAACAAATATAATTTGCTTTTTCTTATTGGCATTTTTCAAGATGAGAGATAATATGTATTCAGGAGCCCAGCCGTGAGCTAAAAGAAACAAGTCTCCAAGGGAAGCCAGGGAGACAGTGAGATAGCCCTGGGGATGATTGAAAAGAAATCATGACTAGGGAACAAGAATAATATTACATATCGACATGGAAAGGACTGATTCTGTTCGGGGGATACAGACTTCCCAGGACACTTTCGGAAAAGCCAGCGAGCTTTGTTTCTATCAAAGAACATGTTCTGTGGTACCCACAGGAAAAAGAAATAACATAACTTTATGGCAACAGTATTCATTTAATCCTTATCCTTTTTTCTCTCCTAAATAGCACAAACCTTCTGTTGTATCAATTTTGGCCACAGTGGAGCGAGTGGAGGATACACGTTCAATTGATTTTATCTTGCGTAGTTCCTTAATGAGACACAGTATAGAAAATTTATAACTATAAAGATTTCCTTCACATCTGCCTTTTTTTTAAAATTTGTTCTTCTGGGAGATCTTCATTTTTGCTCTTATGTCAATATTAGGACATTGTCATTGTCAACATTGAGTGGAATGAGGGCTAGGCTTGTCATACATGTGAGAAAGTCAATCAGGGCACACTAACATCATACCGATATGAACAAAGTATACCAAAGTCACAAAGACAAAGGAAATCAAGTGTCAAGAGATAGCGAAGATGTGAAAGGCCACAACTTTTAAAACATTTTCATTGTAAAGGAAATCCTGATTTTGTACAATCATAGATCTGGAGCAGGTCAAATGCAAACAACTTCTGAAAGCGGCTGAAACCCAGTGGTAGAGAAATCTCTGCAGGTATTTCCTAAAGAGGACAAAGTAGAAATATTTTCAGGAGAAAAGGGGGGGATGTTGTGTGCAGCACTTATTGTCTTGACTCTTGCTTCTTCTTGACCCTTGCCCTTGAAAATCTATAAGGTCAACTTTCTAATGTTGGTGAATAGACTCATGCTAAGGTAGAAGACACAACACTAGTTAGAGGAAGAAACTATATTAAATGTATAAACTGAAGCTTAAATGTCCTTAAGTGTTTTTTTTTCTAAGTCAGCCATAATGAAAGTTATAGCACCCACAGGAGTACCATTGTGTCACTTGCCTTCCCCATCATCCTGACTGATCTAATAACATACAAAGAAAATCTTCAGAATAACTTAAGTCTTAACTTGGAGAAGACCAAACTTGGATGTTGTCTTTTAAGTATTTTAAAATAGTAGATTTTTGTTTTGAGATTGCATGTGGTTGCTCAGAGTGGATTTTCAGCTTTTAGCTACCTTTAATTTAGACTGCATTTGATGAGAATACAATGAACTACGAGCCCCTACCACCTGGTCATATTGTTAACAGCATAGTAAATGTGATTGTTTTATTTTATCTGAATAAAATTTATGGGTAACTAAGAAGAAGATCCGGCAGTGGAGGACCCAGAGGCCTCACGCCTCAAACCTCACCAGCTGGCAGGTCATTGCTTTCGGATTCAGACACCGGACATTTATGCATCTAGACACCAAAGACAGAGTCTTATGTTTCTTACCTTTATCCACGTATGTCCCCAGCTCTTGACAGTTTTCTAATCCTCAGCTTCCAACAACAGTGCATAGCAGCAGGAGAGGGCATAGGAAATGATAAGCAATAATGGGTTGCAGGTGACAGTGGCAGTAGTAAGAGGTAGGCATCAGTGATTAGACACCAGGCAGCTGCAGTGTGCTGCAGGTAGCAGTGAGCAGCAGCAGGCAGAAGCAAGTGGGACCAGGCAGAGGTGAGCAGCATCAGAGAGCGGTCAGTAGCAACAGGCAGTACTTTCAACTGTTACAGATCCCTTGTGGATTGTGACACAGCCTACCAAAACAAGCAGGAGCTCTGGGAGAGAGAACAATACCTGTGTCCTCAGCAATGGCACTTAGCAGCTGTCAGATCTGGAGTGGCTGAGAATGTCGTACTTGAGGCAGATTTTGAAAATCTTTCCATGATTAAGACCCAAAGCATCTTTCATTTCTCTGTAGCTCTCCTTAACTTCATCACCTTGGCCACACTACTCTCTATCACTGCTACTGCTTCCCATAGCTTCTCCTAGCACAGTTGACACCTTCTATTCATTGTGTATTCATCTCAGTCCATTCTACTAAAATACAGCTCAAACATGGGCAAGCAAAGAACACTTGATAAACCATTTATTAGACCTAACATTACAGTATCTTGGTCACATGAGGTAGATGCATGCATATTCAGAAAGAATGGGGGAGCAAGTAGAATATTTTACTCTAGTAGCCAGAAGTCTGCCCCTATCATGGCTTACCTTCATGTAAAGGAAAGTCTGGACTTGCACTAAATGTTGGCAGTCCATCAAAGTAGCAAACATCTATGTTTATCTGTCATATGCCTTTTGTTTAGTTAACCAGGGGAAGCGTCTCTCCTCTGCCCTTGTAGAAATAGCTGGAGACTCAAGTAGCACACATAGTAACGTGTGCTAGTAAATGGTTAACCAAAAACTGATAGAAATATTCTCAACTAAGTCAGTATCTTCAGGAGCTAGAAACGAGTTTCAATAGCAAACCGCCATGATTGCTATGGATGTTTCTCAAGACATAGTCTCAAGTCAGCAGATGCTCACAGGAATCAGCTGACTGTCTAGCTGTTCAGTAGTTCTTCATTTGAGATAAATGGACACCAGAGAGGGGTGTGCCAAAGCTCTGTAGATTCTATATTTAAAAACACATAGGCACCAATGGGAGTGTTTAAATAATGAGCTTTTCAATAACACTAAGAGCGATTTAATAGTGTTCAAAGTGAATAAAATTGCTGTAACAGTGTCCCAGTGAGAGTGGATTTCTCTGAGATTTCTGCTAGTATTCTGCAGAAGAAAAAACAAAAGGGTAAAACAAGACATGGGATGATGGTCAAAGATAAATAACATGACATCCTCTGACTTTTAATTATATTCAATGAGAGAGTCAGGGACACAAAACTATTTTTTTTCCTGTTATCTTTCTAGAAACCAATATTTGCTGGATAAGTTTAGCTCACCTTCCTCCCCCCCCCCCCGCCCTGCTTTTTAAAATTATCTTCTTACTCTTTTAAGAATCTATGGCAAAATAAATAAATAAATAAATAAATAAATAAATAAGAAATGGTTTAAAATTATCACCATGCTTTTCTTCAGTCTTTCATTTTCAAGCATGTATCACTAAGTGGCATGGGTCTTTTCTGTTCAAAAGATGGGGTGTATTTGCATTTATGAAGCCCTAGGTTCTTAAAAGTCTTTATCTTTTTGTATCAGAATTGGAAATATAAGAGACCAAAGGCCATAATTATCTTCTGTACTATGCTATTTTTTTTAAATAAGAGGTTTGCTTTTTATTATTTGAAAGTCAGGAAGAATTGTCTTAAGAGGCTCTGAGCCTATGGGGCAGAACATATAAAATGTTTCTCTTTTTTCCAGCAGTTTCCACCTGTGTTCTCCACAATGCCCTGAGGTAGATTTGCATAGGAAGTTCTGCAGAGTGAGCACCTTAAGGAAACAGTAAATCTACCAAAATTAGCTATTTGACTGTTTGTCAAACCTCTTGATGTTTAAACCTAAAATCAAGCTTGTGGAGATATTCTTGTTAATTATGACCCAGGAGCTCCTTAACTTAGGGGCAGAAAACCAGGGGAAAATGTTTTGGGCAGAATAGTCCCAACTGCTGTAGTTATCTGTCTTGATTGCACAATTTCTCAATATTGTGGTCTGCATATTTCTTAATACTTGATGGGTTTTAGTGATTTAAGTGATTTTCAGGGAAAATAACTTTAAAAATCTGAAAAACAGTTTTTAAAATTCTAAGTAAAATATTTTCCAAGTGCCTTTAAATATACCACAAAAGAAAATATGAAACACATTATATTTATTTCATGAATACAAACACAATTTAGTATACAATATCTGGTAAATAAAATTCACCAAACTTAACATTTAACAAATGAAAAAAGTGCTTGCTATTATTCTAACTGTATTTTTGGAAATATGTTTGATAGAAATATAATAGTTTTGACTAGAAAAAAAAGAAGAATATAACAAACACTTTCAATTGTTACAGGTCGTTGAAGGACAGCAGAAACTGAGTAAGCCCAGGACATGTGTCTGTTGGTGCAAAAAAAAAAAAAAAAAAAAAGACAGAGCAGTGTCTGTAACAACACATCAATTTAAAAGTATACTGTATGTTCAAACTTATGTAAAGGAATACAAGCCAGAGAAGATGAGCAAAATATAATACAGATAATGAAAATCCCCCTATATATAGAAAAATGATAATCCATTAGAAAAATTAGCAAGAGTTTGACAAATTTTCTCACCAAAAATATACAAATCCCAAATATAAACACGAAGCTTCCACTTGCAGAATAGTCGACTGACTATATCTGCCTAGACAGAGTAATCAGCCCTTAATAATTCTGCATCACTAAGGTCTGTCAGATGAGTCTGGGTCAGAAGGCTGAAGATCAGATGCTCCAACATTCGGTAGTACAGGGGTTGTCCAGGTGTTCAGCGGTCTCTATAAATTGGCTAAGTTTTAGAAGCTATGCTTAGTGCTTCCCATAACTTCAGTTAACTCAGTCATTCTGGATTTCTGACGGGGTTGAAGACCTATAGACTCATAGCCAATCCAGGCTATTTACCTTGTGACAAAAGATCTGAGTGGATGGTTTTCAGCTGACACTCATCCTAAAGCCAAGAAAAAGCCAGGTTCAAAACTAAGTGTTTTAAGTTAGGAGAGATGACAGAGGTTCTGGTTAGTCAACAAAAGGATGGACTGGATATTAAGACTATCTTGTACCTCGCTGGTACAAATAGGAATAATTATGCTCTAGTTGTATTTTGAGAGAAAAGTTTTATTTTAACAGGAAGGGTAATATGTAGGAGGAGCTAAGGGGGAAGGAGCACCGAGAGGAAAAGATGGACTAAGGAGAGGAGAAGATGAAGTAGACGAGAAGCAAGGTGATGAGAGAGAGAAAGAGAGAGGGGGCATGGAGGCAGAACTTCACATGTCTCCACCAGTCAAAGATAGTTTACATAGCTAGGTTGGGTATTGGGTATTGCTTCTTATTGAGCATTACCATACTTATAAAGCCTTTGATTAACATTAAAAAATTGTATAAAAGCAAAATGGAAAAGTGGGCACAGGATAGGGGTTTTCTAGGGAGGAGAAATGGGGAAAGGGGATGATATCTGAAATGTAAATAAAATATCCAATAAAAAAAAAGTAAAAAAAAGAAAAAAAAAACACGAAGCTTTATAAAACTTCTTCCATCATTAGAAAAAAAGAAACAGCATTGGTGTGTAAGTCAGACTAATTGGGAGTTAAATACCAGACAGTGAATACTGGTGCACCAAACCATGATAATTTTATAAGGTGCTCAGGGGAAATCAAACACTTCTTTGTAACTATCTTTATTGTTCACCACTAAAGTAAAACAGACTCATAACAAATCACAAAGGGCAAGTTCAGATAGTCACTTAGACTGACTCTGAAAACAGAAAAAGTAGACAGCAGTGTCAGAGTCCTGACAACATGCTTATGAGAGTATTATTTGTTTGTTTGTTTATTATTTATTTGTTTATTCCATTTGTTTACATTTCAAATAATATCCCACTTCCCGGTTACCCCTCCACAATCCTCCCATCCCACATCCTCCCTCCCCCCTCCACTTTGCCCCTGTGAGGGTGCTCCCCCACCCACTTACTGGTCCAGCATCCCCCTAAACTTGGGCATCAAACCTCCACAGGACTAATGACCTCCACTCCCATTGATGTCAGATAAGGCCATCCTCTGCTATGTATGTATTTGGAGCTGTCCATGGGAGCACTGGGTGGTCCTACCAGTCGATGCTGTTTTTCCTATGGGGTTCCAATCTTCCTCTGCTTCTTCAGTTTTTCTGCCAGCTCCCCCATTGGGGTCCCTGAGCTCACTCTGATGGTTGGCTCAAAGCAGTATTGTTTTAAATAGCCCCAAATTGGATGTCGTGATGTCCATGTCAGTAGAATGAATGTGACAGTCACACAGTAAAATATGATAAAATGAAAGAAATCACCATTGAGGGCTCTTATAACCCAACCAAAAGCAGAGGCGAGAAAAGGTGAATGATGGAGGGATTTGTCATGAGGATGCTCATAGGGGTCTTGGTATAGGCTTACGCTCCTGCTACTCTCAGCTGACTTAAATGTGTGTTTGCTTCATTATAATTTATTAGACTTCTTTCTCGGGTTTATGATCTCTCAGCCTATCTCCCAGAGAAAACAAATGCCGTTGTCTTTTAAATGCCTTAATCTCATATCCAAGCAGGGATAACTATGTTCATCTGGGGACAAATGACTGTCAGAGCCACATTCACATATTTTATGAAAGATTCCTACATTCATCAAATTGATGACACTGGTATCATTGGCTAATAGATACATTCGCTATTGAACAAGTTTACTTAATTAGACTTTCGACTTCCTGCTTGCAGCTGTAACGTGTCAGAAGCATCAATTATTAGTCTCTGCAGAAGTCTTAGCAACAAGTTTGGAGACGAATTGAACAGCACTGTGTCTGAAGGCTGATGTTCAAAAATGAGAATGTACTTGTTCTGTGTGTTTTAGTGTTCACTGCTGCACCACCAAGCTCCTAGTCAACCCCTCTTGAAAATCTGTTTTGTTTATCACTTTATTCTGTTGTGTTTTACTGCTCAAGCTGGTTCTTAGAAAAACATGAACATGAAAGTGAGGCTTTGGAATCCCACTGTTGTGTTACACAGCTGTCATCCAACACCTGAGAAGTAGGCAGAGGGCATTATCAAGGTGCTTGTCACATACATAGTGAGTTGAGAGCCAGCCTAAGCCACATGCAAAACTGTCTCACTGAAAACAAAGTGGAAATAGACAGAGAGTGTCTCTGAAAGAGGTGCATCTACTCTCTCAATTGCCTCTATTTATTCAGTATGAGATGCAGCCCAGGTACCACATCCTTTCAGCCCCAGCTTCTGTGTATAGAACCTGAGAAAATATTCCCTGAATATTTCACTCCAGAATATCATCATATTCTCTTGTCATTTCTTAGATCCAGCTAACCACAGTCAACTCTACCCACAGATACAGACTTTCTCAGTGGTGGTAGACTCCTGTTAATCAGCTAATTCATCAGTCACAGATACTCAGAAACTTAAGATTTTTTTTTGAAAATTAGAAATTTTATTTCTATGTCTATTAATATGTATGTAAAGCATAGACAGAATAGTTAAATATATGAAAATATAGATGTTCAAAAGTTTTATAATATATTCATAATAATAACAAAGATATTTTCATGTATATTACATTCTACATGGTGTTGCTGATTTTGTTTTCGATTATTTTTAGGTTGATATCTTTTTTATTGGATATTTTATTTATTTAAAATACAGATGTCATTCCCTTTTCTCATTTTCCCTCCCTAGAATTCCCTATCCCATCCCCCCTCTTCCTATATGCTTTTATACTATTTTGATTACATGCATGTATTAAGGTTAGTTCTAGGTTGAGGTCTATCAATAAAATAGATGCACATAGTCAAGAAACAAGCAATACAATAAACACAAATAGTCAAAGATAAAGCAGGGCATTAAACCCAATTATGTGAACATTCCGGTGATCACTGTCTCTAAGGGCTTATCAGGATGACCAATGTATCTGAGCCTACTTCCCTGTTCTAACCCAAGGTCATTTTCATGTATGAAGCCTACTTCCTTGTTCTAGCCTAAAATTTAAATTTCTGTCTGAAATTTCTTCTTTGTTCTAGCATAATATTCAGGTTCGTGCCTAAGATTACTTCTTTGTTCTAGTCTAAGATTTATATTCCTACTTGAAATTACTTCTTTGTTCTAGCCTAATGTTGGATTCCTGATGGAAGTCTATTTCCTTGTTTTTGGCCAATGTCATATTCCTGCCAAGCAACCCATTTCCTTGTCATTGGCCCATGTCAGATTCTTGCCAAGCAGCCCCAAAAGCTCTCTGCCCCTCCCCTTTTTTTGTCCCTTAAAAACTGATCTTGTCTTAGGTCATTCTGACAAGAATGCCTTCCTTACCCATCATGGAATATGCATTATCAAAAGCAATGCACTTCTGTCTTAGGTTGGTAAGGCTCTATGCAGAATCTTACCCATCCTTGGCTTACCAGACTATTAATTTAATACTCTGTTTGGGGGTCCATTTTCAGGAAATCTAAGATTCTTACTAACACACACACACACACACACACACACACACACACACACACCACCCTGATAGTTTTTGCTTCCCTTTAAAACATCACAAGTCAGACCTCCATTGTCCTTCACTGTTCTAAGCATTTTTACTCAAGTTGCTAAACAACATTTCTAAATACTCAGGTATTTTAAAACCAAAATTCCCAAATTCCTGAAATCATCTCTCAAGTGACATGTTCAAGTCTGTTATAGTAACTGACAATTCTAAATTTCAAATTATTGTCTTTAATTGATTTTCACTACTGTGATAAAGACCATGACCAAGAATAATGAGAGAAGAAAAAAAGTTTACATTATCTTATAGCTCATAATATTTTACTGAGGGCTATCAGGACAGGTACCTCCAGACAGGAATCTGAAGGCAGCAGAAACTGAAGCTGAGGCCATGAAAGAATATGCTTACTCTCTTGCTCTTAGAGTATGCTCAAGTTTCCTTTCATATAAAATTTAGGAGCATGTGGCACATGTAGTACTACCCAAAATGCACTGGGCCATGCCATATTAATCAAAATCTTGTTTTACAGACTTGCTTCCAGGCAATCTGATGGAAAATGTTTCCTATTTAAAATTTCTTTTCACGGATAACTCTAAGTTTGTGTCAAGTTGAGAGAAAAAAAGCTAGCATGCGTCTCACATCTACAACTTGCTAATATTAGAAAGTAAAGAGAATATGATAGCCAAAAAGACAGAGAAATCTTCAGATACTGGATTTGTAGAAAGATCATTGATCATCTGGATACTCTCTAAAACAGATCAGTGAAGTAAAGACATCAGTACAGAACCTGTACAAGAACTTTAGTGATTAAGATGAAATGCTTAAGGAGGTGGAAGGGAAACAAAGCAAAGTTTGTGAACAGTTTCAGCCAGGAACTTGAGATGCTGAAAGAGAATCTGACAGAAATTCTGTAAGACAGTGAACCAGTCAATCAAATAAAATCACAGTAGATAGCATCAGCAATAGACAAAGCAGAAGATACATATCAATAACGGAGGTTGAAGTCACCAACACATGCACACATTAAAACAAAACAAACAAAAATGACCAAAGCACCCACAAAATTTTAGACGTGTTTAAGAAACCAAACCTAAGAATCTACATGTTAAAAGAGAGATAAAAGACAAAGTCTGCTAGACAATTTATTCAATAATATCATAATCAAGAATTTTCAAAGCATAGAGAATGAAATGGATATACAAACATATGAGGCACTTATTATGAGCTGCAAGGGAATTATTCATAACATAGAAGCATAAAGAATTACCAAACACAAAGCACAAAAGCAATTTTTAAGTGGATGAAGGTAAAATTATTTTGTAGAAGTAACCCAGACTCAGTTAGTGTGTGGATTCTTGTTTGCAGATTTAGGTGTGTGTTTGCATAGGTATGAGGTAGGTAGAAGGAAGATTTAGAAATAGAAGAGAGTAATAAAATGCAAGATAACTGTAAACATGTACTGCCTGAGTGTAGAAGTGAAGAGACAGGGTTTGGGGAGAGCATTAGGAAGGGAAATCAAGCAAAAATCAAAGAAAAAGTATGTCTGAAAATGTATAATTTAACCAATTTCTTTGTATGCTAATTATAAGCAAACAAATGAACAATGAATAAGCATGAATCTATCCACACTTTCTATTTTGGAGGTTACACTATGCCTGGTGGGTTTATGCAGCCCCACCACGCAGATGCTTCACAAGTTTACATCATTAACTCAGTATTCCTATTAGTTCTGGACTCAGACATCTGTCTGTGGATGCAACAGCAACTCTTTCTACTATGCTTGTCAGCCTTTGCCTAGCTCATGGCTGAGTTCTGGCCTTTTTGAAAAGTGTCCATTCCCAGGAATCTTCCTTATTTTCCCATTATCAGGCAATAAATATATAGAGTCATCTTTGATTTTAATTTTTTTCACATGTTCCATCTGTTTCTCCACTTCCCATTGCACACCAAGCTGGACTGGAAGGAGAGAAGCTTAGCTGGGTGCTGGTGGAATTTTGGTCAGCAATATGTATGTGGGCAAAGAACACGCACCTAGGAGCAGCTTTGAAAAACTGGCTCAGTAGTTTATTGAGGGGAGGACTGCAACAAAGGCTATTTAAAACTTTTGGGGAACGAGTAGGTGCTACCATGGTTAGTGAATATCATTGACTGGGACCAGGGCACTGGGGATTCCTCATTTTTGTGAGAAGGAATTTCAGATCCTGCTATACATGACTTTACAAGGGGAATTAAAGTTTAACTGAGCTAATGAGTATATGATCTCCTCTGGTGAGACAAGGGTAGGGACACATAGCAATGTGCACAGGGACATGTAAGACAAGGGTAGAGGGGAGCAATTCTACTCCTGCATATCTCACTGTGAGATTTATGGAGTTTGGATAAGCTTTGACCTCACTCTTGCTCCAAGCCTGCTACTCCTCTTCCATGTCTCCTTGGCCCAACAACTCGGTGTGTGTGCATCCTGGTGTCAAACCAGAACCATCAGTAAACTATAAATGGTGGAATTCCCTCAGGACTGGAGAGTACTGTTTTCCCATAGCTACTTAACACCTCAGTCCTTGAGCTTGCTTGTTATGCTCTTGCCCTGCATGGGATATTTTATTCTGCCTTCTCTTGAAATACACATGCAGGTTTCTTTTACTTCCTATGTCTCCTTACTTGTATCTATGCTTACCTACTTGCTAATGAGGATCTGACAGCTCCTTACTTTTCAGAAATACTCATACTCTAACTGTCCTTTTGTGTGTATGTTTATAATTACCATTGGTTATACTCTACTAGATTGATTTACCTCTTTCCCTTCTTCTTTAAGCATTAGAAAACAGCTTCACCAGGACAGTTGACTCACCTCTACTCTTCAATTTTCTTCCTTCTCATTCCCTGATCTATCTGTCTCTTTTCTTTCATAATACAATGCCTAGCACATAAAATATGATCAGCCCCTACAATTTCTTAATAAAAAATAACAATGAACATTAGAGCCCTCTGTGATTCTTCCTTAGTATAAAGATGGCAGTTCATGTTTGTCTCCTATATCCACCCAGGCTTTCAATTAAGCCTTTGAGTTGAAAGAACATACTTCCTAGGACATGCTAGATTTGTCTTTTTCAGATCCATCTCCCACTAGCCCTAATCCCCCTCACATATCTCTTTCTATTATTTAATTCAGAATATTATTGAATTCAGAATATCTTTGTTTTTGAGGTAGAGAGGTTTCTCTTTTCAAAGCTTAGTTTCCCACGTGGACAAATCATGGTGTTTGTGAGCATGAAAATATTCAGTTCCTGGATATCATCATAAAGCTGAGCAAACAGGATGGTTACCCAGACAAAACCCACTGCAACAGACATGGTCTGTGAAGTGATTATGGAAGAAATACAGCAAGAAAGTGAGGAAGTACAATTTCATGAAAGTTTAGTATCAGCTTTTCTACAATCTGTCCATCAATTCCAACAGATGTTTGTTAGAGTAAATTACGTTTAATATACTTTGGCTTAAGAGAGACAAATTCTGCTGTTGACTAAATACTTGATTTAATTAATGGTACATTAAATAACTAAATTTACTCAATCAAAATCACCAGAAATTTCAAAGAAACCGAACAAGGCAATACATTTTCTTCAAATGTATGTGTACACTGTAGACATTCCAGAGAAGAAAATGTCCTGTTAACTCTATTGTAGAGTCAATTTGTTTAAATTGTCAATAATAAGTTTAGGCCAAGAGACTTCAATCATTTTGCTGTACATTTTAGAGAAAAGGCACATGTGCATATTTTCACACTTCAGACTTGAGCTCCATAGGAGCTCTTTACTTTAAAACAAGCACACATGGGAGAAACAATCTTAGGCTCTTCTGAGTTCCCAATGCATACTGATCTAGCCTACTGTTTGCTCTTTTGTTGGAAATCAGTAGACATGGCTTTCTCCACACATTTAACTTACTTCCAGTTTGCTCCTATAATCGAACTCTGGGACTGATCATCTAGTTCTTTGTGAACCTTCCCCCTAATATCTGGCCCATGATATACACCATCAGTCTCCTGCATCAGCTTAATGTACTGTGCTCAGCATTTAATCAATTGCTGACTTATACGGTAGTGTGGATGCTATTTGTTTTAGTTAATATCATGATTTTAACAGCTATACTTCCTTTCACCTTCCATATGTTTTGAGCTTTTGTGGGTGCAAAAAGCATATTTGATATTGTACAAATATTTCATCGTGCTGACTCTTTGCAAGATGTATGTTCCTTTTTAAAACTTTCTCTTTAACAAAATAATTAAAATTTCTATGTCCTATGCTTGATGCCAAATTCAGAAAATACTCACCCAAGCAGCTTGAAATCAATTTCTTCATGCTTTGGGTGTTTGAGCTCCTGACAACTTTCAAAAGCAGGGTTAAATATAGTTGTTGGAGACGTAGAGGTGGAATTTGCAAATAGAATGCTCGTATCATATGACTCTCCAAAACAGATGACATGAGTCAGCAGGGGATAAATGAGATTCCAAGTCAGCAGATCGCGGCGTTTCCACATTTGTTCTGTCTCTGTGTTAGCAACATGAACAACATCCAATTTATTTTCTCAACATTGTGAGACGGCATCAAACACACATTTCAGCATTCTCTGTTTATATCTGTGTTCACATCTGAACCTGGAACCATTCCATACCTTATTGCATTTCTTCTGAATCCATTCAGCGAGGGGATTACAGGGTGAGCAAAGAGCTCTCAGAACAGAAGCCGCAATATGTTGCTCTTAGCAATTCGACATATTCATTTGTTGGAACCTTCATTCTTTTGCATTTATTTTCCCACCAACATGTGCATATACATCAACACATTTGCATAAAATATTCCAAGAGCAAATACATAGGGATACGTTTTTTTCTCCTAAGAATGCTGTACAGTTGCCAATGGTTTTTTTCCCCAGTTGGTCAAATTCTTTCAGTCTTAATAAAGTACAGCCAAGTGTGGGGTGTTTTAAGCTCGGGGTGCTCTGAAGGAAATGTGTGCTCTTCATTCATGTCCCCACTGTCAAGCTGAGGGGCAAATCAAATTGACCTGTCAAAGAACAGGAGTTCTTTGTGATTGAATTATTCCATTTCAACCCAAGAAGTGTATTTTCTTTCTCAAATTCTTTCTTTCTTTTTTTGCCTTTTTAGAGTTTCCAGGGGGTATACTCACAGCTGAATTCATTTCCCAGCGAAAACTTATCTTTCCCATCATATGACCAGAGTGTAATAAAGTAATAACCCCTGTGTGCCAAAGGGTGCAAGGAATTTAACACCATGCTTTTAGAAATTCAGTGATCTGACCATTTGAGCACAGTCACATTTAAGTAAGTAGGGCATGCACAACAGCCAAAAAAACTGGCATTCTTTGAATCTTGTGTCTCTCTTGCACACAGAAGTACCTCTCCTAGGGTTGTCTCTTTGCAACGAGCTCAGCTAAACAGTGAATTCCTTTTTCCATGGTCCATTCCTAAGAATGTGTGATCCCTCTGGTCCAAGGCTAAAGCTTCCTACTTTCCTACTAAGTCTGCAGTCTCACCTATTTTCAGACTCATGTCTCTTTTCCAGGATTCATGTATTGGTGACTTAGGGGGTTGTTTATGGGCATTTATTTACTCCTTGGAGTTGGTCTTTGTGACAGAAGCTGCTGGGGGAAAGCAAAAATGTTTGGAGATTTTGCATTGGTTTGTAATTAGAATGTTATCTGATTTCTCGAAATACTCATTGTTTAATGAATGGTTAATACGGGAAAATTTTCCATTAGGTTAGGTTATTTGAATACTCTGTTCCTAATTGGTAGTATTGTTTTGCAGAAGGTTATAGACACTTTAGAAAATGTGGTCTTTTTACACAAAGCATGACACTGAGGTCAGATATGATACTCATACCTTGCTTACAGTTCCTTTTCTACTGCCCCTGAAGATGTGATACTTCAACATCCTTCACTAGATGCCTGATGTCATTTCTCCTCTTTCTTTGTAGACTCCCCCATCGAACTAATTCAAAATAAACTCTTTCTTCATATATCCTCTTGTTTATGTCGTTTTATTAAGCAAAACATTAATATATTCAATAAACTGGCATCAGTCACTCAACAATCACTGCTGTAATCATCATCCGATGATTTGTGTTTTGTTGGGTACATCTATACTTAATGACACATAGTCTCGGAGGGTACAGAAGTCACAGCAGATCCTAGAAAACTAAGAACAATTATTCATGTTATTTTTTTTACAAGTGCAGGGAAATTTGATACGTAGAGTTATCATTGGCAAAAGAAAGACCATGTCTCAAGCTATGGGATGAATCTCTAAAATTCAACCTGGTGAAATGTAGCCTGCAGGATTGCAGGATTATAGGTACTTTCCCCTTACATTGCTGTAAAACTGCCCTTATGAGTTTTAGCTTCTTCCCAAATGGATGGGAAAAAAAAACTTGTGCTTTATAGCCCTTTGGTTTTCTAATAAGCTTTACAGTAATGTTTATTTCAGTAATGGGAGAAAAATAACATATTTCAATAGATTTCTAATTTACATTTGCTTTTTGGGTATCTTCTTCAATCTGATTTTTAAAAAAAGGAAACTGTTATATACAGTAAGTGCTGGACTAGAGAGATGGCTGAGCAGCTAATAGCACACATTGCTCTTCTGGTAGAGTAGTGATAGTCTGTGTCTTTAAGATCCATGACCTCACTAGCCCCAGGTAGTTGGCAAGGGTTCTACTAGCCAGTACTGGCTCCATCCTGTTGAGTGAGCCTGAGGTACAATTAGACAACTGCTGGTTTAAGTCAACATACAAGTGCCACTTTGCACCTTTATGGATATCTTGCTGTGCTGGTCAGTGTTGTCGTTCATAGGCATCATACCTGGCTAGGACTATTGATTTTTTTTCTTCATCTGGCAGCTTGCATAGTACTTTCTGCTACTTTGAAAGGTATACCACATAAGACGGTCATTGAGGTTAGATGTAAATTGAATCATCTCAATCCCTGTGCTAAATAGGCAATGTTGTTAGCAATAGGGACTTGAATATTCAACCATTGAGAGCCAACCAAGGGCTACAATAGTCTACATTGTTTGAGAGTCACTTAGACAATCCTGACTAACTTGAATATAGGTTTCCCATGCCTTATAACTACAGACAAGAATAGCACTCACCCCTTTTCAAAGAAGCTTCTCTTTACAGCCAATGGAGATCATTACAGAAAATCCACCAACAGAACACATTGGAGAGATCAATATATCATGGGAATCAAGCCAGCCCCAATGCATTATCTTCAACACAACTTCTGTGCCTGAGCTTCAGAAAACATAGCAAAAGAGAGAGAACAGAAAGATATGAGATTCAGAGGACTGGAAAGACTGTTGTGAGACTGTGATCCTATAAATGGCTGCTAAATAAGACCTGAGCATTTACAATATGAATAGACATACTAATGTTGAAGGGGAAAAAGCATCTCAAATATACCCACTCCTTGATAAAGAACAATAAGTACCTAATGATGTCTACAAGAGTGAGAATTAATCTCTCCAAGGAAAGAAGGCTCTAGGTGGCCCTTCAAAACTAAATGATCAGCTCAGGAATTATATACACAAGAATCAGAAATGAACTCATCAGCTTATATTTATGTATTTTGCTTTGTGTGTGTGTGTATGTGTATGTGTATGTTTGTGTGTACTTAAATATAATAATAAAATAAAAAGAGGCTATCAATTTGAGAGGAAGATGAAGAAAATAAGAAATGTTTAGAAAGAAACATAGGACATGGGAGGAAATGGAAGAGGGGAAGTGATGTAATTATATTTTAATAAAAATGTATTAAATTAAATAAATTAAATATTTAAATTAAACTAAAATATGACATACTAATAAAAAAAAGCACATGCAGTTCTTAAAGAGGCCCAGAGCTCAGGCCCAAACCACTTGTTACTCTAGGGCCAAGGAATGTGGTGTCTACCTCTGGCCTCCATGGGCATAGCACTGTAACATACTATCCCTCCCCCACATACAAATGATTAAAAATATCGTTTTTATATTAAACTCAGTATTTCATTTCAAAAAGGAAAAGAGGGCAGTGATAGTGCCAGTAACACTTGTGTTCAGCCGTGTTTTGAAGATCAGGACCATTGATGGGGATTGCCATGGAGCAGTTGAAGGAGTAGGAGGGAGAAATATGACCAAACTGCCCTGTACTCATGCATGGAATTCTACAAAACATAGCTGAATGATGAAATTATTTTAATAAATGCTTTAGTTTATGGAACTACTTTTAAAAACAGCAAAGAAGATGGAAAGAAATAAGGCCCTAGAAGTTTGAAAGAACTCCAGTCATCTTCCAGGAAGGCACAATTCTCCAAGTCAACATCCAGCATGGACCCACCACAGCTGCTGTTTACCTTTTAAAGTCTCTTTTCTATGATCTTCATGTTAATAGAATTTTGTTACTAAAGACAGGAAGAAGAGAAGGAAAAGGTAAAGGTCAAAGAGATGGAAATCGGAAGTCATGTTGAATGTCAACATAAAAGAATTTTTATCTTGCCAAAACATTTTCCTGCTTTGGGGCTATACCAACTAAATAAAAATCCGTAAGAGAATTTAGAGAAAAGTATGATTATTTTACTTGTAATTATTTTTCCAAAAGAATGTTTTTTTCAGAAATATTCTTTTCAGAAACTACTTTTAGAATGTATTTTTAGAAGTGTCTTTGTTTATTAGCTCTCCCATGACTGCTGTTTAGCATACTTTTAAGGTAGACAAATGAATGCATGCAAGTGAATGGAGACGGGGAGGATGCCTCAGAGGTAGATGGTCTTCATGCACAAGCCTGAAAACCTGAGTTCAACCCTGTAACTGATGTTGGGAACAAACAACATCTAAGATTTGTGTTATGACCTTCACAAATGAAGGTGCCCACAGTCATACACATATACATGAAAAATTTTAATCGTTATATTCAACATATTACAAACCAAAGTAGATTATGTGCAAGTTTCTTTGAGAAATTATCAATATAAAGAACTTTAATTATTGACCTCTGTTACTTTCCTTTATTATATTAGTATGTTACTAGGCTAATTGCTATGAGTAAAAAATAGGTGTATGGGAGAACTAACAATGAATCATTTGCTTTGCTTATTTTCAGTTTCATTTCATAACATTAAGCACATTTTCTTCTGTATTTGATTAGGACAAACAGACTAATTAACAAGTCTGAAATGACTGGGAATAGGCAATTATTTCGATATACCTCGTATATTTGGACATTCATTTTGGATGATATAAAAATAAAAATTGAAACTTCCAATAGGAATGGTTTGAATGTTGATGATCCTACTCTGAAGTTGCAATATTAACATATTGACTACCCTCAAAAAATTCTTCTATGATATTTTATAGGCCTTGGAATTTTCTCTGAGTTGTATTTTAAAATATACCAAAACATCCATGATGCAAAAGTGAAAATTTGTCTTCCTGCAAACTTGAAGAACACTGGTCCACAGTGTGCCTGAGTTCTAAACGGTTTGATGAGAGCACTGGTATGACTATTTGAGACTCTACACACGCGTGAAGTAATATCATCTTCAGAAAGTTCTCTATTTCCTTTTCCTCTAACAATGAATCATTTCTTTTCATAACTAGACATCATATCTACCACATGTAAATTTACCTTATTATGTTTGAGAAGGTGAAGTAAAAGGAAGCTGGATTCTTCAAAATTAAATTTAAAAGAAAGATTTAAGATAGGGTTTTGTAGAAGACTTATTACTAATTTTTTAAGAAGTTCAGAATGAACACACCCACACCGTAATTCTGGAAGTGATTACCTGAAAACCCATTATCTTAGACAAACAATTAGTCTTAGGATTTCACTAGTAGACAAAGAATAAAAATGCAGACTGATGAAACAGAAACCAGAGAGGAAAGGTCGGAAGCAGACAATGATTGTGGGAAACTGCTGATTGATCGAGCCATGTTACTACAGTTTCAGGCATAGGTAATATGCGTAGAGTTCTGTTGTTGTTTTTCTTTTCTCTTCTTTTCTTTTCTTTTTTTCTGCTTTTCTTTTCTCTTAAACCACTCAAATTTTTAAGCTTTTGATTTGGCCCAGCTCTGATGATTCCATGTTTACCCTGCCTCTTTATACAGCAGGGAATGTTTTTTGTTGTTGTTGGTGGTGGTGGTTTTTTTTGTTTTTTTTGTTTTTTTTTGTTTTTTTTTTTTTATGGTGGGACAGTAATTATTGTAGGTCATGTGACCTCTTCCACAACTATTCAGTTTTATTCTGAAAGTAAGTATGAGAGTAGCTGCAGAAAAGGCATGAATGAATGAGTGAGTGGATCTGAATTCAAAACTGAGTTGGTGGCAAGGTGTGCTGGTGCTGGCTCATAGGCAGCCTGAAACACACACAGCCATCACAGCTCCTTTCAGTCTCTAAGTATCAATCACATATATTTCAATGAATGAATGCATTGGCACACTGTAAGTGTTCACATAAGGAAAGCCAATTGTGATGGAAGTTGCCAAGGTTCATACTCTTCCAGGCAAAGGAGAGCAGAGTGGCTATGGGGCTTAATATTCTCTACCATGTTGGGAAGCTATTTGTTTTGCTTTTTTTATGAAAAAAAAAGACAAAAATGGTAGCAAGGGATTAGATTCTGTGTTCAAAGTAAGCCAAAGGAATATTTCAGAAAGAAAACAAAGACAAAAATACAGTGACTGATGAAATAAACTTTCATTCTTGACAGCAAAAATTCTTTATACAACTGTTGAGATTATAAAATACAATGTTCTTAAAAACCTACACATCACAAATAATATCTCCTGTTTTATTCACATTTTTCTTCAAGTATGTCAGCACTCCAGACTTCATGTGCGATTGGCTTTGTTTTTCCAGTTGTCTTTTTCCTGTACACCAAGTTGGAGCTCTGAAGATTAAGACTGCCCTTTGGTGGTCATGAGGTAAGAAGTGTCCCCGAATAGCCTCATCTCTCCAATCATCCTTTTCCACATTCTTTGTGTGGTCTTTGCAGGGTCCTTACACAAATAAGGTTAATTGCACTGGTACATCGCTGAAAACTAAGTAGCTGAAGGTGTGGGTTCTACTCCATTTGAAAACACTTCTTACAGTATGGTTTGGTTACGTTTTCCATGTACAAAATTCATTCATAAAACCAAAAGTAACACCCTAACAATGATCTGGTCTTTGGGAAATATATCATATGTCAGCTACGGTTGGTCAGAGCTCTGCTGGGTGATAGCTTGTCTAAAGGAGAGCATGTTATAGACAAAGCAAAGGAGGGAATGTAAGGTCTCTGAAATGTTTAGTAGGAATCACTGAAAAATGGATGAGAGAAGTCTCAGAGTGTTCCAGTGTATGAGGTGCACAAGATGGGGCATTCCTTGTTCCTGAGCAAACCTGCTTCTGCTGTGGATTAAAAATTGCTCACTCAGCCGTTGCTTTGTTTCCATCTTTGTAGTGCTCTTGACACCATGCTGCAGAAGAGATAAATTAAAATGGTTTCTGCTTAATCCCCTCAGAGAGGTTTGATGTGCATGGGCTAGAGTATTTTAGTTGAGCAGGCTTAAAACATTATGCTTTTTAAAGCCTAATAGGTGTGTTGGTGTAATCAATCCTAATATGTAACATTTGGGATATATGCACATGCCTCCCAGGTCCCATTTATGTAATAAGAGGAAGAAGCAATGACTCGTTGCTGGTCTGTTTCAGACCATGAAGAAGAGATGCTTAACAATCAAAAAAAAAAAAAAAAAGACACAGTTTCTCAGACAGAAAAGCTTCACAACTCTTGCCTGGAGATAGAAAGGACAGAAAGTTTCTGAAGTCAAGTATTCTGACCACTCATAGACTTGGACACAAAGCAACCATGGTAAAGAATGTCTACAGCAGGTGATCCCTGAAGACACAACCTTTTGCAGGCAATGATACCAATTATTTCAAGAACATTCGATTTCCTTAGTTTTCTTGATTATTTTAAATTGAACTTCTCTTGAAATAATTATATAATTACACTTAGATATTTTCCACTCTCCCATGATGACATCATCTTCATATAACATACTTAAAAAAATGAGAAAGAGGAAATCAATACAAGTCTAGTTTAATACCTATTTAGATTTCAGCATTTTACCCACAATGCTGTGTTTGTGTGTCGGCACATGCACTCATGCACAAGTCTGTTACTTAAGGTCTATTCAGTTTACATGTTGTTGTGGGAAACTCATTTCATAGACAAAATACGGAGCAAATACAACATCCCAGTAATGACCGTCATGTTCTTTTATAGACACTTTACCCTTTTTCTTCCTTTGTCCTTAAAGTGTGGCACTCATTATGAGTTTCAAAACAAAATCAAGTCCTAGAGTGAAATCTTTATCTTATGTCATCTAATAAATTCACTAACGTTACTTGATGTATGAAATCATGTTTCTGTGCCTTGTTTCCTAGTACTCTGTGGTAATGGACATCACAGCTTGCTTTAGCACAGACCCAACAAAGGACTGATAAATATATGAAATACATGGCTTTCACCACATAAATATATTTTAACTAATTTGTATATCTGTTTTTGCCTTTGTTAAGATGTTTACTTCTGTCTGTCTGTAGGTTTTAATAACATAATTACAGGGTCAGTTGCTGATTGCAAGTTTAGTTTTACATGAAAATGCTTACTTTTTCTTCAGAACAGATGAGACATTTTTCATTCTAATTAGCTGAGGATCAATTCCCCCAAGAAACCAGAATTATCCAGTTTATCCTCATATTCAGTAGAATTTAAGATTATTACTGACTATAGTTTTGTTAATTTTATTTTACTCTTTTTTTTCTCACTTGATGCTTGTTCTGCCTTCTCTTAGGAATGCAGGAGTTTCTCACCGTGGATCAAATTAAAACTTTCTGACCAGCAGTGGCATTTAATACACTTTGATGGAATCTTTTATAACTCACATGTCCATTTCATAAAATTTTACATCTTTTGTTTATTTTGTGAATTAATTGTTCATTTTTAATGTTTTAAATACTTACTAGACACTAATATTTAATTTTGTGTAATTTTACATTCCAAACTTACTTTAGAGTGAATTTTCTTCTTAGAGAATCTTTTCCTTGAGCAGATAACTTTGTTGAGGTTCACCACATCAAATTTCCCTATTATGGAATAAATATTTTTTAGGTTTTATGTCTAAGAATTATTTGCCATTAACAGATTCTGAAAATTCTATTCTAGGATTTATTCTAAAGGTTTTATTGATTTATGTTTGCATTTAAATTAGTGATCATGTTTGAGTCACATTTATTTCTTATTAGGTGGCAGGATTATGCTGCCTGACCTCCAGTCTTCCTTCCCTTCCTCCCTTCCATCCTCCCTCCATCGTTCCTCACCTTTCCCCTACACCTTTATCTTTCTTCTTTATTTCCTCCCTGGTTTCTTTCCCTTCATTCTTCTTTTTGTTTCCTTCTCTGTCCTCCTTTCCTCTTCATTCCCATTCCTTACATTCTTCCCCTTCTTTTTCTTCCTTCCTATCTTCCTTTTTCATCTTTTCTTCCTTCCCTTCCCTGTTCTCCCTCCTTCTCTCCAGTCCCCTCCACTATCCTTCACTCTCTTCTTTCCTTTGCTTTTTTTCCACTCTCTTCCTTCTTTTTCTTTCTTTTTTCCTTTCATTATTTCCATCTATTCTTTCTTTCTTCACACTTTCATTCATTTCTATTTTCTTTCCTTCCTCTTTCTGTTTTTTTTCTTTCTTTTTCTTGATTTTGGATGTCCATTTGATCTATTTTCTTCCACTCAATTACTTTTGATCCACTGTAAAAGCAGGCTGGGCTGTGTGAGTCTTTCTTTTATGCACCATTTATATCTATGACTGTTAACTGTAGTATTGTCACCTTGATGAAGTCTACTTATTCAGAGAAATATTCAGGTACACCTGTGAGTGTTTTCTTGATTAGATTAATTGATACCAGATGACCAATCTTAATTGTGTGTGGTGCCTTTTTGGAGTGACCTGGAGATGAAGAAGTGTGAGGGAAAGATTTTGGCTTTTGTAACTGTTTCTCCTCCAGTTTTGGAGGTTAAGTTCATCTACTCTGTTATTGAGGCTAATGATGTCAGAATCCAGCTTCTCCTTTCCTTTTATGGTGAACAAAAATCAGTGGCTCTCCAAAAACCCTTAGGCTTTCAGTACTATATTGGCCCTGCTTATGTATTTAGACTCATGGACTGTAAATCTACCAGGCTTGCATTCTCTGCAGCATACAAATAGCCATTGTTGGATTGTACCATCTTAACAATATTGTGTAAGTCAGTCTAATAAACTCATTTTTAGTATAATAACCATGTCTAATACACAGTTAAAAATATGAACAAGAAAGAAGAAGATGGAAGTAGAGGAAATAAAGGAAGGGAGAGAGAAAGAGAGAGAGAGAGAGAATATCTGTGTATCACATTGTAAAACCTCTCCCTTCTTCATTTTGATCTGGGACAATGGGAAAGATACTTTCACTTACGTTCAGTTTTGTTATTATAAAAATGTGACAAATATATACAATTCTCAAAAAGTCTGGATAAATTCATAAGTAAAATTGTATAGTCTACATTAAGTTTAACACTATCATTGATTAGACTGTTTTGTAGACTCTAAGGCAGTTCTTTGTATTTCATGTGTCAATGATTGTCCTTGATATGTGTTTATGTTTATCATCTATAATGTATAATACTTATTTAGTAATAAATCATTGCTAGATTTCTCCAAACCCTAGAAATCTGCAAATGCAAGTGTTATAGTAAAGGGTTAAATTACTTTATTAAATACATTTAAATGTGATCTTAGATAAGGTGAATAAGTTCTCCAAGGTCACTTGACTTGACTGAAATGAGGCAGAGCCCCAGAAACTCTTCCCCTCATCCCATCCATGAGCTGTTTCATCTTATCCATTTGTCCTCATTTGTGCACTGCTCTCTAGCAGCCTGGCTTAATTTGCTTCTTTCTTCATTCATATTCGCTGCTCCAAACCCATCACAGCCTCCCTTCTAGCCCTGCATCCATATGGCCATGCTCATCTGGGAGGTGGCTGTCTGAATCTGGTGCCATTGAGCCATCCACATCCAGCCATGTGAGGAAGCCAGAAAATGACTTTTGGGTACTATTAACCAAAGTTGGCTTGGTTTCAAGGACACAAGGTGATACACCCTCCATCCTGTTTTCAAGCTCTGGAGCCAGTATCTGGCCTTCTGGAAACCAGAATACATTTGGTGGCTTAGTTTCTATATTTTATTCAAATGACAACATTGAAAGTAAGAATATCAGGTTGGAGAAATGGTTCCCAATTAGGAGATTCATACATGAAAAAATTCTGAAAGTCAAACATGGGTGAAAACATTGACTGAGCAGATTTATTGGAAACTGCAGAGAAGTCCGAGAACCTCCTTTATGTCAAAGATGGGACTATTTTCTTTTCTTTTTTTTTTTTTTCAATCTTTATGGAATGTCTACTATCAGCAGAAATACATAGAGAACACTTTTTGCCAAAGAAATAAAAATTGAAAAGGTTTTTTTCTAATCTTTTTTTGACAACAAATTTCAGAGTCAAATGGCAACATCCACGAAAGTCTTAGCCTCCACAGACCTTTTGGCCAAGATAAATTTATTCACACATGGCCATAGTATATGACTTTGCAGAAGCATTTTTCTACACACTAGAATAACCAGAGACTTGTAGGTATAAGATTTTTTTTTTGATAAATCAACTATTGTGTGTATTGGTGGTGTGTGTGTGTGTGTGTGTGTGTGTGTGTGTGTGTGTGTGTCCATGTGAATGCATGTGTGGGAGACAGGCACACAGTCTGATAGGTTATTCTTCTTCTTTTAAGAGGAAGGAAGGAACCCAGGTCTTTTATTGGAACATGGAGAAATACAAAGAAAGGTTGTACACTTAAACCAACCCTGAGAGATCTTTTATATGAAGTTTCATGTAAAACAGAGTAGTCCTGAGCAGTGACAAAAATGTCAGGATGTCTAACAAGAAATATGAAAACCAAGTTAAAGTGTAAAAATCATTACAGTTTTCTCACTTTAAACGCTGCCTAACTCTATAGCTAGGACTGTGGTCCAGGCTGTAGTTCAGTGGAAGCACAGCTGGTCCCAGGAAGAACTGGCATTCACTGTGTCAGGCAAGGGCCAAGGCCACCTCTATCAAAGACTGCTAGAAGGCACTGGACAATAACCTGCTTTTCTTAGAACAGAAGTCAGGCAGCTTGAGACAGATGAGCAGGAAATGAGGCTGACTTCCTGATCCCTTTAGCCATTAGCTGATGCCCAGGGCAATGAAATTTGTTTGGCCTTTTAACATTTACCTGGCTATTTAACTACAAACAGTAATGAGAGACTTAAAATGATCCTTCATGCTTTAGTGGATCAGGCTTTAATGTGTCCGATTGACCCTCGGCAGTGAGTTGTTTCCCTGAACACATTCTCCACGGACAAATCTTTAGTAATAAACATACGGATCTCAGCCATCAATAGACAATGGCTCTTATGTCCTTACAGGTATGCATAAATTAAATCTTTAAGTAAATGCAACTCGGCAGAAGCTTGCTTATACATTATTGTCTGTTTTATCAAACATAGATTTCAGAGCTTCCCTTTCTGCTTGATGGAATCAGCAGAAGATGGGTCCTTTGGCTCATCAACATGCCTGTGCACTCCCCATAGGGGAAATACTTGATCTTATTTTGCTGATTCATCACAAAGCTTATGCCTACATATGTTCCTCATATTGAGCGTTTTGTGCGTGATACAAATTCACAGCTGCCTTATGGCTCAGCTGATTGACTCATCAATGCTGCAAACTAAATGGGCCACTAAGATACCTTCAAACAAAAATGTGCATTTGTGGATTCTTATCAACAGAGCTTTTACAGGTAAGATATATGGTGTGCAATTTTCTGTGGAATTTAGAATGAGCTATAGAATTTAATCTCCAGCAAAGCTTCTAAGTATTACTGAGAAGATCAAGAAATACAAGTGAAGCTACTTGTTCTTTCTTTGGTGCAGAACACAAAACCCCCAGTTCCTGTTTTCCTATAGATGGGGCTATAATGCCTTACAAAATACTTCAACAAAAGTATTATTTGGGTAGACCAGATTACTCATTATTTTTAGAAGATTTTACAATTGGTTGTGCTGTTCTCCAAAGATTCTTCAAGAATCCCCACCCACTTCTCCCTTGCTGATCACTCTTGCTTTCAATTCACTCCTTCATTTTATCATTCAATTGTTTGGGCTTCAGTAGCTAAAGATAAAGACAGAAAGAGTGTGTATGTGTGTGCGTGTGTGTGTGAGTGTATGTGTGCGGTGTGTGTGTGTGTGTGTAAATGAAAGAAGGGAATGGTGTTAAAATAGCAATAATAAAATATAAATAATAATAATAAGCCACATATAAAATAATTAAAACATTCAAAAAATTCTCTAAAACTCAACTTAAGTCTCACAGGAAAGGCTCAGAAAAACACATACACTTCAACTTGAAAATGATCTTTTCTAGCTTAGAAAGACATTGGGACAATACGAGGACAAAAACTAGCTAAGAAGCAGAAAACTGTATTGTATGTTCATTGTTAGTAGCCGGAATACAGTGTTGTGCAAAAGGTGTGGGAAAACCCAGTGATGATGACGTAGGGAAAACTCAGTGATGATGACGTAGAAAGTAGGCAAGGAAGCAGCAGAGGGTCAATGCTGAGCCTGGGATGTCCAAGCATCTGGTGTAATCATTGTGTAGGATTGCATTCATAACCTAGGCAGATAATGTGGTTTCATGTGAGCAGAGGTAATTGAGAAGTCACTCCATGGGTGCATAAAGAGTCAAATTAAGTTAGTAGTCGAGAGTATGCAAACTGATGGCTGCCTAGATATGAGATATAAATTTAGAAAATTAAGAAAAAGTCCACAATTCATTGTAGAACAAAGTAAAGTGGGGCAGGTGAAGGTGACTTGAAAGAGTCTGAGTTGTGGCTGGAACAGGCTGAATTAGATAACTGTTATAGAAAATTCCAGACTGGCTCCCTTACAGTTGGGTAGGGACAAATAGGCACAGAATAGGGTCCTCCAGGACTTGTGTGCTACATCAACTCCTCAACATCCAGTACCACCAATTTGGGAATTAGGAAAAGCTACTAGGCTCTAAAGCAGGCTTTAAAACTTTCAAAAAAATTCTCTAAAACTCAACTTAAGTCTCACAGGAAAGGCACAGAAAAAACACATACCTGGGTTCTCAACCTGTGGGTTGTGACTCTTTTGTAGATAGAAATCCCCTAAGACCATCAAAAACAACAAAGATTTTTACATTGCAATTCATAAGAGTATAAAATTACAGTTATGAAATAGCAACCAAAATAATTTTATGGTCATCACGACATGAGAAAGTATGTTAAAGGATCACAATATTAGAAAGATTGAGGACTACTGCCCTATACAGTTACACTTAGGAATATTAGTCTAAAGGACAAAATCATAACCCAAATACTGGAACAGTGAAAATATAAGATCAGGTATCATCAGACAAAGCAGATATGAGGTTTTGGGTGCTTATTCAGCTTAATCAAAGCCTAAAGACATATCAAGTGCACGTTTTGTTTTGTTCTCAGAAGCAGTTTGCACTGCAAAATGTCTTATATTTGTATCCATCTTCTGAAAACTCCCTTTCACCTGCCTACTTCTGTCACTGCAAGGAATCTTCCTATTCTGTTGCATGTAAATTTAAAAAACACACTACTGCCTTTGCTCCAGGATCGGTGACTGAGCTCCGGCCCCTCCCAATTTCCTTTTGTTTCTCTCCGCTTAGCTCTGCCATGCCTCCAGCACTGACCCAGCTTTTCTTTCCTACCTGCCTTTGCTCCTAGAAGGGTTGTATTACCAGCCCCATCCAAGACCTTTGAGTCTGAAGATAAAAAACATGCACTCTGTTCATTACTTTAGAATATGACCGATAGCACAAATGCTGGGCATAAATGCCCCTGGACTGAAAATAAGTGCCCTTCCTTAACAATTTGTGATCTCTGTCTCTCCTTCAGTCCTAAACTTAATGGCTCATAACAGCTAGCCCCCAATGACCTCCATGGCCAACCTCAGGTGGCAGAGACCATCGATTTGACCTTCCCCAAGATCTTACATGATTGCTGTATGCTTTTCATTCCTAAACCTGGCCAGAAAAAAAAAAAGAGCAAACCCCTCACTTTTCCTGCATCTACCTTTTCTCCCAGGACCCAGAAGTCCCACCTCTACCTTTGGACCAGCAATTGACTCCAGGCCTTTGTTATTGACATAATCAAGAACCAATTATGGGGCCAACCTTAGTATCAGCACCTCCCCCCATATCTCATTGTTCTGATGTCCTAACAGCATGATAACAAATGAAGTATTTTGTCACACAGCAGAAAACAGTCAAATTGGTGGGACAATGTTCCTCGCCAGTAGCTGAATTTTTAAGCTTTGCAGTCAAAACCAACTTCAATTACATCTCTACGAAGTCATGTTGGCTGCTCAATTGAATCTAAGCAAAGCCCCATGGATCACTTTTGAGAGTAAGGGATCTGATTCCTGTTTTAAGAATGGATTGAAAAAAATCTAAACAGTCTAGAACAGTTCCTTTAATACTTGAAAAGGAGAATTATTGACTGTGCTATTTGTTTCTGTGTTTACTACGTTCTACTTTTTACTGTTATTTGTGGAGAACGATGGCATGTTTATTATAATCCTTCTGCTCCCCTGCGTTGCTGAAAGCTCATGTACCCTCTGTTTACTGGGTATCCTGATTGCATGAAGGGTCATATTAAGTAAATGACATACATTCTTTTCATTTATGTGAATGCACGATGTCTAATTACCTGATATTGAGATTATAGGGTTCGTCTCTTCCATTTAACAGCCCATGACTATACAAATGAAACTGCAAGAATTTTGTATAACTGCACGCTATGTCAAGAAACACTTTTTAGTCATTTGAGAGGCCTGGCAAGGTTGCACATGCAACTCACATATCTAGATTCCCTTAGAAGAATCACTGTCTTCACATACAGATTCACTACTCATGACTATAGCTTTTCTATTCTAGATAAATAAGAGGTATAAAATAGATAGATAAAAAGATAATAAATAGATAGATGATAGATATATTGATGAAATGTAGGTGATAGATATGATTGGCAGATGGATAATAGACAAATAACAGACAGATAATGGGTAATAGATGGCATTCATAGATGGGAGTTAGATGATAGATTTTAATAACTACAGATCTATATGATATATAGATAGGTACCAAATAGATAATATGGAGATAAACAGTAGATAGATGATGAAAAGATGATATTCAAATGGTTGAGTGTTAGATAATTGACAACTGAGTGACAGACATGGGCACTTATACTGGGCTGCTCTTGAAGAACATGAGAGCATTTTGATTTGAATCTTGTCCATGAAACACACAATTCTACAAAATTATTGCACTACAAGGTATGAAATAAATGAACCTGTGATATTGTACTGAAATGCTGTATGAAGTTATATTATTATTTCCCTTTCCTGAAAGTGGGTCTCACAGTATAGGGGACTACCAGATGTAAGTTAGCTGTGTCTTCAGGGGGCCTGTGACAATTACCTTATCTCTGCCAAATAAGAAAAACCCTAGAGTCAAGCTGTACAATTTGTTATGAGAAAAAAAAGAGATACTACTAATATAAATTAATCTCTATAACTTGATTATTGTGGAGACAAAATAGATAAGACAAATTGAAAATGAACAAGCCAATTAATGTAAGTAAATAATACATCTATGTAACACATACATGATATAGATTTTATGTGGCTCAAATTGGAGTTTACATTCTAAAGTGCATTTCCAAACTCAGACTTCTCAGGACGCAACAGTTACACCTCTCTGTCCATATTAGAGAGTGGTTAAGCTGTGGTTATAATTTCATGGTCAAATCACAAGATTTGAATCAAAGATTCATTTTTAAAATGAACAATTAAAAGTTAATACAGTAAATATAACATTTTTCAGTTTTTTTTCTCCCATCATGAAAAAAAAATAAGAAAACCTCTTTTAAGGCATCCTTGTGTAGAGCATAGCATAACTACAGAAGGTTTAATATTAAAAACTGCAAAAAATTATTGCTGCATAAGATACCAATCATTTTGGTGCTCTCAACATGGTGTCATCTTTATCTTTACCTCAGATTTTCAAGGAAGAAAAACAAACATGGAAGATACAGAAGTAAGAAATCCAGATAGCAACAACAACAACAACAAAAAGACAAAAATATGTGAAAGCCCTAGTTCCTTTGTGGGCCTTGTCACCTGTCACAGTTAGTAATATCATCATTAAAATCCTAATAGTATCCAAATAAAACATCCAAATGTAACACAACTGAAAAAGGTCCATAATATGTGCAAATTTCATAGCAATGTGTTAGAAAATATGGCACTTGGTGCAAGAAATTAGAGTTTGCACTTTGAAATATTGCTGTAAAAAACATCTAAATTTGCAATAGTCCCCTCAGGTCATCTATCAAGAAGGAGGCTGTGAGACTTGCTGGCTAGCTCAAATAAAATTGAGAAGCATTAAACGGGAAACCAAATAATGATGATGAACATGATGATGATGGTGGATATGAAGATGATGTTAAAATGGATAAATAAATCACGTTAAAAAGAGGAAAGAAGAGTTTAGCAACTAAGCTCCTGCGACAGTCACCTAAAATCTTTCAGAGCAGTCATTTGTAAGAAAAACTTTGTAAGTGCACAGTGAGAAGCCAGGAGACATCATTTTTGCATGTTTCACTGCAGAGAGACAGGAACAAATACACATGGGGGGTTACAGAGAAAAAGAGAAAGGAATAAAGACAGAACAAAGACAAATACACATACTGAGAGAAGGAGAGAGAGGGGGGAGGGGGAGAGAGAGGGAGAGGGGGGAGGGAGAGGGAGAGGGAGAGGGGGAGGGAGAGGGGGAGGGAGAGGGAGAGGGGGAGGGGGAGGGGGAGGGAGAGGGAGAGGGAGAGGGAGAGGGAGAGAGAGGGAGAGAGGGAGAGGGAGAGGGAGGAGAGGGAATCAGAGACATACAGAGGAAAAAGAAGATAAAAACTGAGAAATAACGTGACAAAGGGAGAAGGAGAAGCAAGTGATACTAGGGACTCATTCAAATCTTTATCATAAAATGTCTTGAAGAAATTGTGAGAAAAATATGAGGCCGTTCAAGAAGAAAAATTCTTAGCTGAAGAGAAACAGAAACTAAGGAAAGACCTTGATTATTGTATAACACACAGCATATTTTAATACTGATAATAACTGCTACTACAGTCCAACAATAAAAGCACAGTTTCCTCTCATTTTAACCCAGAACCTGTCCAGCATACTTCATCCCTTATAAATTTCTACCCCCAACACTTATTTTGAAATCACAGCTTCAGTTGTACAGAGAAAGTCAAGCAAGGGTCTTTGCAGTCTCCTTGAAGTCTGTGCACAGTTTGAGCTTGCCTGGCTCAGAAAGCCTGGCTGCACCGCGGCTCACAGCTGCGCTGGTCTGAGCACCTCTGAGATCTTTACCTTCAGACACATTCATTCAGTGATCCCTATTTTATCTTTTTTTAAATAAAGGTGTTCAGAATCATAAAAAACAAATACATCATGGGTTTGGGGATTGTTTTCTTCATTTTCCTTTGGCTGGCTCACGCTGTGATAGTAGAATCATTCTTTATCCAAAGCGCCGGCACGCTGGTGCCATCAAACAGTGATGATTTTTGCCTTATTGCATTTAGCAGCGCTTCGGCGTTATGGCTGCATACGTCCTCGGGGAACAGAAGGGGACTGAAAAAAAATAGAACCAAACAAAATAAAGACAGAAAGAAATAATCATCAGAGAACATCCTCAGGGAACACAGAAAAGCTAAGCCAAAGAAAACAAGGCTTAAGCTGTCCTGAAACCGGTGTGAACCTGTTATGGGGAAAATATGTGTTTGATAGAATTTAAATTATTTAGGACCTTGGGAAGGGGCTGTGTTCATCTTCTACTTTCACACAAGAACGTCTGCAAATTATTTTATTTATCTCTTTGTCTTATTCTGTACTGTTGTACCTTTAAATCTTGCTTGCCTTCTTCAGCTTAGATCAGGTAAGTAAAGTTGTTCATGCTTGGCTTTCTTATTTATCTTGCAACATATTACCGTAAGTTTCAAAAGGACATAAAAAGATATTAAAGTCATTACAGTTTTTATACTGATCTCATCTTTGCAATACCAAGGAACTTGGGTTATACTTTTTCCTGTTGTTCATTTTGTTGGGAAATCAACAAAAATGAGCATAATTGAAGGGTTTGATACTCTTTTTAAGTAACAGAACACAAAATGACCTTCACTCTTCCAATTAGATTATTCCAAAAAGGAACAGAAGGGAAAGGAGAGAGAGGGATGTTTAAGCACAAAGAGAAGCATGAGTGGTCTCACCAGGAGGACACAAATTTTATGTCTACTCTGCCATTTTGGCCTTTTGTACTTCTTCTGGTCAAAATGTAGAGACAAATTTATGATGAGAAGTGACTAGATTCAGATGATATCTTTTTTCATGTTGAAATTTCTTTTCTTTTCAAGTTTATCATATATTTTTTATAAAATATGTTCTGATCATAGTTTCCTCTCTTTCATTTCCTCCAAGATTCTCCCTACCTTTCCAGCCATCTAACTTTCATTCCATTTAATAGACAGAGCAGCAGAGATGCCCATTCTCAACTCTAGGATGTCTGCACTATACCATAGTGAGAGGGTGTCTATTGGAGACATCTGGACCTCTTGGAAAGAGGAACTCGGTCTTACTTGAAGGTCTTATATTTTCTACTTGATACAATGTTTGTGCAGGGCTGGTCTTCTTATTCACCAAATGGGCCAAACTGGGTATTTTCTCTTGAGTTATTGAGAGAAATATGTAAAATAGTAATTATTCTCTTTTATTTGAATTTTCTTTCTTCTTTAACTTGAAGCAAGGAGTAGCCATGAGCTCTACTTGTTCCCATTACCTTTGTAATAAGGGAAGGATCATACCCCCAACCTATGAGGCACAGTTGCCCAGAGAGGCTAAAATGTGTGGCAATATTTCTTAGCAGAGAACTCAAGCCAACTGTGAATTACCACAATAGCTGTAATTTATTATTTTGAACATAAGTAGTGTGGTGTGCTGAAAATGTGGAGTGGAAACCAAAGAGAAATATGAACCTCTTCCCATCACAGAGAGCTAAATATCCAGACAAACACTGGAGAAATTACTTTTAGATTTCTGTTTTAATTATGTCTACCACAATAGAACATCTCAGGAAAGCAAAGATATTTTTGTAGTCTCTATTTATTAGTTGTTTAAAATGATTCAACCCTCTTAATAGACTACAATGTATTATAGTTAACAATGAAATTCAAAATATGAAAATAAACAATGTGGCCAGTAACAATGCAGTCTTAGACTGAAATGATGAGGAAGTTTTCTAGATAATGCTTCTTGTTTTAAGAGGAAAATGAGCTATCCATAGCATCTCTGCAGATGAGTAAGTAGATTATGTTATATAAGAAAAGACCTTAATGCAGGGATCCTGCTTTTATATTCTAAGGGCTAACCTCTTTGTTAGATCACTAGCTGCAAACTGTGAAGAGATTTTTAAAAGGCGTGGTTTACCTCAACATTACACAGTTATTTCTCAAAGATGCAAGCATGAGGTCAGTCTCTAAGATGGCTCAAAGATTAAGAGATGCTGTTTGTCTTGCAAAAGACCCACTTTGAGTTGCCTGCATTTTCATAAGGTAGCTTATAACTGCCTATAACTCAAGTTCAAGGGCACTCAGTACCCTCTTCTTCCCTCAGTGTGTTCTTATATACATAAAATGCATATATACAGCATATATATACTAATATATATATATATATATATATATATATATATATATATATATTATTGAAAGATAGGTCTTGATTCTAAGATAAAACGGGGAACATTTTACTTCACATTAAAGTGATCAGTAAATAAAACTCAGAATTTTAAAAATAAACCTTTTGGAGTGTCATATTTAAAGAATTAATATATACAGTTTCTAAAGAGTTATGTTTGTGTAGCAACTGAATCAAGAGCTATTATTAGCTAGTCTCTATAACTACCCTACAGATTCAATGAATTCAATGAATAGTAGGTTTGTTTAATTGATACGATACACAATTTGGTCCTGTCAGTCTTCCAGATGATAAAATAGAGGAATATAGAAAAATGTAAGTAGATTATGTTATATCTTGTGTCCCTTAATATTTCTATTCTTTTAATGAATCTTGTCCATTAAAATTAGTGTTAAAGATATTTTCTAAAGACTATGCTAGCCTCCAAATATTTAAAATGTTTGGTACAATTGTTGTCTAGGGCTAAAAATTATGAAAATCTTTTGTTAAATATAGACCTTTTTCAACTCCAATGCTTGATATTGGTCTTATTAGTCTAGCCTAGCATTAGCCAAAGATTATTGTATCAAATTACCTCATCAAGGGAGTTGAGTGATTATACAGTTTTAGACATAAGTCTTGATCCAGTTGTTATTCAACATGACTCTGAAGCTGTCACTGGGCTAACATTATTGTCAATGGGGCTTTATTACTCTGGTGATCACAGAGTAGAATCCATTTACATCCCTTTACTCTTCTGGAGATTTCCTTCATTCCCAGGTTGGCGAAGCCCTTTCTGTCTCCAGAGCAGCAAAGGTTACTTGAGTCTTTTACACTCCCCTTCCTCTAATGCTCGTGCTGCATTTTCTTTTTTCTTCCTGGCTGTGATAAAATTTAGTATTTCTACATTTGTAGGTTGATATCTCTATCTCATAATGATGAAGTTAAATCAATTATTTCTCTCTTCTTTAGTTTGTTTATTCTGTGTAATATTTTAAAAAGCACAAGGACTATTGGACATGGAATGGTTACAATCTAGAAAGAATGTTATTCTGCCTAATCATGTAGCCTCAGATAGAACATAAGTGGTCTGAGAAGTCTCTATCCCCTTCGAAAACAATACACTGAGGAAACTGATGGGGTCTAGATGACATAGCACAATGCTGAGTCCTGCGAAAGGTAGTAAAGAAACCTGACAATATCCAGGGGTTACTTTATTCTATGATATTATAATATTATAGAGAATTACCACATTAATCAATGCAAAGGGTGAGGGCTAAGATGAGAAAGATTGAGAGAAAAGGGATTGCTGTCATTTAAATCTTTCTAAAACTACTGTTGTGAGAAGACAAGACATTTTAATCCCTGGCTCCTCCATATTCCATAGCTTATGTGTTCAGTAATCAATGAAACTGTGCTGCCCACTCTCTATGACTAGATACGGCACAGGCACAGAAGTGCACATCTGATCAACTAGTTATGGTAGATGGATTACCAAGAATGCTAAACCTGATGCAGTACTAAATTTGTAACATAAAGGGCATGAACAGATGTCTTGTGTATTATCAAAATATGTATGAGAATATTATTAAAAACACAAAAATATGTTGAGTCTAAGATGGCCATTAATGTATACACTTAGAATGCCTAAGTGTAAGTAATAAATATATTCATATACTTTGACTAATTGTCTCAGGGCCCTGGTACAAAAGCCATGTGACCTTGAATTGAGTTAATAACAATCTTAATTCACTAAGACGACAGTGTGTTCAATTATAAACCCAGTCCTAATAAAATCTCAAAATCCCACTATTAGAAAAAAACATCTATTCCCCAGATGTTTATGCTCTAACTTCTAAACTGTGACCACATTAACTACATGGCCAGAGGATAACCCATATGTGTGATGCAGGCCATGAGCTGAGATGAAGAAATTGTCCTGAATCATCAGGCCACCTCAATTCAATCATATAACTTCTTACACGTAAAAAAGCTTTCTCCTGCTAGGGTCAAAGCAATTAATAAAAAATGCAGAAATCACTCCCACGGCTAAGAATTTGACTCAATATTTTTGCCTGTAAAATTAAATTAAATAGACCACAAGTTAATGAGTAGGAAAGCCTCTATATGATGGGCATGTTTCACGTTTGTAAATCTCAAAGACAGGAGACTTCAGTTTAAAATTTTAAGGAGTTGAGCACCACCCGCTAGTTGAAGAAGGAGGAAATATTACTGCCCAGCAGCGTTCAGAAAGGAAGATGCCGTTGTCAATTGAGTTTAGTTTTGTGTGAGACCTATACTAGACTTCTGACAAGATGAACTGGAAGATAATAAATCTGCATTTTTATAAATCCCTAAATGTATGGTGTCGCAGCTGTAGATAACTAATTCAGAGCTCTAATAAATGGTATATATCATTCCTGTCATGGTTTGAAGTGACAACCAATGGGTTTATATCTTTGACTTGCGGCTACATTCCTCTGTGGTTGGCTGAACTTTGAATTCAAAATTGGTGTAACTTTTCAAGCTCCCCTAAGCAATGTGTCTTCTCTCAGGTGTATGTTATATTGCAAAGCAATATTATTCACCTGGAAAGACTCACATCATTCTGTCATGGTCTCTATGTATAAGCAGGTCATGGTATTAAAAATCTGAAATCTGAAATCTGTATGTGGGAACATGGAAGGAAGTCTGAAAACCTCTTCCTGCTTTCAGTGAATGCACCCGGGCAGCTGCAGAGTCCCATCTCATTCCCCAACTGCCACCTCCTTCCATCACTGACCCACAGTCACCGGTTCAGGGACTCCTGAAGTAGAAACCTGGAATTAATTGCACCAATTTTCTGGGTCTAAGTGATGTCTGTTTGGTGACCCAGGGTTGTAGAATGAATAGTTACCTGCCAGGATACAAGCAGTAATCTCTCTGTAGATTCATCTTGGAGCCCATCATGTTCCCAAGATATAGAGCTCAAGTAGCTTCTGCTGAAGTTCTGGTTTTGTTTTAATCAAGATATGTTTTTCTTTTTTACTTTCATTGCAGTCAAGACTTCTGTAGTACAAAACGGAAGATAATGATACAATCACAGCTCAGCTACACTTGTTAACGAGCTACCTTGGACTAGAAATGATGTCAGCAGTATTGCTATTAACAAGTTAAATAACACCACACGCGTTAGTTACAACACAGTATTCTGGAAGGTAGAAGATGCTAAATTGGGAGGAAAGGTCAACCCTGAAAAACAATCCTAAGGTAAGGAAAGAATTAGCTCACTTAAATGCTTGGTCTAATAGATAGAAAATTCAATGCAGATAAATGCAGAATAATGAGTCTTGCAGGATGTAATAAAGAGCATAATATGTGCTTAATGCGAAGGTACTCCAGCATATTGACCTGGAGAGAGATAGGAGTTATTTTTAATAAAATTCTATATTAAAGATTATTCAGCTCCATTATTATTGGGGAAAATGCAGTGTGTTTTGTTAGAACTTACCTGAAGGAGCACATCTATTCTAATTGCTGGACATCCTCCAAGAAGCACACTTAGTATGAGCGTTAAAGGGGCAACTTGTAAGACACTCTAAATGAAAGCACTTATCAGATATATAAGTTTGGAAGCAATTATTGGGAAAACTGACCACTTTCTCTTTGGTAAGTCAGATGTGTTACGAAACGGTGGAACAAAGGGGGTGTCAGGAACTCAGAGAGCAAACAGACTGCACTGCAACGGAGTAGAAACTGCTCGTTAAACCTACCTCTTGTTCTTCAGCATCCACTTTTATCAATGGTCTGACAATTCCATTAACTTCTCTGGCAATTACAAATCCTGGCTAGCAAATACCAGGCAGGTAGTTCTCTCTGACAGTTCTGCTTGTTGGCAGCCAATTTACATCATGGGGATCTGGCAAGTTGGGACATTAGGGTTCCGGTGCTTCCAAATGAGAACTTCAGGTGATAAGGCTGCTTTTAGAGCTTTTGTCTTACTGGTGTCCTGCTGAGACTCGATTCCTCTGCAGGTTCCTGGGAAATTACAGAATTAGAGAGGCTGGCTGACTACCATCAATCAAGATAAATGATTAAGCAATGGATATTGAAAGGAAGGGTGGGCACTAAAATGTCCTCCGAAGGCAGGCAGACAAACCCCTATCCAGAGTCAGATACTCCCAATAATTGAAGGAAACATATTAGATGAAAAACTGATACTATAATATCTGAAGCTGCTTAGTGCTCTGTGTGTAAACTCACTCATGTCTTCACCCCCATGTAAGACCACTTCTATGTGCCTGTGTCTATCTGGCTTGCTACATCTCTCTCTCTCTAGGAAAATCATGAGAATTAGCAATTATTATTATCACTAGTAAACAAATGAACAAGGTTGGATTGCCTGGAAATGTGTACAGCTAATTTCTAATCCTAGATCTTATGAGTCAAGCTTTGAACTGCCATTGGTGGTTGGAACTAGATGATGCTTTTTCTATGTTTCTGAAATTAGAGAACGTGTTGTATGGCCTTTGATTTTATTGTACTAAGAGCCAATACTAGATACCTTTCTGGCACCTACTTGTTTCAAAGAAAAATAAAGTCGAGCTCTCAAGTCATAGAAATACCGGAGGTGAGCACCATTAATATTGGACCACATAGTCTGCGCTTTTTAAAAGTTAACTTCCACACCTATAAAATATAGACATTGGAGTTGTTCATCACCAAGTACAATCACACATACAAACATAGCTTAGAACTAGGAAACAGAACCTTCAGACTAAAATAAAGAATATAGTGTTAGAATATGTATCAACAGTGCCCTTAGAATCACAAGACTTTACTGTGAAATTTGAAACTCCAGGTCAGGTAAAAGGGAGAACAGAAACAGGATGATGGATCTTGAGGACAAATTTATTCTGTGAAAGTCACATGCACTCCACCTTTGTCTACCGAGTGAAGCAAAAAAAAAAAAAAAGCTGTATTTTCATCACAAAGGGCAGTTCACTCCCTTACATAGCTAAACACTGGCTTGTTTGCATATTTGTATCAAAATATTGTTGTAATTTTGTTGTTTTGGTTGACGTAGACCTGAAATATTTTTGAGTAGAGCTGGAAGTTCTGACTTTTTGACCAATGAGTTACAGCTCTGTGCAGTGACACTGCCATTAACAGAACCTGACACAAGGAGGGATCATTTTGATTTTCAGGGACTCAAAAAATTGTGCACTTTTCTGGTTTTACATTTTTTTCTGGGGAAGGAGGCTGAGACACTATGTTCTATCATAACATTTCCCTAATTTCAATAGCTCAGATTTTACCAAACATTAAATAAACTATAAAACAGTAAGTTTGGAGCTTCAAGTGGATTTGCCAGAGATTTTCTATCACCAGATGATCTGTGGCTATATGACTCATTTGTGTCTCTAGAATTCAGGAGGAAAAAGAGTTTATTATAGTTCCAGTTTCTCTAAACTGATGAAGCTAAATCAGCCTGGAGATGTGTCTGGCTGAAGTGTGCTGGTGTTGTTACGTTCAGAGGAAGCAGGATGAGAAAGAAGACATTATTAATATTGAAATGCCTATAATCAAAAAATAATACACACACAAATTGAATACGACTTCATGTATAACTGGTACAGGCTAGTTAACAGCAGCTAAAACCCTTGACCATTAAAGAATAAGAATCTGGATGGTTGGATCAGGAAACCCTTTAATATAAGCAGAAATGAGTACCAGCTAAACATTCCAAAATGCCTTTCTATCCCCAAGATTACCTCAAGACATAACATTTTTCCTTGAGATTCTCAGATGTTTATCTTCTACAGTAAGGATTGTTTTTCATGTAATCCTCTCAGCCTAGAATGTTCTCAAACCCTCTCTTCTATATTACGCAGCCCAGAAGAATCTTCCATTTGTAGATCACAGATCACCATTCACAAGCAGGCCTGGATGATCACAATGTAACATCTGTCCCTCTCTCTAAACAAGTCACAGAGAAGCAATGATGAGCGTGGTGACTGCATTCACAACAGAGACATGGGCATCGTCTGTGGGATTCAGGGAAACTTTGGATGACTTGAATGAAGGATGAGTTTCTTCTATATACCAAGGTATTTCTATACCATCTCTGTACAAGCACACAATTCACAGCATGCCTTTCTCAGAGATTATTAACTCTACCTGGTCTTATTGTTAACCACATATTCTTGTTGTCTTCAGCTTCCAATTCCCACAACACAATTAGATCGTAAGAACTAATGTAAAATTTCTTCAACTCAAGTCAACCTTTGTTCTTCAATTATCAAAATATAAGAAGTAAAGTATTAATATTTAAGATCATAGTTGTATATTGGAAAAGTCCTTAAAAACGTATGTGGTTGTAAAGACTCAGCTATAATTTTAAGTGACAGTATAACATGAGTAGCTACCAGTGAATCCAGTACATAAAAAGGACATATGTTCTTCAAATCTAACATCATTAGTATTCAGTGACAATCATTTACCATCAATGTCAGTGATACAAACAAAGCATAACATTTCCACATGCCTCATATTTTCCAAATCTGTAAAGATTTCAAGGTCAATAATTTAAAATCAATCCATGGATGACTCATATTTAAACGTCACTTTTTTGAAGGTTACCTTATTTTTTCCTTTTTTCAGAGACACAAATGTACACACAAACATAAATGGAGCCACATGAGGCGAGAGACACATGCATTTACATAGCTTAGAGGATGAAAAAAATTACATCAATAAGAACAACATTGATGATGCTCACCAGAAATAAGTCCTTAGATGTTAAATATTCATTTACAATAAAGCAGAAAACACCAGAAGCAGGCTTCGGATTTATAATGGCTCCCAATGCCCACATTTTCTTAAGCATTTGTTTTTTTTTAAGCTGAGATCTTCAAATAGCCAGATTTTCAATGAGCAGGATCCTCAGAAAGACTTCATCATGTGATGATGCTCACCATTCTATTATATCTCAATTTAATGACTGCTGTATTCTATTCAAATTCTCTTGGCTCAGTCTCACAGTTGCCTTAGTAGCTATCCTTCATGTATCTAAGTGATATGGTTGAATTAGGTGTCTCCACCATTTCTGTCTTTAATTAACCGGTTTGTGGACTCAGTCTTTGAAGGTGGCAGAAACAGACCAGAAGCTAAGGAATACAATGGGCTCTAGAAGCTGGCACAAGATGATATTATATCCCCCTATTGAGTTTCAGAATGGCTGAATCATCTTGGTTTTAACCCTGTGAGACTTGGAACAATTTACGTAGAAAACTGCAAAGAAAACGCTGCTGGTTTAAACAATGAAACCTTGGGTAATTTGTAATGATGCAGTAGAAAACACACACAGCCCTGTTAAGGAGGGAGTACGAGTCTTTCTTGTGTTATATTTACAACCCGCAGTCCTTTGAGTTCACATGTAGACTGGCTAATTTCCAACCAATTAGGGAGCACTGTGCCTACCTCCCCATTTGCCATATGGCTTCCTTTCATGGCCATCAAGGGACATCTAGGAATTAGAAACCAAAATCTGAAAGCTGAGTTGTTTGCCTTACCGTGTTGACAACAGCTCCTGTATCCTCAGCCGCTAATATTCCGCTACTAAATCTACGTTAAAAAACATAAAAAGAAAAATAGCAGCACACTAAGGAAAATAAATGTTCAGATGAATTCATGTGCTTTCCACTAGAGAGGATAATAATAAATCTAGCAGGCAGTACAAATTGCCCTCTAACTTTAGAGTCACCTCGTCATTCCCAGGGATATCAGGAGAATTAATGGTCAAACATGTTAATAGAATAATGGAGCGTCCTTAACCATTTCTAGAGGAGGAAAGGGAGGGGTGTGCTGGATGCTTATTTTATGGCAATTTATGTCAGTGTAAAAGTTATAAAGATTGCCAGAAAGTAAAGGAGCATGATGTAGAATCAGTAGAGAGACTGTAAAATCAATATCTGTAGGGTTTTCAATGCCGTATTTGGCAGATCCTTTCAGAACCACGGCCTGCTAGTATTTTATGCATGTAACTGTTAACAGTGATGGTAGATGATACTCAACTCACAGAGTTGGCACAGAATCAATCTGTCAAAACAGAAATGCATATGTTTCTCTCTGTTTTCTATCAGTGTTCTCAGAAGCTGTATGACTCTAGAAACTAAGTTCAAGAGAGTCTGATCAACAGAAAAGGTAGGTACGAGGGCTTACAAGGTACCTAAATGACAGACATGTCAAGCCACCATCAAAGGTGTTCATTGGTTATAACACAACAATCAATATGAATAACTGCAATGTGAATTTTAACTCTAAGAATTTTTATGCTCAATATCTCACCACAATTGTTAATAATCTTTCATATATCATTGGTAAAAAAATGGAAAGTGACATGGTTATTGGGAGAATATATAATAAAGAATACTTTGTGAAGCGAAAATAAATAACACCTAACTTAATTTCAAATGTCTATAATTTTACCAAATGGACGACTAAGCAGATGATTCCAAGAGTTCTTGCATGCATTTATGACTGTCCAACAGTCTTTTGGAATGAGACTTTCTGAACTTCAAATATTATTGGCAATATGTTTCTTGAAATCTGGTCTCATGACTCATCTGACAGTTGTATAATCTTCCATCTGTACAGTATCTGAAAGGACCTTTCTGTGGACGTGGAAAGTCATATGCAATGTTCTGGTCTGACAAAAAATAGTCCCAAAGGTTAACTCCTGGAGATGATGCCAACCAGAGCAAACTTGAAGTTGAAGCTGTAAGAAATAAGATGGAATAACACCAATCCCCTTATATTACTGTGTGGCATCAAACAACTGCAAAAAAAGAAATGTTTCTCATATCAGGTTATTATCCAATTGCATAATATGCATAATTAAAAACACTACTTTATATGAATACAAGGACTGCAGAGTAGACAGAATTTGGAAATATATAAGGAAACAATGACAAATGTGGCAGTTACATGATCAGGACAAAGTCAGAAAAGCAGTGAATTGTGTTCTTTACTATAAAATGATCATTTTCCTATGGGTTCAACGTCAACATTTCTGATATCTTGCCTACATCTGGTCATATGGTTAAGTTCAGCATGTGTGGAAGTCATAGGCATGCCTATTGTTGTTGTTGTTGTCGTTGTTGTTGTTGTTGTTGTTGTTGTTGTTGTTGTTTTAGTTGTTGAAAGTAATATGGCCCAAGAAGTGAAGAAGTAAGAATTGGGGAGTGTATATTTGAAGAGATCCTTCTTGTTTTAATACTTAACAGAAATCATCAAGACAACACATCTTTGCTAAATAAGAAACACAAATCTTTGAGCTCTTTATATCTGGAACAAGTTGTCTAGCTAACTAGTTCAGAAAGAAGAGACAATGATTTTTCGTTTATAGATTACTTTGTTTTTGAGTCTGTGACAAGGAAGTGCACTCTGCTAGAAGCATGCGGTAGAATAGACTGTTTACCCAGTGGAAGTCAGAAGATGAGACCCTTGCAAGGGAATGCACTCCACAGTCCATAGCCATTCACCTAGGCTTTACCTCTAAGGGTTTCAGCATCTCCCCAGGATGCCACTCTAAAGTGTAAGAAAGACCAATTGCTAATCAATCATGTGGTTTCAACAACAGATTCAGATTACCAGGTCAAAGAATAGAGTCACATTTCTTTGTTGGATTCCAACTCGGTAGCCCCTGTGTAGAACCTGAAGCTACAGAAGCCTTCAAATCAGATAATGTGCTAGTAGAACCCTCAGAGCAGACACAGTAGAAATGAGTTCCTGGGCTGTTTTGAAAAGGTCTCATACTTGGCCATGATGGCTGCAGTGAGTTTTTTCGCACTGGATTACTGGATACTGTATACTCATCT
The DNA here is from genome assembly GCA_030674055.1 of Rhabdomys pumilio. Taxonomy (NCBI): domain Eukaryota; kingdom Metazoa; phylum Chordata; class Mammalia; order Rodentia; family Muridae; genus Rhabdomys; species Rhabdomys pumilio. The sequence goes on along the minus strand of JANHMN010000013.1, from coordinate 56,515,223 downwards.
TAAGTCAAAAGACAGTTTCTTAAGATGCAAACTCTATTTTGATATGCAATCAGAGAGAGAGGCTTTTACCTTTGGTTCCTCGTGGGCCACCATACTGATATATTTCTCTATTTTCTTTAAATGAAACAGAGCAAGGAGGTGGCTTTGAGTATGAAAATATTGAGTGATACCAATGTGTTACTTCCAGGTTTAAGTACCTCAAAGACACAATTTATAGCAAGTGATGGCTGTTCCTGTGTCAAGGGGGCATGCAATGTTCCAGAGGGAGTTCCCTTTATTACTGTCAACCTCGAAGCAAAGGCAATGTAAAGCAGGTCTCCTGCTTCGTGGAGACAGAAATGTATCATGGCTAACAAATAGAGTTTCACTTGCTTAAGTCACTAAGATTGTTTGTTAATGTTGCAGAACCAGGTCTGTCCTGACTAATAGACTATGAAATATAATTCTGCCGCTAAAGAGCGAAATGATAAAAGCATACTAACATTGGGACACCTCCAAGGCAAGTTATGTAGAAAAGATAAATCAATTTATGTAAATGCATATATGCTTTTAATTTTAAATTAAACATGATGAATAAAGTGTGGTGTTTTACTTTTTTTTCCAGTGGCTGGACACATAAGATATGAAACTGCATGCCATGAAGGTTGAGAAACAAGTGCAACAACTAAGTAGCACATTTCTATGTCCCCACAAACATGTCACCATGGAGCGAGGCAGGTGGGGGTGGCAGAAGAAGAGCACATTCCTGGCAGTGTTATGTTTTCCTTCTGTTTCTAAGAAAGTGCCAAATACACTGTGATTCTTTTAAGATCAGAAAATATGGACATAGAAAATAGGGATGGGTTTTGAGTCTGATGATATGAATTCACCTAATCACGAAGAGCACATGGATCCTTTTTGGAGTTACTTACTTTTCTTCTTTGGGATCTCCATGGGAAGATTTTTAGAGAAGTCAATTATAGGTCCTAATGTGATCTCAGCATTCAAATGAAAACAGAGTGACTGTAAAAGAAAACTGAAATAGTTCCTGTTCTGTTTTTTTATTCCACATTACTGATATGTGTCCCTCATGAGAATCTTTGGTTTTCTTCTTTGTCAGATTCTTATGCTTATTTGTCCTCTTAATTTGAATAGCTTGATTCCCTTGTTGTCAATGAAGAGTGTGTCTATTTCATGAGGAAGAAAGAGTTACAGCTATTTTGCCAAAAAATCATTCAATTTACCATTCCACACAGAACTCTGGAGACAGGTAAGTTTAGGTATCCTAAGAAGGAAGCTAATTCTACTTCCTTCTGTCCCAGGATGTCTTACAAACATAAGCAGGAAAAACTGAGGAAATATGTGATAAGAATTTCATATGTAGTCACTGATAGTAGGGATTGCAATCACATGACTTGAAACAGTTAAAACTGCAGTTACCCAACATGTATGAAGGAAGGGACATGTGTTCAGTATAAAAGGACACCTTTCAAGATTACATACCTCTAATACAAAACACAGCTACTTATTATTATTTAAAGGTATGCCATGGACTCCTTGCTGATCTCTCGTACATATCCTGTGATCACACACTTGACCTGGGAGATTGGGAATTAAAATCTGACACTGCAACTTCTCATTCAAATTATTCAGGATCACTAAAGTTCATTTTTATGGAGAAAATGAACAACTGAGAAACTAATTCTGACCACAAACTCTAACCCCTGTCTTTTGTCATGGTTTAGAACATTTGTTTCCATAAGTGAGAGCTAGCATCCCGTTAGCTTTATCCCATAGCCCAGTTCACTTCTTGTTTCTATTTTATTTTAGTGATAATTTTTGTGGTTCCTACATTAGTCAGTTATTATCAGGATAATAAAATATTAGAGACAATCTAACTTCACAAAGAGGTTCATTGGGGCTCACGGTTGAGCATATTTAAATCCTAAGTGACAGGTCAATTGTTTTATTTTCTGGAATGGCAGTACTGGCAGAGTCTCAGGGTAAAACAGAGCATCAAGAATGAGGCACAGTCACAATGTAGCTGTATAAAAAATATCTGACTTCATTTATGAGCATCAGACATAGACCATGGTGTTTTTCCTTTGTGATCTTAATGTTCTCTTAGTATTAATCACTCCCTAAAAGTCTCATTTTTAAATACCATTTTCAGATTAAGTTTGTGTCTTTTTAAAATTACTAAATTTGACTTTGTGACTTCAACCTCTGCTTTAGGTCATAAATAGTACAAACTTTTCTTCAAAATGACTAATAACATTTTTTTATGCTTACCCAACTAGTGAGCTATCCTAAGAGAACCTAAGATCTATCTGTAGGAACAGATACAGCACTGAAACAATTGATTTAGATGATTAACATAAAGAAATGATATGGGCTATCATTGTTTTTGTTTTTACACAATCATTTCAGAAAATTCTTGTGAGTAAAATCAGTATATGGTGTCATTTTCTACTTACTGATTTGGGCATGTGGATGAGAGACATGTGGAAATCATAAGGTCCTTTTGAACGAGCCCTACTATATATGATCTTGATTTTCTACATAAAATATTGAGAGCAAATCAGTGCCATTTAGTAAAATCAAGATCATTTTTCTGATCTTCTCTGTGGAATATTGGGAAGTATTTTACATACTTTTCTCTGTTCTCTTTCAATACAATATGGCAATACTTGAAACACCATTTTTGGTCTTCTTCTCTTCTGGACGACTAGGTTGACCATGCCTAAGAAAATATTTCCCCATTCTTTGGGAAAATGATAATATGTCTCTTGACAGTTTGTGGAGGCTTTAGAATCATTCTAAAATCTCTTAATCCCATAGGAAAAGAATAGAAATTAATTAAACCAGGTCTCCCCATGAAATTCAGTCCCAATGGACTGAATTTTTTGCCTGATTTTTGTTTCTTGTTATAAGAGTAAAAGAACAGAGCTGTGTTACTTATGCATCAACTTTGTTTTATGGCCCCAGAACACCTTACGTGCTTTTCAATGAAATTATCACTTCTTTAAATGATTCTATGATGTATAAATGACAAACTACTAGTAGGTTATTTTGGGAAATTCTCTCACTTTTAGAAAATGACTATTTTCACAAGTAATGGCATTATACAGACATAGAAGAATAGAATGAATGTGTGTGTGTGTGTGTGTGTGTGTGTGTGTGTGTGTGTGTGTGTGTATGAATGAGAATCCAAAATGTTTTGCATTGATCAAGTCTGCCTACACATAAGAAGTGTCATTACATTTTGAGTACAGTTTGCCTTTTCACCGAGTGCCAGATCATAGGTTTCTATGCTAGTGAGTATCTAGAAGCACTATCGCTCTGACACAAAATAGTCTAAATGAACATACACAGTGAGGAATCAACATCTAACCCTAAGAAGAAGCAAATGTTGAATCAGCGAGTCTATGAAGCTCATAAGATTACTGGTATCCACATATTGTTTTGCAAATATGTGTCTCAATCTAGATTAAATGACTTTAGAATGTGAGAACACTGCCCAAAGGATTTGATGACAAATGTAGAGTAAATCCAACTGGTGGTCCTTGCTATTCTCCAACAAATATTATAGAAAGCATGTGGGTGTCTCCTGAACATTTACCTCTTGAGTAGCTTGAAATCATTATAAAACGTAAAATTTGCACAGAGTGTTAAGCAGATTGTGGAGTAATTACTTTCCATAACATTAAAGCGTCAGTGTGTATACTTTTGAATGAATATCCAGACTTTCAGATATAAAAGATAACAAGGAGAAAAATACTGGAAAGAAATGTAGAGAAGAGTATAGTTATTTGTAACATGATTGGGCCAAATTCCTATACATTGGCTGGTTTCCTTCATGTGTTTCACACGCTTGAAAAGTAACAGTAGCTGTTGCATGATATATAAAAATGCCATCCATGCTAGCACCGACTATGTTCCTAGTAATGTGTTTCCCTTCCCTCAAGGTCTCTATGGTCCCCATGTGGTGGCTTTCATGTGTTCAACCTTATGCTTCCACATTTGTGTGTATGTGCAAACACACACACACACACACACACACACAAACAACACACACACACACGATTTCCCACACATATGTAAACATACCTGGATATAGGTATATATCCTACATATATACACACCTAAACATAAAAGAATGTGGTAATAATGATGCATCAATGCTTTGTGTGCATGAACATGTTTGATCAGGTCCTTCTGAAGGCATCTGGGCTGAAAAAGAAAAATCTGTGTATTTGAGAGAGAATTTTCTTCTACCAAGTTCATTATCCTCAAAGGAACAGGATAAAGTACTCAAAGAATGTTCTATTTGGAAGACAATGACACAAATATGTGTGAGGTAGTAAGTATCTCTGAAATCCTCTTGGTAAGCAGAGTGAGGGATAGGAGTTGAATAATTGCTCATCCAGCTGCATGGAAAGAAAACCCTGGGTTCCACAGAGCAGGATCATCCTTTCCTTAGTATTTTCTTAGGTGTCTATAGTATTGAATAATGGCTTGGGATTTGGCACCCTTGAGACAGCATTACTTTCTCAGCCATTCTCACCTAGAGTCAGTGTGATCTCCCAAGTGCTCCTTAAGTGGTGAACATTTATTGTGTACTTAGTGATTCTTTTAGAAGTGATTTCTCATGAGAAATGTGTGTGGGAAGCTAGAGATGGCTCAGCAGTTAACATCACTGGCTGATCATCCAGAAGGCCCAAGTTAAATTCTTAGCCCCACATGGTAGCTTACAACTGACTGTAACTACAGTTCCAGTAGATCTGGCACCCTCACAGACATGAATTCAGAAAAATTACCAAATCCCCAAGGGCAGAGGTTGAGAGGTCTCTGTGAATGTTTCAATATATATATATATATATATATATATATATATAAATTAATAAAAGTCATACCTATAGCTTCCCTCATCCCTAGATTTTTTTTCCTCGGCAAGTACATATCTGTTTTCCTCTAAATGATGGGTTGCTTTTAGCCTGTTACATTTTTTGCATGAGAGACTGATGATGCTCGTTTACTCTTGCAACAATATTCCTTTCAAGAACTATTTGTTTCTGGAATAGCTCACAGTTGGTAAACAGAAACTTCCTAAAGTATGGCCATCTACTTGAAATCAGAGAACATGGCTTCCCCCTGCTATTGGAGGAAAAGAAAGTCAGAAAACACCAGTAATTGTGTTTCTTTTCTTCCTTCACTATTTGCTAACAGGAAGTTTGTAAGAATGCTGACACACTTAGATTTAGTTGTTATAGTGACACAGACCAGTGTCACCTTTGAAGAGATGACCCAGCTGTGTCCTTTGAATTTGCCTTCAAACGTATCATGAGGAATTTTATTAAGTTCAACTAACTCAGGAGGGCCAAAACCATGACAGCAAGTACCAACCCCACACAGTTGTGCCATAATTGTGTAACAATAGTTGAACCAACCAGAGTAAGCCTTCCTCTGAGGTTCTTGCTTGTAGCTCTTGCCTTGACTTTCTTAGACTTGCTTTGAAAATGCATTTGAAAAAGCTAAAGTAAACCTTTTCTTCCCCAAACTGGCTGTATCCAGTATTTTATCAAAGCTACAGAACCCAAAATAAAACTAAAAATAAAAACCACAAATGGGACACATTTTACATGACCTTTGTGCCAACACAGAGTGGTGCTTTGTTGCCCTGATCTGGCACATTCTATAACTAGAGGTAAAGATACTGTTTCAAAACTTTTTCTTATAGGGAGATGATTTCGATATAGAGGTACAAGGAAAGTTCTCTTGCTGCTTTCTTTCAGTCAGCCCATGTGTCGTGGCCCTCCCCGGTCCAGGCTCTTCCCAGAGTTCTCTCTGTGGTTTCATTCATCTTCTGCCTCACCTTGTTCCACTGATTCTATTAGGGTTTTCACGGAGGTGTTGTACAACCTGGCTCTGGGGCCACATATGGACCTTCACCTGCTCAGAGGAGGAAATGTTTCTGTAAATAGGGCAGGCCTTGATCCCAATGGCTCTGTGTACAGATATTAAGAGGAGCATCGCTGCCAATGTACTTAGGCAGAACAATAAAGCAACTTTACAGTCCAGGCTCACCAGAGCCACTATTGATTCACTAGCACCTGCTATCTCAATAGTAAAAGGCTGCGAGGATTTACTCGCTCAGCTTTTCCCTTTCCTGGGCCGTCATTATTCAGTGTAAAACTCCTTTAACCTGGTGGAGTTGTTGCTCTTGCTAATACTGTGTTAGCAAATTATTGATCCCAATGATGAGAACAGGAATCGTTTCTCCTGTAGCAGGATGTGCAATTGGATGCACATTCTGCCCTGGTAATTTTCTCTATAGATCTTCCAGGAGGACCAGACAAATGGACCATTAAAAAGAGGCAGAGGAGGGGGAGCTGCCTTGGGTTGATGGTACATTTGAGCTGAATCCAAACTTTATTGGTGTTTTTCAGCTCCTATTTGAAAACTTATAAACATTGCTCTTTGGCACTTTAGGGTTTTGTTTTGTTTTTGGTAGTTTTATTTGGCTTGCTTTTTAACTTTCACTGACAATGAGGGGAAATATTAGCTTGTGGGTTTTTTCTTTTGAGATGGAAATGGAACCCATCAACAATTCAGGTTTCCTAAAACACCAATGCAGTTTTCAATTTGCTCTGTAAAAAGGAGAACACAACACTCGTGATCAAACGTGTTCAGTTTCAGCCTAGCTGGCCTTGGCAGTGGGGACAGTGTATGAGAAGGTTTGGGAAGAGGTTAGCTCAGATGCATTCCCTTAATTCTTAATTCAGATAACTTCAACACTTAAATATTAATTAACCTACATTTAACTCCAAGTTAGAGTACCACTGTGGAACTTATATTATAGTGTATCAAGAAGATTTAAACAAAATGTAAATTTGAGTTCTCTGTCTTGTACAAGGCTTTGGGTAGTTTTTTATTATTATGAGTTGAAAAATATTAAAGAAACATTTTAAATAGTGATAAATTTGAAAGAAAAAATTAACTCCAGCTCAGAGCATATATTATTTTGTATGTTTCCAGAAAAGCATAATGTCAGAAAGCAGAAGTAAAATTTCATGTTAATTACTTTGGCTATTCACTGTGCTCTGTAGGCAAAATTGTGGAAATAAGTTGAGAATGCCAAGGAGACTTATAAACAGTTGCTGCCCAGCCCTCTCTGCACAGAAGCGTTAGAACACTGAGGTTCACATGGTAGATGACACGAGATTTTGTTTTATTTCTGACCTACCTCCTAATTGTTTATTTCTCTTCTATGCATTGATGACTCCGATTCCGATATATATATTGCTATAAGTACATTTACCTTTCTAAGGTTCCACTTGAATTCCACAAGAAGAAGAAATGTTTGGCAGAGTGTTGACCTCAATACCTCTCATTAGGTACTGAAAACAAGCGAGAAAATGGCATTTAATGTTACATTAAAGAGGCTTAGTCTTTAAAGTAGGTGATCCCCTATGTGAGATTACAAATTCCAAAAAGACAGTTACTCTTTTGAAATGACCTAACATTGTTAAACAATCATAATGATCATGGCATCAGGTCTCCTCTAGATGACAAAGCTATGAACCAGAAAGCAGGGTGTTTCTTCTGCCACAGATGGAGTTATTTGAGATTTTGTGATAACTTCATGTACATGACATAGCAGGTAGGAGTGATCATGTGCATTAGACATCAGTGAACCATCAAGGGGCATTGGATTCTCTTTCTTTTTTAATTAATTGTTTATTTATTTACATTTCAAATGTCCCCCTTCTCAGTCTCTCCTCTGGAAACAATCACCTCCCCCATCTGATCCTCCTACCCTTTCATTCCTCTTTCTTGCTCTGGAGAGAAAATGGAAGATTACATCTAAGAAGAAAAAGTTATGAGATTGAAGGAAAATAAGAACAATACCGGTTACTGGTTTTTTTCACAAATATAGGTTATCTTTTATGTTTACATATTTATTTACTAATGCCTGTGATGAACACGCAGCTTCCTCTACATTCATCAGCAAATAATCAACTGGATAGAATTCAATTTCTCACTCTGGGGAATTGATGATTATCAACTTGATTTGGACTTAGAGAAAGGATGGTGTTTTAAAATCTGTGTTTGATACAGAAGGTATGATACCATTTAGATAGAGCAAAGGTTACAGACAAAAGCAGGGAAGAAAATGAGATTGGCTTGAAAACTTTCGTCAGTCAATCTCTCCAAGTACCTTCTTACAAAATCCACAGGGTTTGTATTTTAGCTATTCTGGGCCTTTTTTGTTTTTTCATATTTAAACATTCTAAACAGTGAGGCAACATATTTTTTTATCTTTCCGTTTTAAGAAAATGAATGATTGTGTTCTTTTTTATAAGATACTATATTTTTGTTGTTCTTTCTTTTCTTTCCTTTTTCCCTTTTTAGTTGTAAAACTGGAAACATCCAAAAGTCATCTTTCATGGATGTCAGCAGCAATGTAGAGCATGGCTTGGAGGTAATGCCTTTTCTGTCAAAAAGACCAGTGACATACAACATCAAAGTAACATACTTTATGAATAATAAATAAGCAATCACAGAGTACCAAATTCGATTTTAAAAAATGAAGCCAAGGATGCAAATGATGTAACTGCAATTCTTATCACCTACTTATGGACATTAATGCATAGGAACCGACACTCTTTCTTCCCTAGCCAACCCATGCTTGTCAGCAGGGGCAATGGATGTATCAGTTCTGAGACATAACCACCGCACTGAGCAAATCATGCTTGATTGATTTGTCCTAAGATTTCTAAAATAAAATGAGAATAAAATTTCCCCATTCACTGTACCAGAGGAGAGCATGTTTTTCATGCTACTTAAATGACCACATACAACTGATCAAATCACAAATCACATTCTATCCAACCACTGAAATTAATTCCTGGCATAAAACAAATTTTCTTTCTAAAGATGTGTAGTGCTGATGTATTCCAGACTCTGCTGTGTCCCAGCCTCTTTGTGCCATCAGAAACCACTAAGGAACTCCACAGCAGCTAGCATCTATCAGAAGCAGCAGCAGCAGCAGCAGCAGCAGCTTTCTCAGTGTGAAGATGTCTAGGTCTAGAGCACCACACTCTGTAAAAATAAAACAGACAAAATATCCACAAAAGTATCGCTTCCAGCTTATTTTTAACTGAGAGTGGATGACAAAGTCATATTCATAAAAGGGAGAAAATATTTGAACTATCGCTTTATGTCAATTTTTATCTCTCCTTTATAGTATACTAATCAGTCTAGCATTATGCACTCAATGGCTTTGATTCATCTTTGACTTTCTGTTCTTTACTTTGAAATTCCAATGCTGTTATTCATAGACAATATTAGAAATCAGGTTCAAAGTGCATGATTGAAAGAACTCATTTGATGGTATATGCTGCCAGCTCCAGCTGCATAAGGCAGACAAGGAAGATAAAGTCATTAAGTTTCAACAGATTGTGTTTTCTGTTTCTGAAATCTTTTCCAAAGTTTACAGAAATGAGTACATTGAATTTCTCTCTCTAGAGCTAAGGGAGTTCTGCATTTTTCTATGTACTGATAAATTCTAGGCTCGGTGCATAATGGAGGAGATACGGAAAAATAAAATCAGAGCACATATAGCACTTCTTGCAGAAGTAAGGAAAAAACTGAGTTATAAAACAAAGAAATCTAAACTGAAATTTGTTAGTGTGCACAAAATAACACAGAACATGGGGAAAGGTTTAAAGCATTTTTGTATAGCCCAGAATCCAAATGTTTTATGATGGTAGGATTGCTGACATTGTTCTGAAATAAGAAAAACTCTGATAAGCAGCAGAGCCTTGAGGAAAGTTCTTTACAGACTGAACCTGCAATTCAACTAACCCTTTACTGTGTACACTGAGGAGTGGAGGTGGTTTCCTTTGATGAGTAGCACTTAGGAAGCCAGCCATTGGCTCTTCCAGGCTTTCTACTGGCCTCAAATAACACTCATCCCATTTCCATCTACATTCCTGATCTGGCATCCTCTTATCAGAAGATGCAGCCTATACTTTGTTGTAACTTACAATGTTTTTCATGGAGGTAAAAATGTATACACAAAGATATTTATTGTGGAATTCTCTCTGAGAAATTCTTCATGAATGTGGTGGAAGGAGTGAGGTAATTATGTTGTCAGTAAAATCCAGTGAACAACTCTGAAACAGCTATGCAGTTTTGATGGCCTAGAAGTGCCTCATTTGAGGGATCAGTGACTACTGAATATCTCAAAGAAAGCATTAAATAATCATAGAAAAAGCATATTGTGATAAAGGAGAGATTCTGAGGAGTCATATTTTCACCCAAATTCTTGTACTTTCAGACAGACACTGGCTGAGGAAATGCTTCCATGCCCAGCCAGGTGGGAAGATCTATATAACATTCTTCACTATCTGTAAGAGGACCCAGCTCACAGACCTGCTGTGTAATGAACCTTGGATGTAAGAACTGTAGTCTGAACATAGGAACTGTAGTGTAGTAGGAAGAGCTTTGAGAATCAAATGCTCATTTTATAAATCACCTTCCATTGATCTGGCCATGATCTTCATCTTTAAGATATGTTGTATATGACAGAAAACGAGACAAAACAAAAATGCAAACAGAATTTGCAACACGTTGCTTAGTACTCAATAGCATCTAGAGTCAGGAAAGTTTGTGGGATGGATGCAAATGATAAAGGCAGCTTCTTAGAAAGGAAGTTCCATACCTCTGTTTGCACTCGTTAGCAGAGCTGTGTGCAAAAGCTGATCATTAACTTATTCATTAAATAACCAAAAGCTTAGGAGTTAAGGGGAGCAAAATGAAGACTCAGCCCACAGAAAGCTCAGCACATCAAGCACTCATTGTACAATCCCAAAGCATGTGGTTCACTAAAATCTGCTGTCGAGATGATTCCTGTTATGGTTAGGTGTGACTGTGCTTCTGAAGGACAATTTTTAGGAGGAAAAAGGTATTTTCTTTTTATCTGCCATCTTTTCACATGCCTTGGAATTATGACAGACAAAGAATGGAAGTTTCAATATATTTTTAAATGAATGTATTAATAAATGACTACTGAACATTCAGCACTTGTGACCCCCCACTGGCTTCAAAGTTGGAACGTGGTCAATTTCCATATAAGCAGGTTTATAACCAAACCTAAAAACAATGGGTTTTCAAAATGTAGCTAATATATTTCATCATTAATCAAAAGCATAAATGAGTGTCTGTTCTATGTCCTCCACTGACTGAACTAGAAAAGCAGGAGACAGGATAAAGAAGTAAATACTATGAGCTAAATAGAGGAAGGTTTCTTTTTAAAAAGGCAGTGAGGTGCCTTTGTTCCAAAGCAAGCAAAATATTTCTATCAGCATTATTCCTTTTCTCTGTGTTGAGACGTTTGATATCAGTGGATTTCTGGACACATTTACACATCTAAGGGTGAATGCACAGTGAATTGATAAAGACACAGTGCGGCACAAAGGAGAATTGACAGACGCTTGCATGTTAACATAAAAATAAGATAAGCTATATTTTAAAAGTAGATTTAATGTAAGTTTGCTCAGATACTGACACATCAACCCATTTAATCCTGATAAGCCAGTATGATGAGAATATTAATTCATTTAAATGGGAAATGTTAACTTTGACCAGTCTCGTGTCAGGCACTATCACCAACAAAGCAAGGAGAAGTGTTACACAGCTTAGAGACAGCAGGTTTGTATAAGCGGACAGTGATGTCAACCTCTTACTCAAACAACAAGGCAGATACAGTATTGGCATGATCCACCACGAAGGGAGCAGCTACAATTCTTTTAGGGCCCAAGGAAGTTTTTCCAAAAAAGAACTACCAAGTCCACTTGCACTATGAATCCTTGTAAAACCATATTTGGCGTGTATAGGGAAAGTAACAATGAATGTTGTGCCACAACTACCCTGCTTTGAGACAGTGCCAGTGTACCCGGGAGTTTTAAAAAGTCACACGGAGGTCCGATCTGAATTAACTATTTTCTGTGCAGAGTGTGGAGAATGATGCATAGGCTAATTGTAAATATTGCATATAGAAGGGCCACCTCCTTCTCTAGGTTACAACACTCCTGCTTCATTTACATTCAGGAGGAGTACATCGTTCTCTTTTAATTTCTGTATAGTGGCTCCTTTTCTTTGGTTGGAATCAGCACTTAACTCACAGCATTTTGTAAACATACACTTTCAGTCTATATAAACTATGCAATAGTCCCAGGACCCATGACTGATCTATTAAAACAGATAAATAGAAGAGAAAAGAATTCCAACGATGAACATTTAAAACATCTTGAATTCTACTTGGAATGAAATCTTTTCTCTTTAAAGCAGAAATGTCATATGTTGTATATTCTCAGGGTCCAGAGTATAGAAGGCTTCAAGGAAGGAACAAAACTTAAATTCTTCATGTCTCTCCTGGTTGGTGTATCTACAAGATTTACTGTGCTGATGGGTTGTTGACCACTGATTTTAATACTGGGATATGTAGGAGACAGATTGACACAGGTTTCATTAAAATTCAAGAAACTCAGTTCCAAGGAGAGCATGACTAACTTCCTTATACATGACAGGAATCCCCACAGATGGTATTTCACCCTGCTAAAGGAATTAAGTCTAGCAAAGGAAGCACTGTCTACAACATCCAAATCCCCAAATCTGCAGGCTCATCTACACAGATATTCTTTGTACTGTCATTATTAAGTACCTTAGGGTATCTCTGAAAGACACAAGGCCAAGAGGGAGCAGCCACGCTTCCTTCTCTCCCCCTCAAGCATGCTGGTGGCATAGGGAAGGTGGGATTATAAAGAAAACACACTACAACACAGGACTGGCGCATTCAGTGGACTAAGTCTAATTGCTGACCCTTTTCTCGCTAGGAAGTGCTGAGATGAAATTCTTATTACAATTACACAGAATGGCTTTGCCAAATTGGCAGTGATTAAACTATTAGGCAAATGCACAAATGAATGTTGTATTTGATTCCTGGTCCAATTAACTTCCTTTCTTTTTCTTCCCTCTCAGCTCTCTAACATTATGCTCTTAAAAATCTACATTTCATCTTCAAATATTTAAGTTGTCAAGGAAAAAATAAACTAGCCATTTCCCATTCATTATATTGTGTCAAACAGGACATGAAGGAGACAGCTTTCTTTCTTTGCTGTCTTCTATTCTTGTCAATCAAAATCACAGTAATTAAACAGAGATGGCACAGCTTTCAAATCAAGAACAAAGGGATAGGCATTTAATAGGACGAAAAGAAAAGTAATTAAAATAAATAAATACTCACGCCCCAGCTTTGTCCTCAGAGCTGTCCTAAGCTGCAGGCTCACCAGCTCCCACTCCGACTCCTTTCACCCTGCATTTATCTTTCTTGACTTTCAGCTAGGAGAATAATGCAGATTGGACCTATCTCTCACAACGTAGGATGGGACTTCAATATTACATTACATAGTTGAATACAATCATTATATGCACTCAATTTTTTTCCTTTTTAATATTGTCCATTATCAAGATAAACCAAAAGAAAAAAAAAGGACATAAACTCCAAAACGTCATCACTATACACCCTTTGGTAACTAACTGTTTTAATTATATAATGCAAACCTCAGTTCTTCATCCCACAAAGTTTTCATCTTTTATCTTGATAGTAGATAAACAGAAACTGAATCTAATACTTTTTTTTTTTCAGAAAAATTTTGAATGATGGCCAACATTTCCCTGGGCTAATATAAAATTATCTGCTTCGTTTATACCACCACGATTCTATGGAAAATAGTCACATTCATCTTTCTTTCTTTCTTTGTGTGTGTGTGTGTGTGTGTGTGTCGCCTGGGGACACAATCATCTTTCTAAATCTTGGAATTCCTATAAACCAGAAAATAGATCCTTCTCTTCTTCAGATAGATAGATAGATAGATAGATAGATAGATAGATAGATAGATAGACAAAAATTCAGAGATTACTCACATAGAAAATGATAATCCATGGGATTTTAATAGTGCTTCCACTGTTTATGATATGCATTGCTATATATTTGAAGGTATATAATAATAGGATTTAGTTATTTCTTTTCTTTCTATTCTCAAGGTTACTTGTTAACTTATGGGCATATGTGTATGCTGTAGACACATATATTTACATATGTCTGCTTGTGAATACCTTTAGATGTGTGTATTCAAATCCTCAAAACATGAAAGCTTCAATAAATCACCTAAGACTTAAAATAATGTTTAACTGTACTGTTGGGGGGGTGCTACAGAAGGAAAGAAAGTGAGAGGAATGGATAGGAAAAAAAGGAAAGAGAGACAGGGAGAAAAAAATGAGACTGAGAAGAAGGAATGGAGATAGTATTCGCTAAGGATTAGAATTACTTTTGTTACATGTTCAGAGAGAGGGTGGGTCCAAGTCTGAGAACAAGAAATGATACAACAATTTGATATTTAGAAAAATTCAAAACAAAGAATTCTAATTACTGTATACTTTTGAGAATATGATCCCCACATTATTATAAAAAAACAATAAGAGAGAGGAAAGCTGCATTTAAATGTTTTCAAATCATGGTGCTTGTGTAATTATTTAAAAAAAATTCCTGATATAAAATAGGCATGAGAAATGTTTATGAAAATTGAACTTTAAGGTTACATAAAAAATAAGGCAAATCTGTTTGATCTCACCAAAATAGGTCTAATCACTAACACACATAGGGTGCTGTGATAGGACAGTGAGCTAAGCCCAATGTCACCTCTAACAGAATCCTCCCTTCTGATGATATGATAATACAGACAATTAGCAGAGTAGGACTGTAGTCCAAGCCTGAATTAGCCTTTTTATTATAGCTAAAGTATTTTCATGCCTATCTGAGTAGTTATTTTTGACAGTAATAAAATGAGGGTATTTTGGTTTTTTTGTTTTTCATAGTTTTATGAATACCATGTTATGACATGTGTCGGTATAAGGTGTATAAGGCAGCCTTTTCATCAGCTTTTCTTAAAAATTTTGCTGGTCAGGGTGTCTGTGAGGAATGGAAGTTACACAGATGAGTTTGCAAACTTACACTTATCAGGATCAGACTTAACTACAAACTCTCCCATAACATCCTGAAATTAAGGTCTGAAAAATGTCTAATAAAAGTTTGTTTCTGTTCATAGCCCATGAAGTCTCTAACATGTAGTATCTGAACAAATAGTAAACTGGATGCTTATGATATGCTTATGATAACTGGTGGTAAACTTGGGTTTTAATTTTATTTCCAGTACAGAGGAATAAAACAACACTGCACAAATGCTATGCAAGAGTGATACGATAGACTGTAGTCTTAGTCTCCCTTTTTTCATCTGTTCTGATTTTTGTTTGTTTTGGCTTTTGTCTCACACAGTGCTTATAAATTATTCCCATTTCTTTGATTTTACCACCTATATTACTTTCTTGTCTCATTTTGTGACAAAATGCTATGAGAAAACAACTTCAGGAAAGAAGGGTTTATCTTGGTTCAGAACTCCTGGGGACTTTCTGTCCTCATAGGGATGTCAGCAGAAGGGGCCCCAAGCAGTTGCTCACATTACATCTGCAGGAAAGAGACAGAGGTTGTGTATGAAGTCCAGAATACAAGCCTACAGACTGGTGCTGCTCTGTTCTGTCATGGTTCTTCACCTGTAATTAATTAGATAAGGATAATCCTTCACAAGCATGCTGGAGACTTGCCTTCTAGGTGACTCTAGAATCTGTCAAGTTGACAATGTTATTCTTACCTTTTACTAGGAAATATCTCAAGTATATTACATAACTGCTTGATTTCTGGTACTATTGTCAAAGACGAATGGACTAGTCCCCTGGGGTCTTCCAATGGACTATCTTCTTGCTGAGAATTTGCAGTGTAGGAAGTCTTATATTGGTGGGTCTGTAGGTCTCAAGATATGGTTTTATTGTAATGAGAAGATCCATAATTGACTATGCAGAAGCTAAAAGCACAGAGAACTCAGAATCACCTCATTTGACTTCTATTATGTCTTTGAATAACGTGACTCTGTTAAAATGTCAAGATTAGCAATAGAATGTATGTGGATTTTCTGAGAAGAAAACAGAGTAGGCAATAAATTCTAACTTCTAGAAACCTTAACTCAGTAATTGCTAAAAACAGAGTAGTTGATAAGATTGGTGGGAGGTTTCTTGTTAGATTTCTTACAGTGTCAATTTCTCTGCAAGTAATTCTCCCATTCCTGCTTCTCTGGAATCAAGGGCCTCTTGGCAAATTGTTTTAAAATTGTATACTTAAACCGTGTTGACAAATTTCAATGTTCACAGTGCAACCAAAAGATAAAATAATGTAAAAATGTTGTCTAATTATAGGCTTTCCAAGAGATCCATGGTTGGTTCTTGTTATGATTCAAAATGTTTATGTATGTTCTAATTTTTGTAATGTGTATTGTTCTTTGTAAGATAACTTATGTAGTTCCTGACACCTCTTTCTCACTACATCCTGTTCTAGGGGCACTCAGCTCACAATGACCTTTTCCATTTATTATAATTTAACTGTTATCATACATTCACTTAAAGGAAGGAAGAGTCACTTCAAAAATCACATATTAGTAAATGATTGAGGTCTACTTAATTATCTAGAAATAACAGGCCATTGAGGTTCCTTTCGTAGTTTAATATTGAGCTATGAGGACTTTTTTTTCTGGTTGAACACAGTATACTATACCATTCTTCAACAGTGGATGTAGATGGTCATAGAGTAACTATAGTTTATGCATTAAGATAAGGAAATTTTCAAATAATATACAAATTTTTAATTTATGTGAAGAATCACAAGTGGCATGGTATTTTGTCAATATTTCTCTTAAGCATGTGTTTATTGAAGAATACAGTGACCAATGTTTTAGAATAAAGACTGAGTCTCTTGGAGCTTGAGCCTATAACAATTGTCTACTTAGAGCATAATTAGAAAGCTAAAAAGTAGTTCTCCTACTCCTCTCTCTACCTCTGTCTCTATTTTTCTCTCTTTTTCTGCCCTTTTGACTGTCGTCTTTCTTTTTCGGTACTTCTCCTGCCTTCTTTAAGTATAAGAGGACCTTGGCGATTCTAATTTTGTAAAGGTGGGGATAGAGGCCTGACCTCTAGTAATTAAAAAGAATCTTGTAATGGCCCCGGTCCTCCTGTTTTTGTTCAGTGAGATGTGAGAGCCATTACCCATCTCGATGTCTTTTTCCTGGAGAGGGGATACTTTTGACTTTTTCTTCTTTTTTTTTTTTTTCAGGTGTTCAGGGGGAGTACAGATATCTTCCAGAACAGTGTGTCGGCTGGGTGAAGGTTCAGAGGACAGGCCACTATGACTCCACCTATGATTCACTTGTCCTTATCTAAGTTGGTATTATCCACCAAGGCTACCCAAGGTCTATGACTACTCAGGCTTCCACTAAAGATGTTTGTTTACAATAATTTCTAGCCATCTGTTTCAGTGTTTTTCCACAGAGACCCAAGACTTTGTGTTAGCAGGCAGGTATGTTAGGCCTCCTGCTGTCTTCAGGCCTATGACTGATTTCAGGTCTTCAGTGTATAGACAAAGATTCCCCTGACACACTTCCCTTTCCAAAATCTTTATGTTCTAGAAGTATCACAAGTGTCAAAGGTAAAGTTTACAGTCACTGTGTTTGCCAAGATCATGATATGGGCACCATTTGGACCAACTATCAAATAATACTGAAAATGATTTGCTTATTTAAATGTCCTCAAGAAAAACATGCTCACTATGATTTCACAGAGAAATGTGAAATTCTGCTTTTTTTTGTTTCATGACGACCTTGTTTACAGATACAGGGTGAGGCATCTAGACCTAGAGGTCCTTTCTTTTGCAACATGAGCATCCTGAATAAAAGGATGATTAGAGAAAGTTGTGGCAGAAGTGAAGGCAAATAGAATGTCATATACGAGTGCATAAGATGTGAAGGATGCTTCAGGATAAGGACATAAATCTATAGAATCTAAGGTTTACGGCCCTTAACCATAAAGCTAGTTTCCAAAACTATTACATCAATTTTCAGAAGTCCTAAAAACCAAAGATTTGAATGAAAACTTAATTTTCCAATATGAATACTTATACAAGTCAATATTATACATTTGGTCTAACACAGACTTGCAAACTCACAGGACAAAGAAAGAGTTATCTTTCAGCAAAACAAGTTCATTGACTGTGTTGTAATTAAGGAGCTCCCAAAATATCTATTGTACAGCTAGTAGGTAGCTTCCCCTATGTGAAAACTAGTTTCATTTTTTTTTGTCTGAATCCCTAAGGTATGTGTCTTTAAAAATCACAGATTAACATCAGCAAGGCAAAGAGAAAATCAAAAATAATCTTTGCTGTCTTATGCAATAAGGAAAACAAATTTTCTTTTCTAATGTCAGATAAATATGAATAAATCACAAACTATTAGCTCAGGTCAAACTAGTAAGAAAGAGTGGCCCTCCATTGTCATGTCTGATGAGAACAACACCCATGCACAAGTACCAAACGAGAAAAATAAGAGTTTGTGGCTTTCAGGTTTTTAAATCAAGGTTTAATTAAGAAAGAGGAAATACACCCTGTGGAGAAACTCAAGCCTACATCACTTGCTAAGTTCCCCAATAATTTTCCAAGTTTGTTTTTGGTCTGCTTTGCAATCTTGCTGTTTTATCTTTGGTCCTGGTTGTGTCAGGGGCGTATTATACTACTGTGCATGGATGAGTTTTGCAAAGTTCCAGGCAATAAAACATCTGTTATAAAACATGTGCCATAGCTCTAGGGTATGGACTGAAACCAGTCAGGATTACTTGGAAGTGAAAGAATGAATAGCCAAACAAATGAGCACAATCTGCTTTTATTATTATTTTTAAAGGGCCATTTAATCCAAATAATTTATTTGTCTTGTAAATTACTTGTTTTACAAATATATCATCATAACTGTACTTGAACACATTTTCATATTATTTTGCTGGATGCCAAATTCCACATGTTGTACTTTAAACTCCCTCCTATCTCACTGGGCATACACATTGTTGGAAATAGTTAAAAGATTCTACATGGTTATTATTGGATAAAATTTTAATCTCAAAATAAATATTTTAAATAGACTGGATAGTCCAACTCGGTGAAATGAGAAAACTATTGTCTTTATTTTTAAGAATATATACATTATATTTTTTTAAAAAAGTATGTAGAAAAACATAAAAATAAAAAGGTTTAGAAGGATCTTTGGCCCAAGGGAACTTATTTTTGGAAGAAAGAACAAGAACAGCATAGGGGAAGATATTATAAATATTTATTAGGCAGGAACTTGCTGTTAAGAACTACAAACAACACAAACACAGTGCCAGTTAGGTTCAGATATGGTACAAAAAAGAACTTTCAAAGGCTTGACCACTCCGGGGCTAGTTCACATTCCAGGATGTTTCAATATTGTAGCTTCCTCATACTCATATCTCTTTCCAGATTATAGGAAAGAAACAGAAAATGACACATGACCTCTGAAATGTTTGAACCTAGAAATGACCACAGGTCCCTTACTTATCACAATTGTTGGCTAATCAAAAAAAAAAAAGTGCCATAAGTAAAAGGAGAAGATAGTTTCCAAGATGAAGAGAAAACTAAGAACATTGTTAATCACTGTTCTTGCTTATAATACTTCTACATTGTGTATTTGTAAATTTTACAGTTCTATAATCTAATATACTATTTTAAAATCAATGAAAGATATAATGACTGCTAATAACATTATATTGATTCAAGCAATTAATGTAAATGCGTATATTATTTAAACTAACATACAAATGCTCAGTTAAGCTTTGCTTGTTAGAATGTGCTGACATAAACATGCAGAAAATTTCCTTTATTTTTTAAAAAAAACCAAAGATGGTTTAGAAATAGAACTCCATTGTTAAGAGACTGTGCTTTTTTTCCAGGGTTATCCAAGTTTCATTATCATCTCTTCCATAGGCAGCTCACAATTGCCTAGAACTCCAGCTCTCGGCCATCCTTGAAAGCCTTGGAGTGGTACAGCAGCAGATAACCATTGAGTATGGTTATGAACAGGTTTTGATTTCATATCATGTTGTATATTTAATGTCAATTAAGAATGAGATGTGTTCAGTTGAGTGTACAACATGTCTAATGAACAAACAATGTAAACCAAGATGGGGACTAGAGAGCAATCAACTCAAACAAGCACTTACTCTTGTTTTGGAATCTGTGATGAGAGAGACTTGTGACATTATGTCACTGGTCAGGGATGTATAGTAAATGGAGTCAAAAGACAATTCATACACACACATGGGCCCACAGATACACACATACATAACTGCCTTCTTATCAACCATCTATCCATTCTTTCTTTCAGGATATGTCTTTGGAGACTGTACCACATGGCAATTAGGGCTACCACATAACCAAAAGCCTGATTGGATGCAAGTACTATCTCAGAGCATTTACATAAAGTTAAATAAGAATAGCAATTAAATACAATGTATGCCTTTGAAAGAAATAAAGAGGAACAATAAATATATTTGATGAATTCTCAAGCATAGCACAGATGATGCTGTGGACACACTTCTCTTTAAAAATTGTGTTGTAATTTTTAGATGTGGAGGTAGAGCAAAGGGAAAAAAAGGAAGAAGTGACACCAAAGTCCAACATCAACCTTGATAAAACTGATTATATTAGCATACACAGTGAGAACCAGCAACCTTCCAGTGTTCTTTGAAGTATGTGAAGGAGCTTAAGCTAGTCAGGCCTCTCACAAGGGTGAGCCAGAATACCCTTAGGTTTGTGGACATTTATATAGTGAAAGAGTGTATGTGCAAATCATAGATCATTACATGTACAGATTACAATATCATCCCCCTAGGTTTGTTTGTCCCAACAAGACACTGCTGTCTTTAGGAACTGCTTGCTCAGGACATAGCTGACAGCAATTGGGCAATGATAGAAAGACAGTTTCAGCACATTTCTGATTTTTCTGTGGTATGGCCTTCTATCAGTAATGTCAGTCAAATCTACATGTTTTCACAGTAATCATTTATAATTATAAATTGACTATTTCTGAATACTGGATGCATGCAGGGATCTCAAATTTCTATGTAATACCTATAGGATATCACTGATTATAGTACACAAATTCAATCAATCAAACAAAATGTTTTGATCTGAATAATGACAGAGCTCAGGGGGGGAACAACTCTTGCTATACAATCCTGTCAACTGGTTTGGTCCCTGGAACTGAGATAAAGGGAAAGGACCAGTTCCTTTTACATCAGTTCCCTGCATATAATGCACATATATACACACACAATAATAATAATTGAAATTTTAAAAACATGTGGGATGTGTGAAGAGATATAAAATGGAAGAAAACATGGAAAGTATCCAGTATGTCAAAGAAAAAAATAAGACAGAGAAAAGTACAGAAATATGTCTGAAGGGAAATTAGAAGACTCCACACAATTAATAAATAGCATGATATCTTCACATCAACAAGAAAAATGCTGGAAACATTAGCAGCCAAATTGAAATAAAAAGAACCTGCTAGATAAAAAAGATGAATAAAATATCCGAGAATTTGTAGCAGATTAACGCAGATCAGCTGTAGAAGCCATACTAATTAGTTTGACAATTGACCTCTCCCTATCAAATCATACCAAAAACTAAACAAAATAAAAGTCAGAGTAAAGCATAGGACAGAGGTTCTATATATTTCCAAACAGAAAGCATGGCTAAAGTTGCACCTTCCTTGTGAAATCCCTGTGGGCTACTTCTTCCCATGCCTTCCAATGAATCATAAAAAGTGACAGATCTATCTTTTTTATCTGTAAAAACAATAAACTTTGAAAGGGATAGCTGAGACAATAAGTGATCTTTCTAGTCTCTGTGTAAAGTCATAAGGAAAACCAGGTAAAGAAGGAATTTGCCAATACAACGATGGCATGAGATGTAACCATTGCTTCAGATGAGCAGTTACATAATGTGCATACAAGGCAAATCAGAAGACCCCCCAGGGGTCTTATAAAACTACTATGTCAGCGTAACTGCAGGAATCTAAAGTAGATGCAGATCTCTATTCTCAAACTCCAATGAGAGCATCCAAGTAAACACATGTAACCAGGAAATAGAATCTCATGGCATGACTGTCAGAACGTCCAAAAAAAGTTTTAAATCATTCATTATATAGAATGTCAAGCAAATATGACCTAGACTAAGTCAAGATAATCCACATACAAGAATATAAAGATCTCAGAAAATTTGACCCAAGGACTTTACTATATGCTATGATGTGAACAAGTATGACAGTAATAGCCATGCTAACATGATAAAAAAAAAAGATATCAGGGGTCTCCTCCCTAGACAAAGAACTACAGGCAAATAATGAATGCTGCATGCAAGACAAATAGACCCTTAACTTGTTATCTAAAACCAAGCGCTCAGCCTTGAAATCATACACACACACATACCTATGAAATACACACACACACACACACACACACACACACACACACACACACACACGTATATGTATGTATATGTATATGTATTAATAATTAGATAAATAATTTGGGCCATGAATCTGAAAGACAGTAAGAACTGGAGACATGGAGGGAGTGAGAGAATGATGCATTGTATTTTAATTTTAACATTTTTTTTAAACATAGTATGTTACACATAACTAGAAGTAGTCAGAAAAAAGTCAAAACTTTCACCAAATAGATATGAGACAAATGAGAAGCTATGGGAAAACATAAAAAATCAAAGTATTGTAGAACTGAAAAGTATACTAACCAAAAAAGACACCTGATTTATAGACTCAACTGAAGAAACTGGATGCCAGAGAAAGAGCAAAAACGTACACATGAAGTGATGAAAGCCACTGATCTGCTCTTGGTCTTACACTTGTGGTTGATCCAGAAATTTCATACAGGCTAAGTGGTCAAAATTGTCTTCAAATTATTATTCTCATATTTCAGATCTGAATAGCTTGTATTATAGGCCTGCCTAGCGGGCCCATTTTAAAATATCCACCATGAGAAACTGGGTACAGTTTTTTGTTTTATCAAAAGAGTTCCAGAAACTGCAGGCTGTAACCAAGGCTAAGTTGTCACTTAGCAGACCCCATTGAAAGACAGGAAGATTAGAATTAGCAGCAAAAATAAACCCAGAGCAGCTGAATTAATTTTGAAAATGAAATACAAAATTGAGCAAGTAGCATTCTAATACTTAACAAAACATGAACCTTCATATGATCACTAGGTAATATAATTTTTTATACAAATTTATCTGCTAATGTTGGATACCCATGAGGTAGGATAGCCAAGAGGAATTTCACATATTATGCTGAAATTAAATCAGTTCTAAACTAAAACAAAAATTTTTGTGGGGAAGTAAAAAAACATTCTTTGATCAAATTTAGATAAAGCTATATTAAACAATACTAAAAATATGGTACACATTTGAAATCTTCAGTAACTGAGCTTCCTTCAAATTTAAGAACCTTGGTTCAGTCAATAGAAGGGCATCATCAGCTCTAGACACAGAAAAGATTCTCTGTGTCTGATTAAGTGCTTGTAAGCAGAACATGTAAAGAACGTTCTATAAAAAAGAAAAATAATCCAATTACAGCAAAAAAAAATGTGAGCAGGCATTTGCTCAGAACATGTGCAGAGAGTAGTAAGCAGACAAAAGCAACTGGAATCATTAGATGTTAGAGGTTTTCAACTGAAATCCATGATGAGATGATGCCACACAGCGATTAGAATGGCTGTTGCTCTGTTCTCTTGTTCATAGCCATATTTTGGTCAAGAGCATACAAGACTGTGGTCACATATATTTCCTACCAGTGTTCTTGCCAAATTGATTCCTGGAAGTGCATACTGAGTTTATTGCAGTGATTAAAGTCTAAGGCTGCATTTATTGTCATCTGTTACTGTCATTATTGTGAAAAGCACCATCATTTCCTCCACAGCTTCCTTACCTATGGACTCAAAATGAGGAAAATGCAATAAGAGGCAAGCCAAAGAAAAGAAAGTGTACAATAGTATACGATTTATTAGTTCATGAAGATAGAACCAGTACCAAACAACGACAGCAGGGATTTGAGACAGAAAGAGCTGTCTACTAATTGCACTACTCTGACAGCAAACAAGGTTGTAGATTTAATATAAACTTTGTAAAATATGGTAAAGAAGAATACTACATATATTTTACTTAAACATTAAAATAGTGAAACATAACATACCATATAACACATATAATGAAATACTAATAATGTCTGTGAATAATAAAAAGAAAGAGGACAATGAAATATGGAATAAGGAACTAGGCAGTGAGATGGTTGGTTGGGTAATATTGCTCAGCATGGCACCCTGCTGCATTGTTTCAAATCCTGAAGCCCATATTGATAAGAAAGATGAGACCTGATTTAACCAAGCTGTCCTCTGACCACGCACAAATAAATATCCATATGCAGCTATACACATAAGCACACATTATGAACAAACACAATCAGAATAAATACAGTTTAAGAAGTTGACTTTTTAAAAAAAATATGTAAGAAGGAAAACATATATTAAAATATTAAAATTTAAGCACTTTTCACCTTGGAAAATTTTGGCTAAGTCTAGTAAAACTTTGAAGCTGGAACTTGCAATTGGTGGACAGAGCCTTGACTCGCATCTACTGGATAAAATAAAGAATGCCGCTCAGTAACCTACAATCACCTGTCTACTTCAAACAACAAAAAGAAATGAAGACACAGAGAAACATCACTGCAATGAGAAACCTTGTTCCAAAGGGGTATTCAAGAGAGGAGAAAGAAAGAAGGGAAAAGAGAGCAAGAAGGTCAAGATGAGGGGCAGAAAAAAGGAGAGACAACCGAGTAGATTTGAAAAACTTTACAGTGATGAAGAATCAATTTACAATAATATGGCATACTATGAAAGTGAATAAGTGATTAACCATTTTCAGGGAAAGCTGTGCACAATGGTAAGTTCTTGTAAGGTAGATACTCAGAAAGCTGAAACAGTCAGATATTGAGTTTGATGTTAGCCTCAGCTACAAAGTTTAAAAATTAAAAAAAAAAAAATATATATATATTCCACCAAAACACACATATACCTATAATTATGCAACTGAGTACATTATACATTATATTTGGTAGTGTATAGGATATATGCAAATTCATTTATGTACATAACAATGTTTAATAAAAAAGAAGTCAAAAATTGGATTATGAGCAAGAAGGGACATATAGAGAGCTTTCCACAGAAAAAATAAATTATTCACATTATAATAAAAAAGAAAAAATAGTTTAAAAATCAGTTCCAAAATAAATACAAGTGGCACATTACTGTAAGTCAACTTCCATATTCAGTAAAACAAAAATAAAATGAAATCAATAAGTATTATGAAAGGCAAAATCATGATAATCACAAAATATACTTAATTTTTTCGATGACAAGTGATCTTAAATTGGAAAGTTTCTGATGTCAATTCTGTAAATTAATTAAAACTCTTTTGTTAATATACTAAGTAGAAATTCAGTGGATCATAAGACCACACACATTTAAATATAATCCTAACATAGATGACAGATTTGGAATATATCAAAAAAATTTAATGAACAACCAGGAGTCAAATTTTCATGAATGTGCCTATACACATCCTATTTTAAAATAAATTATTGATTATTTTATTTTTTACATTTGAATTATTATCCTCCTTCTAGATTTCCCCTCTGAAAACCCCTATCCTACTCCCTCCTCCTGCTACTATGAGGGTGCTTTCCCATCCACACACCCACTCATGCCTCACCACCCTAGCATTTCCCTATTCTAGAGCATCAGATCTCCACAGGACCAAGGGCCTCCCCTCTCACTGATACCAGATAAGGCCATCCTCTGCTACATATGCAGCTGGAGCCATGGTTCTCTACATGCCTGGTATATATGTTGCTGGAGTCAGGAATCCCTTCATGTGTATTCTTTGGCTGGAGGTTTAGTCCCTGTGAGATCTAGGGGTCTGGTTGATTGATATTGTTGTTCTTCCTATGGGGTTGTAAACTCCTTCCGCTCCTTCCTTCCCCTAACTCCTTCATTGAGGACTCATGCTCAGTCCACCGGTTGAATGTAAGCATCATCTTCTGTACCTGCAAGGCTCTGGCAGAGCCTCTCAGGAAACATCCATCTCAGGCTCTTGTTAGCAAGCACTTCTTGGCATCAGCAATAGTGACTGGGTTTGGTGGCTGCATATGGGATAGATAGGTGGGGCAGTCTCAAGATGGCCTTTCCTTCAGTCTCTGCTCTACTAATTGTCCCTGTATTTTCTTTAGACAGGAGCAATTCTGGGTTAAAAATTTTTATAATGGTGGGTGGTGACTAATCTCTGGATATGGTCTCTACAGGTTTTCTCTCCCCTTTGTTGGATATTTTAGCTAATGTCATCACCACTTGGTCCTGGGAGCCTCTTGCTTTCCTGGCGTTTGGGACTTTCTGCTGGCTGTCCCCACATCCCCATCCCCCATTGCGACATACTTCTGTTCCATTTCCAGACCCTCTGTACATCCCCTGCATCTCCTCCCACACCTGCCCCTACTCTCCTTTTTTTCTCTGCCTCTCCTTTCTTCCTCTCAAGTTCCTCCCACCCTCCACTTCCCATGATTATTGTGTTCCTTCTTGTAAGACTGAAGCATCCACACTTTGGTCTTCCTTCTTGAGCTTCATATGGTCTTTAAGATGTATAATGGGTATTCCGAGCTTTTCCTAATATCTACTTATCAGTGAATACATATCATGTATTCTTTTGTGACTGTGTTACCTCACTCAAGACATTTTCCAGTTCCATCTATGTGCCTGTGAATTTCATGTAGTCACTGTTTTTAATGGCTATGTAGTAATCCATTGTGTAAATGTACCACATTCCTCTGTTGAAGGACATCTGGGTTCTTTCCAACTTCTGGCTACTATAAATAAGGCTGCGATGAATATAGTGGAGCATTTGTCCCTGTTGTATGTTGGAGCATCTTTGGGTATATGTCCAGGAGTGGTATGGCTATGTACTCAAGTAGCACTATGTCAAATTTTCTGAGGAACTGCCAGACAGATTTCCATATTGTACCAGCTTACAATCTCACCAGCAATGGCTGAGTGTTCCTCTTTCTCAACATCCTTACCAGCATTTGTTGTCACCTAAGTTTTTGATCTTAGACATTCTGACTGGTGTGAGATGGAATCTCAGGTTTGTTTGATTTTCATTTTCCTGATGACTAAGGATGTTGAACATTTCTTTAGGGGCTTCTCAGTCATTCAAGATTCCTCAGTTGTGAATTCTTTATTTAGCTCTGTAACCCACTTTTTAATAGGGTTATTTGGTTCTCTGGAGTCCAACTTCTTGAATTCCTTGTATACATTGTATATTAGTCTTCTATGAGACATAAGATTGGTAAAGATCTTTTCCCAATCTGTAGGTTGCTGTTTTGTTCTAATGACAGTGTCTTTTGCCTTACAGACGCTTTTCGATTTTATGAGATCCCATTTATCTATAGTTGATCTTAGAGGATAAGCCATTGGTGTTATGTTCAGAAAAATTTCCCCTCTGCTGATGTGTTTGAGGCTCTTTCACACTTTCTCTTCCATTAGATTTAGTGTATCTGGTTTTATATGGAAGTACTTCATCCACTTGAACTTGAGCTTCATACAATGAAATAAGGGAGGATCAATTTGCATTCTTCTACTTGCCTACAAACACTTAACCCAGCACCATTTACTGAACATGCTGTTTTTTTCCCCCCCAATGGATAGTTTTGGCTTCCTTGTCAAAGATCATGTGATCATAGGTGTGTGGGTTTAATTCAGCGTCTTCAGTTCTATTCCACTGATCTACCTGTCTGTCTCTGTACCAACACCATGTGGTTTTGTCTTTTTGGGTGTTTTTTGGGGGGTGTTTTTTTAAACAAATGAATCTGAGAGTTGTTATTTCTATCACTGTGCAGAACTGAGTTGGAATTTTGATGAGGATTGCATTGAATCTGTAGATTTCTTTTAGTAAGATGGCCATTTTTAACTATGTTTATCCTGTTTATCCATGAGGATGGGAGATCTCTCTTTCCATCTTCTGAGGTCTTATTCAATTCCATTCTTCAAAGACTTCAAATTCTTGTCATATAGATCTTTGTTTGATTAGACTCACAGAAAGATATTTTATATTATTTGTGACTATTGTGAAGGGTGTTTATATGTTTGCTCATAGCAAGAAAATATAAAAATCTCTTTCATTAGTAAATTTAAAGTCTAATTCATGAATCAAGCAGGACAGGAAATCCACAGACAAGAATTCTTCAAACATGGTGACAAATGTAACCGCATGTCATCATTCAAGTGTTAAAAATCCAGGGAGGGTGCCGAGCAATGATGATAATACTTAATAATATTAATAAATTTTCATTTTTGGTTTGATGCAGAATGAAGGGCTATGCAGAAATATGATTGGCTAAGGCATAATATCAATTAGTAAAGCCTGGACAGCATAACAAGGCCTGGTTTAAAGACTGTTTCTGGCATCTCTATAAAATATTGTTTCCACTGGGACTTTCTCAGGTTGGCATTCTTTGGAAAAAACAGGCTGTTGGGAAGAGAGAAAGAGTTTCAGGTTTTATGACTTCCTCATAGATACCAGTTCTAAATTCTTTTACCTGTCTTGTGAAAAAGAAAAGATAAGTCCACTGACTTGATTCGCAAGAGAAAGTTAGGAAAGAATGGCTGACTTATTTTTATTTTAATGTGGTTTATCATATAAATTATTAAATCAAGCATTGAGCCTTTTAATATATCTTCAGTGAAGGATCACTCAATGTTAGATAAAGAGCTAGAAGTGCTTAATGACTGCTGAGAGAGGAAAGTTAGTCCTCTCCAGGCGGGAACCTCCTAATGGGATATTCAATACAAATGTTCATCCCTAAAATCACGTGCATACAAGGAACATTAAATGAACTCAGCAGAAGAAGGTGCAGGAGGAATCTGATAGTGGTTAAAAAGAGGAAAAGAGAGAAAGTAACAATGATTCTTAGATTAAAAGCAGAGAAATGGCATGAAAAACAGTACAAAGGGGAAAAAAGGCAACAACTCACTATGATGATTTCCTTCTCAATTTGACTACGTCTAGAATTAACTGAAATTAAAAAAAAAAAAAAACCCAAGGTTTTTGCTTAATTTGAAGTATTTGATCCATTTCTAATCTAGACCTTTGAAGAAGGAAGATGCATGCTTTTAATCTAAATCTTTATATGGGAAGACATACACTAATCTAGGCCATACCTTCCACTAGAATCCTAAATATGGCCAGGAATAAGAAAGTTTTTGCTCTTTAGCTGTTTTCCATTTCCTTGGTAAAGTTCATCTCTTCACTGGCATTAGTCTCTACTTCACTGGGAATCCAATGCATACTGAAGAACAACTTAGCCCCCCCAGCCTCATGGACTGAGCAACGACTGGATTCTTGAGCTTTCTCTTCACAGTCAGCCATTGTTCAATTAACTGGGTATAGCTTTTAGGTCATTTTAATGAGTCCTCTTTCTTTATGTAGAAATTTATTCTCTCTCTTCTTTTACACTAAAGCACTGGTTCTCAACCTTCCTAATGCTGTGCCTCGTGCTCTAGTGACCTCCCCAACCATAAAACTATTGTCCTTTCTACTTTATAGCTCTAGTTTTGCTACTGTTATGAATCAATATATGCATATTTGATATCCATGCTATCTGATGTATGACCCTTATGAAAGTGTCCTTAGATTCCCAGAAAGGTCGTGACCTGCCAAGTGTAGAACTGCTGCTTTTGAGAATTCTGACTAACAAACTTACTATTAAACTAATCAATAAATGAAATTATTTATTGAGAACATTTATTCAAAAGACTGTGATAATGAAACACTGAATAACTTCAAAATTTCAAAAATAAAAATAGCTATAGTAACATTGATATGTAAATAAGAAGAGAAGAAAAAAATTGTGTCAGTGTGGCATTGTAAATGAGAATGGCCTGTATAAGCACATATATTTGAATACCTGGTTCTTAGTTGGAATAACTGTTTGGGAAAGATTAGCAATGGTGGTGTTATTTGAGAAGATATTTCACTGAAGGTAGGCTTTGAGATTTCAAAAGATTGTCATTGTTCCCAGTATTCTTTCTCTGCTGACTGTTTGTAAATCAAGATATGAGTATCACTGTCATAGACTCAAAACATAATTCTGATTAGAACCTTACATTCATAAAGATCTTTGGTCATGGTGATTCATTAAAGCAATAGAAAACTAACCCAGGCTGTAAATCTAATAGACTAGAATTAAGTTCTTAAAGAAAATAATAAGACCTCATCAGCTGTAGAAGTAGTGCGGTAGCTAAGAGCAGTTGTTTTTGCAGAAGATATGATGCAAAGAAGCTCAGAGGTAGAGCTGGTCTGATTCTAGATTTTATTGTGTAATATATAAAGGTCATTTTGGAAATTTACTTTTGCACATGTGGGTATTTCTCAGTTGCCTTTGGTGTTCATTAATTTTAATGAATCATCTCTTACATACTTCACAAGGTTTAAGTGAGTCATGATTAAAGAGAAATTTTTTGTACAGTGTTTGCTAAAGTACAAAGTTATACAAAGAGGTAAATGAATGAGAAAGAGGCACTAATAGCCATAATCACAATATAGTATGAAATACATCTATTATTCGAAGGATGAGAAAGGAAAATGATAAATTATAAGTGATCAGTACAGAGACCAGACACTAAGTGACTACTTCATTTATATCCAAATAGCTTTTTAAAGTTTTTGAAACTAAACATGAAAATTTAATGAGTTGAATCTGAAATATCATTTGTCACTTCTATGCCTGAAGCTAAATTACTCTTATTCTATTTCACTTATTTCTAGATCTCTCTAGATGGGGGGAGTACGCAGACCTCATCTTCAGTGAGTGGTTCAGAATGCTTCAGGAGCATCATGGTAGAGGCATGTTCGGATTTGCTTTCTTATCCTGAGACCAGGAAGAGACAGACACACACAGAAGAGCTAGCTCTACAGGTGTTATAAAAGAACTCTGGGAATTCCATAAAAAATAACCAACAATGTGGTTGGCTTTTCCAGTGAAGGAAATTTCTGAGTTTGGGGTAACCTTACTCTTCTGGTTTGTCTGTCTGAAATCTCTCCTGGCCTTTAGCACTTTTCTCCAATACAGTTTTCTCTTCTATCATGCTTGTCAAGTGTTTCTCTTATATTCTTCTCTAGCTATGTCATGATTTTATGTCTGAAACTGAAGATATATACAGTTTATGTTGATTTTGCGTATTGTGGGATACAAATCAAACTTCAATTTTCTGCAGAATAATAAGCTTCACAGCACCATGTAAAAGACGTGTTTAGCCTCCATTGTTTACTTTTGATGTCTTCTGTATAAGTTTTTTACTTGAATTGCATGAAGTTATTTGTGATAATTCTTGCTTTCTGTCCACAGCCATATACATGTTTTTACAATACTGTGCTGTTTTGATTACAGGATCTTTGGATTATGTTTTAAAGTGATAGACACTGATATTTATAGCTTTGGTCTTTTTCTGGAGTTGCCTTAGCTATTTGAGGGAGTATGTGCTTCTATATAAAATTTACAAATATTTTTCATCTATGAAAAAACATAATTTGTGCATATTAGTAGTATGAGCACTATTTATGTTAAGAAACATTTCAAAGATGAAGAGATTTATGAAAAATGGTTACCTTTATAGATTATTAGGGCAATTCACTATACTTTTATCAGTTTACACCAATTACAGTATTTATGGCCATAAAGGCCAAATGATATTAATAATAAAGATGTTTCCAAAGTGTAAAACTGAAGATACTTTGTGAAGTATTTTACATACTAGTGTATACTGTGTAGTAGAATGAGAGTTTAACTCAATGTTTTAGTAAAATACTCATTACTGGGGCTGGAAGAAGACTGTGTTTAAGAGAACAAAACAGAACAGAGAAGACTCGAGTTTGGGTCCCAGAACCTATGTTGGGAAACTAATATCTATAACAATGTTGGGAAGTGAAAGAAGACCCCCTCATGCTTTTTTTCTTCTGCAGACACTTCATACATTTAAAATACACATAAATAAGAATATTAAATAAATAACAACCAAAAATTGCATATCAATTGTGTAATTTTTATAAATTTCCCCAAATAGCTTTGATGTTAAATAATAAGCAGAGGAAAGGAGGCAACAGCAACTCTTATTTAGACTCCATTGAATTAGTGGGTACTTATACCAATCTTTCTGTGTACTGGTGAATATACAGGTATTTTTAATTTGGATACTCACTCCTAATTCTATGTGTTAAAGGTACATGTATATATACATGTTGATATATGTATATAGTCTTCTTTCCATCAATTTAAATATTAATAATCAAACATTATTTTTATTGATACTATAAAATATGTATAAGTAGTTTTCTCAGGATGAATACTATAAACAATAAAATTCCGTTTTGTCATTATCATAATATATATTTTCACAATAAAGTTTACACCTAAAGATATTGTTGAGGTTATTACATAGTTGCAAATTATTCAATAGGTGAATGTGTTTATATAAAAGCAAGGTAGGTACTCTGCACAGAATTTTAAACATAGCAAGCATTAAAAAAGCCTAGACATTTACTCCAAGAGAAGTATGAAGGTCCAAGCATTTGGTCCAAAGAATGAGCTATACACAACCCTAATATTAGCATGTTATAAGTCTGCAGTTTTCATTGCTGTGACTGTCAACCATTTTATTAAAGCTAAGGCTTTGACACCTAGAATGACAGAAATTATAATATCTTACATGGTCATTAACAATTAAGCCCAAATAGCTGATTAGTTGTATACTTTATTCTTTTCATAATATTTACATGAAAGGATTTTGATTGAACCACATTTTTTATAAGGCCGAGAAGAGTCACCTGGGTCTAGCTTCAGAGTCTCTGCTGGCAGAGCGCCCTGGGGAAATAGACAACTTCTGTGTCTATACATGTGGATATTATCTTAATACAGATTTGCACCTGGGAATGTTGAACTGCTCCTCATAGATGATAAAGGCTTCATATGATGATTTGTCTCTTAGTTTATAAAGAACTATACTTTGCTTTACATAGTGGATCTGATTTTATACACTAGAGCTTTGAATAGGAGCTATTCTTCCCTACATCCTTCCCAAAATTTGCTGTCCTTTTATGTTTTCACAATCCGACTAGAGATAGTTGATGGAATTTCATGACTATCCAGACAGTTTTAATTTGCATTTCTGAGATGACAAGATATTGAACCCTTTTTCAAGTGTTTTCTTGTATTTTTTGTTTTTTTGTTGTTTTTTGTTGTTTTTTTTATTTTTTTTTATTTTATTTTATTTATTTATTTTTTTTTTTTTGCCATGATTTCTCCTTTGGAAAATTGTCTTTTCATTTCATAGTCAACTTGTTAAGTGTATTATTCGGATTTGAGAGATCAAAGAATTTCAGTTTTTTATATATTGTATATCTTATTCTACTGTCTTATATGTAGTTGACATTTTGAAAGCTGTCTCAACATTGTCAATGCAGAAGTATTTAAAAATCTATGAAATATTGTCAGTTTTAGGGATTTTTTTCCCTGTGCTGTTCAGTAGCATCTTAGCTTTCATGAGGCTCTGTTTTAAAATGATGATGATGACAACAGTGATGGCAACAACAACAACTACGAGGATGAGGATGATGATGATATTGGTGATCAAACATACTAATCAACCTCTTTAATCTCACCTACAAATTTCTATGTAGTTTTACCTCCTTGTCAACCTTACTCTGAACATTTTTCCATATCATGTGTTCAGCAACCTGTTCTCTCCTCTCCTTTCTTCTCTTCTTTCCTCTCTCCTTCTCTCCCTTCCTCTCTCTCTCTCTCTCTCTCTTTCTCTCTCTCATGTGTGTGATTTTATCTTTCATATTTTTATTTCTTTAGTTGTAGCAATTATTGATTGATTGAATGAATTGTTCAATGACTTGTGCAGTGCTGACTATCAGATGCAGAGCCCAGAGTGTTATAAACAGCCACCTTTTAGACTGAGCTATATTCCCTTTGGTATAGATGAGAACTACATATTACTCTCTCAGGCTCAAACTTTTATTTAGCCCAGGCTTAACGTGAATGGTAGATCCTATCACCTTTCCCTCCTAAGTGCTGCAGTCATCGACTGTGTCAATATGGCTGGCTAGCATATTTTATTTTTTGCTTTATTTATAATGTAAATATAATGTTTTATTTCAAGTATATATTATATAATGATCAAATTAGAATATCGAGAATACTTTATTAAATAAATATTATTTATTTATCATTAAAACAATAATCTTTTCATGTTACATTGATATATTAGATTGACCATGTTCACTCGCATTGAAATTGAGCACTTAAAAGGGTCCCTCCTAACTAGTAGTTCTTGGCACCTGTTGACCAACTTTCCTTTATTTCCTCAGATCATATTTATTGTAACTCAGTGTTCTACTGGCTCACTCATTTTGTCCAAATAACAGTATTAGATTCTTTTTACAGCTGATTTGTTGTTTTCTGTGCCTGTGTGTGTGTGTGTGTGTGTGTGTGTGTGTGTGTGCTCTTGTACATGCGTGTGGATTGATCTTATCTATTCACTGGCTTTATTTTATTAAGTAATTTAAAAATATTTTAATTATATCTCTTTGTATTATATTTATGAGTCTTTGTACATGTGTACAGGTGCCCAATTACTCCAACAGAGGATGATAGATGCCCTGGAGCTGGAGTTAGAGTTCACAAAGTCATGCCACTTGGGTATGGGAATTAAAGTCCAATCTTCTACAAAAAGATACAAGAACTCTTAATCATTGAGCCAATCTTTCTGTCCTCTTTCTCTGATTTTTTAAGAGTTCTGTTTTTTCTCACTTTGACCATTTGTTTGAAAAGATCTTTTAAATTTCCTCGTTGCCATGCCACTTTCTAAAGAGGAAATTTCTGGATTCTTTGGAAATTCAGTTGTGTCACGTGATGTTTTTCTAGAAACTGTCTTGTCAGAGGATGGTTTGCTGAAGAAGTACATGAAAGAGCATGTGGGGATTTGCTGAAAGACATAGTTGAGAAGGCATGTGATTTTTGGAATGAGTATAAATGGAATCCCATAAAAAAGTCTAGCTAGAAATTAAACTCCCACCCTGCCCTGCTCCACATTCTTTCACTGCCATGTGCCCAGAGCACTTCTGTGAAACAAGAGGCCGGGAAGAGCAGGAGGCAGTATATGGACAATGGGTTATTTTTCGGCCAAGTCCACTACCAGAGGATTTGCTTGGGGCTACACAGGCAACTTCATCCTCTCTAGTCTTTGTGCTGGATATGTATGCTAATGGTGGTATCCATTATTATAATGAGGTGACATGGCATATATTATGCATGCTAGATTTGAAACCCTTTAAAAAAGCAGTCCCAGAGTTACTTTCTGAGATTCAAAGGGATTGGTGTCAACTATAATAAAAGCTGGTCTACAGTTATAATAATTGTCATGGTGGAGACATGAAGCCACAAAAATAGAAGAATTCATATAGCATTGGGAATAAATGTTGCAAAAGACAAACTGCTTGATGAAGGGCATTATGCTGACCTACAAGTACAAAGTCTGATCTGACGATGATGTAATTGCACAATGTGTTGCAGCTTTAAGAGCGTAGGATATGATTGAGTAGCGGGGGGTAGGGGAGCCACCTTGTTTTTCAAGGGTTTAAGCTACACAGTCTGTCAGAAGGTTTTAGTGGCTTCCTACAGAGATTGGATTCAGCTGTACACAGAGCCATATCAGACCCTGAAATGAGACAATCATTTATAGGGATCTTCACATTTGAAAATGCAAATACTGAATATAAAAGAGCAATCAGATCATTGAAAGCACAAGGAGCCCCAATAGAGAAATAAATAGAAGAGAATAGTTGTATTGGCTCTCAGGAGCATCATGCTAACATCATTCGGCAAATTATAGTTAGAAGTCATTGAAATCAAAATCTCTGATGTTTTAATTGTGGTGGATTTGAACATTTCAAAAGTACTTGTAAGGGTAAAAAATTCAGAGCTCAAAATAGAAGGTACCATAACTCTAGAGAATATGGGTATTCATAGAAGAAAACCAGCAGATTTTGATTGCTATGAATCACAAAGGCATCCAGGGTATTGAGTCTGCTATGGAAATGGCAAAAATTGTTCTAAGGTCCAAGAAGGACATACAAAGTAACTTCTTGTCATGGGGAAATTGAACAAGGGTTCCTTCAGCTTGAGGCCCCTCAGCAAAAAATGAGAGCTATCTTCCTTTGGTCAACCAGGAGGTACCAAGCAGGCAAAAGCATACAAAGTTTTTCTGATCTTATGCATGCTACAGAAGGGACTTCCTCTCTGTAACTGGCCACAAATACACCTCTTACACTATCCTCCCAAAGCTGAATGTTAAAAGATAACCCTGTGTGTTTATGGTTTGTTACCTTCAGGGACAGATGAAATCATCTTGGAAAAAAAAGTAGATTAATGACTCAAGAATTTATTGTGCATCCAGGTATACTAGTGATTATATCAAGGAAGATATAAAGTAATGTTGTACATGAAAAAGGAGATGCATATTAATGCAGGGACTAGAAATGCTCAGCTGTTGTTGTTCCCTTACATTAAGGGTAAGGTCGCTCCAATAGAAAGAACAGGGGCTTTTGGAGACCTAGAAAAAGTGTGATTTGGCAAACAGTGGTTAATAGTCAAAGATACAAATTAATGCTGCAAATGAACTGTGTTTAAATAGAAAATTTACTAGATAGAGGAGCAGATGTCAGTATAGTTTCCCAAATGTCTTGGAATACAATTTGCCTATTTCAATAGGTTTACACACAATTCATAGGAATTGTTAACTTATCATAAATAAGACAAAGTGTCCAATGGATTACCTATGTGGCCCAGAAGTGAAAAAAGTAAAGTTGGAATGTTACGAGGATGACATATCCATAAACTTATAAAAAAGGAATCTTTTATAACAATGTGGTACTCAAATTAGTATTCCTGCAATTCCAGGGAAAGGAAATTAGAGGTGAGATGGTAGCTGTTCCTGGGGCAAGTATTGATACCAGTGATAGAGAACAATGATAAACTGTGCCCAAGCTCATATAAAAGAGATTGAGTTTCCAAATGTATAAAACAGACCACTGCTGACATACTAACTGCCTTGCCCCTAAAATGGCCATCAAATCAGCCTCTGTTGCAAGAGCAGTAGCCCATAACAAAAGAAAAATTTCACACACTTAAACAACTAATATAAGAGCATCTGGAGTCTCAACATATAGAAAAGTCTACCAGTCCATGGAATTCCCCTATGTTTATTGTAAAAAAAGAAATTAGAAAAATGGAAGACTATAATGGCTTTAAGAGCAGTTAATAAAGTAACTCAATGAATGGGTCCTTCATAGCCTCAAGTTTCTTTACCATCTTTGTTACTGAGATTATGGCCTACAATAATAATTGATTTGAAACATTGCTTTTTCACAATACTTTTGCATGAACATGTTAGGGAAAGTTTGCCTTTTCTGTACCTACTCTAAATAATAATAGTCAAATAAAAAGATAGCATTGGAATATACTACTACAGGGAATGGTAAATAGTCAAATTTTATAAATTTTATAAAAAATTTTATAAAGTTTATGTCCAAATTTTATACAACAACCTTTAGAAATAATTCATAGATCTACTAATGAGTCTGTCTCAGTCTATAATTTTATCATTATATGGATGACATTTTGTTGGCTGAGTCAGATGAAGATTATTTAGAGAAAATGTTTAAAGAAACACAAAGAATTCTGTCATGCTGTGTGTTATAGGTTGCTCCAGAAGAATACAAAGGAGATTCACTTAGTTATTTGAGTTATAAAATCATTAAAAAAACATTCAAAAAGATACAGATCCATAAGAAACATTTTTAAAAATTTAACAATTTTCAAATTTTAATTAATAATGTTAACTTGCTGAGGGCTACAACTGGTTTAAGTATTTATGGGTTAAGTAATTTTTTTTTCAAACATTACAAGGAAATTCAAATTTAAACAATCCAAAATATCTAACAGATAAAGTAGAAAAAAGTTAAAACTCTTGTAGAACAAAAACTGAAAGATGCATATGTGGATTGAATTGATCATTAAAATGACTTTATTTTGGTCATTTTAACTTCAATTCATTCTCTTTCTGGAATCATTATGAAAAAGGAAGTTAGTATTATAGAAAACATTATCTTAGCTCATAAACAAAAAAAAGTAGAAATATTTCTATTTTGTTTTTAGTGTTCTAAGTTCATAGCTTTTACTCCTCTGTATACTCAAAACTTGGAAAATGACATAGTCAATAATACTTGGCATAATGATTAAAGAAACGTAAAAAAAAAAACCACTTTTTTTTTTAGAAATCATACAAAATGGTATTCTACAAGCTAACTAAAATATTCTAAGTAACTTCCATTACTAGATAGAATAAATTGAGTGATATTACAATAATTCAATGATCTATTCTCTTCTAAGAAATA
Organism: Rhabdomys pumilio; assembly: GCA_030674055.1. Classification (NCBI taxonomy): domain Eukaryota; kingdom Metazoa; phylum Chordata; class Mammalia; order Rodentia; family Muridae; genus Rhabdomys; species Rhabdomys pumilio. Next base: position 56,476,600 of record JANHMN010000013.1, on the reverse strand, counting down.
GCTATGATTTTTAAAATTTTATAAATTATCCCGAGAAAACAAACCAAATATTGCTGGCTTTTTCTGACAGTTCTTGTATTTGTTTGTATCCCTAGTGGCCTCAGCAGCCATTCTGTTTTCAGAAGTAAGGAAAAGACCTTCTGTTTAGAAATACTCATTTTAGATAACTGAAAAAATGAGAAAAACACACAGTTATCTTATTCACTTGTATAAATATGAAGCAAGGCCATTCCAGCTTGCACAGCTTGTCCCAGGAGTTCCTCCAACAGCAGAGAGCTCTATGTGTCCCAGCATCCAATGCAATGTTATCCAGAGTCATCAAATATCATCCCCAAATTTTATTAACTCGGGCATATTTTTCAGAAAGCCTGCAGGAGCAGGCAGATGGCATTTTCCTACTTGCACCATTCCACTGCAGAGAACTAAAGTTTAAACTATCAGCTACCTGCCATTGCTGGAATTGCTGCAGATAAAAACTCTTTGATGATTTCAGTTTTCTACTGCTTGCTTGCAGGCTTACAGAGAATAATTGCTGCCATAAGAAAGACGACTGAAATTGACAATAAACTGAATTTGGCTGCAAGTACATTGTAATTCTGTTCTATATTGGTAAGTTGTACTGCTGGGACAAGTGTTTGTTTAAAACCAAAACACCAGACAAAGCACCGACTTTAATGGAAATGCTGCAGAGAGAATCATCTTTGAGATAGTTATGGCTCCTTGGATTGAAATTGTTTATTAGAAAGAGGACATTAGTTCCATCTTTGAGTGGATTATTTTAGTGGTTTAAAAGGTTCCCTATATTCTTGGGTGTACTGAAGAGTCAAGAAGAACAAAGTGTGAAGGAAATATTTTGCAGGAAAGAAATAGAGAGGAGATAAGGCAGTGTTTATCTGAGAAAAAATGGTTCAAAAAGTAGATAAAGGTATGTACACAGCTGAAAATATTAAGTAAATTGAATGACACCAGAAAGGAAACAAAGAGTTCAACAGGACATGCATGCAACATTTCCCTCTTTTTTTTTTTGTCTCCTCATTTTCTAATTAATCATTTATCCTATTTTTCTGGTGAGTACATGTGTATATGTATATGATATAAATGCATATATGTATATAATTTGGTTGTAAGATTACTAGCATGCTGTTTTCTCACAAGAAGCCATTATTAATAGATATTGAATTATACTCAGGATTAGAGGAGTAATTCAAGGCAACATGGTAAATATAAGGCTTAGAAAATAACAAAATACTGTAATGCTTGTTCCATAGCAGCGAAAGTTATCGAATCACGGTAGAGTTGACTCTCAAATAAATACGTCTTCTCAAATGTTTTCTATGTGGTTAATATCTCCTATGCAATTTAATTTACACAAGAATGATTTAATTCACACAAGTTTATCACTGTTACAAACAATGTTTATATCTAATAACAAATAATCAAACACACAAAGGGACATGAGAACAACTGTATCAATGTAAAGGATGACTTCATCTGTATTAGAGGACATTTGCTCTTACTTCCCGATAGAGTTTTTGATGACCAAAACCACCCATAAGCAGTATCATGCTTAGTGTTTTTGAGTTGTGCTAATCTTGTACCTAGGACATTACCAAGAGAATTAGTGAATTAGATGCATATCCAAATCATTCCTATACTTACGCTGAAGCTGAATGTAAAATGCCTAAGGCAAGAATAAAGGCAGATTACCACAATGCATCTCTGGTTTAATAGGGAAGGGGAGATGAAAAGACATAAAATGATCTGTCTATGAGAACAAAGAGACCAAATACATCAGCAAATATTGATTTTATGTTCTCTCTCTCCCTCCGATTGACTGACACATTCCACAGAGTACCCTAAGTTATACCGAAGTCCCACAAAATCTCTTTTGGTTGCCTCTTAATGATTCTGCTGTGTTATGTCTCTTTGAACCTCTAATACAAGTAATATATATTGAATGCCATCTGCAAGATGCTTCAATGAGCAATCCAAGATACATTACACACCTAATCTTCCCAACAACCCAATGGAGGATTATTAATTTTATAGGAGAAACAGAATTAAAGGTAGAGTTAAATAATTAGAATAAGAATTAGCACTATGTGGATGGGTTTAGAGATTTTAAAATGGCTAGATGATGAGGCCAGACATCCCCTCAGTAAAATGAGTGCATGGTTATTAAGGATCAGTGGCTACTAGACCCTGTGCATTAGAAAATGTATATGTCATTTTAAGGAAGCATATACTTAAAAACATTCTTGTGCCTAATTTAGAGAAAAATAAAACTATCTTCATTGATTTGGTCTGGGTATATTCCCATATCTTCTGTGGTTTTTGCATTATTGACATAGAATAAAGGACAGCAATCATGTGTCCATTTCTACAGATATGCATGTGTGTGCAAAATGGTTGGAAAAGTCCAGTACCAGATGATTATTAGCAAACAAAAATTTTGCAACAAACTAGAAACTACAGAGATTTTCCCTCAACTGAGTAAACCCACCCACACAAATGCTATAACTACAACGTTCCAAGACGAAAGGACTAAACATTTCACCTCAAATCATTACTTGGTCAAGAATATTAGTTGTGATCTCCATTTCAGAAAGAAGAAGGTGAAACTATAATAAAAGTCAAGAAAAAAAAAAGAAAGAAATGGCAGTTTCTTAAGGATGAACAGTAGAAGACAGGATATAGGAAATGAAAACCTAAGCCTCACAATAAAAAGTATTAAGAATCTTATCTCTTATTGAAAAGTTATAGAAGAATTGAATAAGAAACATTGCTGAGAGACTGTGCCTCCTACAAATGATAGGGAGCTTCTTCCATGACACATGCCTCATCAATGCAGCTGACTAAATGAAACCTAAACAGGACAATACCAACATACATGCGCAGGTGGTAAGGGGAAATCTCATAGGGAACTACAGAGAACTAAAGAATGCTGAGAGTAGGAGAGTGGGAGAAATAGTCTTCCCTAAGGAAAAAACTAATTGGTTATTCAATGCCAAGTTGTTATCCATGAAAAAAATACACAGACAGACAGACAGACAGACAGACAGACAGATACATCTATATGGACTGAGCTGGATTTATATATTTGGTCATGCATACACACACACACAACAACCAGCACACACACCATACACGCCATACACAGACACACATAGTCACACAAACATAGCAACCAGCACACATGCCATACACACCATACACAGACACACAGTCACTCACAAACACACACGCATACACACATACATATGTAATATATTGCATTATTGATGTAATATGATGATTACATTATTCCCTCCTGGACTGTCTCTTGCTCCTAAATTTTTAGTGGGTTTAACCCATCAATCTTTCCTGATCTTGGGAAGTGTGTGTGTGTGTGTGTGTGTGTGATTTCATGAGAGAACCAAGGATTAGTACATTGAGGAATATAAATGATGAAAGGCATGAGGAATGATGTAATTATATTTAGTTAAAAATTAGTAAAAAGGAAACTGCTTTTTAAAAATAGTCAAGGATTGAAATGGAAAATTTCCTAAAAAACATATCTAAATTTTGTTGAGAATTAAAACATATAGTACATTTTATATTCACAGCATTGCTTGTAACATAGACAGCTGACAGGAATGTCTTCAAGCCAGCTTACCATGGTAGCCCCACGGATTTGTAAATGATCATTGAATTGATTATGGTATGAGACGTGAGTTCCACATAAGATTCCTTTTAAGCTGTCATTTATTATTATTCCCCATTTTAAATGCTTTAATTAGATTTTAGTCTTCACAAAACATTTCTTCTAATGCAGAAGAACTGAAGTTAAATGAGGTTCTCATATTGATAGGTTTCTACAAAAAGTAAGAGGGAGTTATTAGAGTCATCTCCTGGCTATACTGGGGGTCAACTTGACTGTATCTGGAATTAAATAATATGCAAATGAATGGACAAACCTGTGAGGTGTTTTTGTTTTTTGTTTTTTTCCAATCTAGCTTTATACCATTTTAATTACATGCAAGTATTAAGGTCAGTTCTAGGTTGAGGAACTAGCAATACAATAGATGCAAATAGTCAAGGAACAAGCAAGACAATAATAACAAGTAGTCAAAGAATAAGCAAGGCAATAAACAAAGTCCTGTGATCACTGTTTCTAATGGCTTATCGAAATGGCCAAAACATCTGAGCCTACTTCCTGTTCAAGAGAATGATGCAGACCTCTGGGCTTGCTGAGTGCCCTGACAATGGTGACTGAGGTAGATTATTTTGTTTGTTTGTTTGTTTTCTTTTAATTAACTCACTTAAATAGGGAAGCCTGACTTTTAATCCAGAGTTTTGATGTGGGAAGATACACATTTAATCCAGATATTTTGAAGTAGGTAGGTTCATCTTAAATCCAGACCACAGCTTTTGCTGCCAGCCGATTTTAAGATCATGGAAGAAACCTTATGCTCTCTTTACCTGCTTGTTCTCATTGGCAATTCTGTTTCTTCAGTGGCATTAAAGCGTATTTATTTGAGTTCTGTCTTATACCGAAGGCCTTCTGAGAAAACCACACTCATGAATTGAACAACTACTGATTCTTACACCTTCCAAATGCAACAGGCGGGACAAAGTACTCCAGATAAGACCCCAGACATTTAGAGGCTGCTGATGCCAGTAAGATGAGCAAGGAAGTTCTGGAGAGATGGGAAGGGGAAGAGAAATAGAAGGATGTGTGTACAATGAAGAGAGACAGAAAAAGAGGCTAAAGGGTAGTTAGAAATAGTCTTGTGTGAGTAGCCAGCAATGCCACATTTTGCCAGGGTGAGGTTCTGGTCCGTGTTGCCACAAAGAGCCACATTTGAGTCTGTGGCCCTGTAGAAGTAGGGGTTTGTTAATACAAAGGGCCAGGCAGCTGTTTCTTTTCTAGGGTGTCAAGTGGGTACATGTTGATGCCTGAAGGATGTACAGCCCACTCCTTCCTTGAGCATCATGGGAGAGGTCACCCAGAAGGTGTTGTAACAAAAGACTTGACTTTTTCCCTTACTAACTGCAGCCTTGAACTTTTCCTGGGAAGGACAGTAGAAATATGTGTGTGTGTGTGTGTGTGTGTGTGTGTGTGTGTGTGTGTGTGTGT